>JAODUH010000022.1:0-30183 GCA_027564835.1 Typhlichthys subterraneus | reverse complement strand
ATTTGCTGCGCACCTGATTTGGTTGTGTTTTTCGATTTGCTGCACGCTCCTGACTTGGTTGTGTTTTTCGATTTGCTGCGCACCTGACTTGGTTGTGTTTTTCGATTTGCTGCGCGCTCCTGACTTGGTTGTGTTTTTCTAATTGCTGCGCTCCTGACTTGGTTGTGTTTTTCGATTTGCTGCGCACTTCTGACATTGTTGTGTTTTGCACCTGTCGGCCACCGTAAGTTCCTCGTTTCTGGCCCTCCCAAAAAATCCTGAACAGATAAATTATTAAATACAGTTTAACGGTCTAACTCTACAATACTTCATAGTTAACAGTGTTCTCACATATTTAAAGGAATGGATTTCTAACATATGTAAAGTATTTCCAAGTAAATCTCTGTATTTGCTTGACATAGTATTTAATTTTCAAGTTCAATTAGCTTTATATCTTTGGCTCAGGGTGGATGATGGACAAATCAGCGACAAGTGGGGGTGGCTAGGTGCACTGGTTTTGAAGTCGTTTGTTTGTAAATATAGATCTAGATGAAGTGATAAACAGAAAGACCGATTAGTTAAAGGCAATTCCAAATGGGTATACTACTTCCTATCAGATAAAGTTAATTATGAGTCTGGTTACTACTTTGTTTCTCTAACTGAAGCAAAATAATAGATTACCCCATAGGCACACATTTTAAACCTTTAACGTTGTCGCATAGCCTAGGTGCGACTGGGAATACATTATTCGCGCCAATTCATATCAGAAATTATTGATATTGAACAACCACAACAACTAAGTTCGTAGGTGACACCGTAGCTTTCTCTGACTCGGATGCAGAAATGGGCTTTTATATTCTAAGATTTGCAACTTAAATTACGGCATGTTACCAAAGATGGCACTATTTCCCAGTAAAAATTCTCAGATTTCTAGCGGTCGGCGACTCTTGCCGTGCGTTATGACGCTGCCGTAAACGTGGGGTTTCCCAGCGCTGAGAGCAGGGTTACCGCGCCCATCTCTGCTGTTTGATGGCCGGAGGAAGCGTTTGAGAATACTGGTGTGAAGGAAGAAAAAAGGGAGACGACGGAGGGAAAGACCAGAAGGATTTTTAGACTGGGAAAAAGTTGATCTGCATAGGAAAATCACACAACGGGGGTCCGACCGCTGGCTGTTACTGCAAAAAGAAATTCGTCTTTGCTTGGTGAAACACTGCCTCGTCTTTTAACGCCTCTGTGCTGGTGCGTCTCCACTCGGTGGATCGAAAAACTGGGTTCGGGGAGTGCCGCTCCTCGATAGCTTTACTAGCTAAACCTGTACTAGGGCGGAGAGAGGAGAGTCGATCTGCTGTTTCCCGGTCAATGTGATTTAAACAACGGATACATTCGATTGAAAGCGGGTAAGAGAATATCACGGAACTATGATTATTGTACCAGAACAAATCACAAGGTCTGTGAAGTTTGTCGGTATGGGTACGACTGGACAGGGAGGGAAAAGTGGTTAATTTGGGATGATTTACTCGTTTATCCGATACAGAGCTAGCCGTTGCTAGCTTGTTGATTGCTTGCCAAAGAGTGGGTGGGGGTCACTGCTCAAGATTTGGGTGCTATAGCTATTCCATGCCTTTTCAAAAGCACACAACTATGATCTGCGTGTCAGGGATTCATTCTCATAGTTTCTATGTCACCCGGTTAATGACCAATGTTAACTGGATCAAATAACGTAGCATTAATTTGCTGGTTGTTAGTAGCCGCTTAATGCTAGCGTTAGTTAATGACAGCTTGGTAAGCTAGCACCCCTCCTAAACGTCCGGGGTTCTTTACGATGTCGGCATTCTCGTGTACATTTTTACCCAACCAACTTTAATTCTACCAATTCGTTATATCACCTTCCATACCCGGTGCAAGAATTGCGTGTAGACTGCAATATATAATGCTGGCAAACACCCAAAATATATAGACCCGTCCGCGATATGAAATGGTTTGCATGGCTAGTAACTAGCCTCGCCTAATTTTCTTACGCGTACGGTACCGTAGTTAATGCTTTTATCAAATTAAGAAACCGTTGGATTATTAATACTCGTATTATTAAATTTGCATACAGTATTCACGATTTACAGTTATGCACCTATTTTAGATTTTCGTTGCAGACATGATGAAAACTGTACTGTATCATCATGCAATTGACAACGAAGCGAGTCTAAAAATGGCTACTTCACTAACAGACTCACCTCCCCCACTTTTCTGTGGCTAGTCCATACGAGTTAGCCAGCAGTAGCCCCAGCCTGCGTTTCCTTTGCTGATATGGGGTTGTGTACCTCGGGCATAGCTGTACTGATATTTACCACGGATAATCAGTGAAGACCAATGCTAGTCGCACAGTGCTTGTAACCCGTGAACCGTGTCTTTACATAATGCCGATGGTTGCAGACCGCAAATAAAGATGATAGGTTATGGGCATAATATTCCATACAGCTGTAAAGGCTTGGCTATGAGACAATAGTTTTAGAAATAAAACTGCTATTTCGTTAAGCATGGTATGCCCCTCTTCAGTATGAACAGTGAAGAGTAACCTGGTGGTTGGTGTTTGTGTGTAGTGTCAACGTTGTAATAGTACAGTATGGCGAAATGGGGAATTTACGGGCCTTGGTTAAGGTATACTACAACGAATATTTAAATTACCTATCATGGCCGCGCCGTCTGAATAAATCTAATTGACCTTAATTAAAATATCTTCCCATAATTATCCGGGGACGGTTTTCACTAATGGGATCTTCTAAATCTGTTTAACTCGACCCGGGTCTAGTGGCGGAGCGAGCAACTCGCTAGCGAGTAGCAGCGAACCCTCCGCGTAGGGAGGGAACATATTCCGCTGAGTCTCCTGCCCGCAGAACTACCGCAGGGGAGGGCTGCTGTTATGTGTTGAACGTCCTGAGTAGGCCTATGGCTTTTTGGTCAAAGCCTAGATGTGTGTCGCAGAAAGCAGAGGCTGTCGGCCGCGGCGCAGCAGCTCATTGGCACTGCCAGAAGCGCCAGGCGTAATATGTATACAGCTTGTCGGGCCGCAAAAGTACAAAATAGTTTTACCAAATTAATTTCGGCTAGTCGTCGACATGGTTTCCTCAAAAGAGAATTTGACCAGTGTCCCTCAAAAGAGCTATTTGTGTATAGTCTGTCCACAAAGATTAATTCATTTTGCTAGTCGCACCCCTCCTTCCCTCCGCCTCCTTGAATGAATGGGTTCCTGTTTTCAGGGCCCAAGCAGCTGCAAAGAACAAGATGGCGTTCAAAGCCTTTTTCATCGCCGCTTTTTCTCCGACCGAGCGAGACAGCTGCCTAGCATCGGAAGGATTCAGACTTGGCACGCTAGACTGGCCTTTATTTTAACCTATCGATAAAGTGCATTGATCAAAACTACAAAAAGGAGCGTTTCGGAAAGAACGGAAAATCCTCCTAAAACGAAACCGATTGTGAGTCTACTATATAAGACAACATGGTGGGGAAGGGGTGTAGTGCATATTGACTCAGCTTTGCCCAGTTAAGCGACCTGTGAATACATGTTACATTTTAAAGTATAAAGTGTTTTTTCTGACAAAGTAGTTATTTATGTAGTTTGTGACCTATTATTGGAGGAAATTGGCATGATGTGACTGCTCTCAATACTTTGTCGATATTTACTTATTGTATAGGACAACTGAGATTTACAGGAATTACAGGCACAAATCTGCCTTTATTTGCAACAAATATAAATAGTCCACAGAATATTGAAAGTATGATCCACTGTTTATTTTATTATTAACTGCTGCCTGCAGTTTCCAATTCTCGTGACATTCTGAAAAGCAGGCAATTTTTGTTTGAAGGAATGAGTCAACTTGGGTTATCTGAATAGTTAATTACAAAATGTTAGCTACCTGAAAATAATCTCTCAAACTTCCTTATTTATTAGTCATGAATCATGATGTTATTCACCCCACCCCACTTTTTGCTGTGATTTTATTTTTTGCTCTTTGCTCTCTTTATGCTATTGTGGTGCTGTAGTTTGATTTGGCCAAGTGACCTCAGGCCCTCCACCGTATAACTTGCACTCCTTTACTTTGCAAATTCTTATTTGGAAAAGGTCTACAAAGCCTACTGCTGTGAGAGAATACTTTGCTAAACCATTAGTAAAATCAGTGACCTGCTTGGTTAGAATTCTTCCTGCCTGTGACCATATCAAATTATGCCTGTAATTCCTCAACATGATAGTACTGCCTGTGATTGAAAAGAATAGCATGGTTTGTAATCATACCATTTTAAATGCATTAGCTTTGATTAACTATGATACCAGTAGTACGTAGGAAATGTGCCAAAAACGGCTCTGAACAGTATTTTCTTTTTGTTCTTTTTTGGGTACACAAATGTGTGCTTTGCAGTAGGGTGTAAGCCACAAGGACAACATGTTAGACTGCGTTTTCTGAACTAGTGAAATGTTTCGTATCACGGGTTGTAATTTTGCTGATGTATTTTGTTTATTAAGTCTCCTTATTGCATGTGAATGGGATTACATTCTTACTTTATTAATGTAGGCCTTTAGTTGAGACACACATGGGACTATTTGTAACTTAATTGTTCAGAAGTTCTTTGTTTATTTTAACTTTTTTTTTTCTCAATTTAGTCTTTAGGTTGGATGATTGTATGAAAATCGTTCCACTCTAGGTGGAGCTTAACTGTTCAGGGTAGAAGTTTTCTGTTAGACCCGTCTATCCTGCTGTTTCTCTCCTTGTTCCTCATTCTATTATGTTAGTGTGAGAGCGAGAACACACCGCCAGGGAAAATGGCTGCTAATATGAGTTCTGGATGCCTCTTGACTTGTTACAAGCTTTCAAATGGAGAATTTAGATCACCCACTGTTTGTGATCATAAGCATGTTCATCTCATTGTGGTAACCTGCTTCAACACAGCCTCCATTACATGGGTCTGTTAATGTTCAGTAATGATGCAGTGTCCACTTTCTGTTGTACAAGCAAGGAGTAAAGCACTATGCTTTGGAAATGCTTCCTAGGAGCATAAAGGGACATCAAAAGATGTCTGCTAGCTAACTGTTTTTAAGTCAAATGTGTGTCTACATCATGTGATATCTTGTCTCAAAGAAGTGCCTCTGACCAAGAGCCTTATATCCATCTCAGTGAAGGCTCTAAAACTCAAATGGTGGGCGGACTGGCCCACTTGGCTGTAAATTATGAATAAGTAGGTCGCCTTTTACACTTTTCCTCCATTAAATTTTTACCACAAATTTGTCCTGCAGACTAACAGGGCTTGATGTTGCCTGCCCTACACAGGTCTACATTTTAGTTTGAAACCATAAGTGGCAGTTAAAGATGTAGTCTAGTGTGTGCTACCCATAAATACTCTATCCAGTCAATGTGTCCTGCTATATCAATATTTCAACTGTAGGCAAATGTATAATTATCACTCAATACCTAAAGTTAGTTTGTTTGAACGTCCTACCCACACATGAACACCCTGTTGCAATGCTCTCAGTTCTGCCAAAGGATAGGGGTGATAAAGCCAGTGTCTAACCACCCCAAGGGCCCAAAGTGTTTTTGAGCACAAGCACATATTTGCCCTAATATTAAAATTTTGGTTGTATCATTATCAACCCTTGCCTCATCTAGGCTAAGACTTGCTTTGCCAAAAGTCATTCTAGTCATTCCAGGTGTGTACACTATGGCTGACCAGCAGCCAGTTAATATTATCTTGTGCAATGTAATATTTATTCACGGGTTACAGAAATTTACCTTTTTTATATATCAACACACCAAACCGTTGTGGTTGCAACTGGCCTTTGTTTATCACAGTAGGCTTAAAGTCAGTGTATTTACTCTTAGCTATTGTAAGAGGCAGTTTACATTTAGCTAGCTAGCCTGCAAAGGGTCAACATCACAATAGACTTTTTTCTTCTTTTTTTTTTTTAACCATCACAATGGCTTTTTTTTTTTAACCAGTGTTCCGGTTTTCTGATGTAAATATGGCATAGAATGCTTGTAGTCTGTGATGTTAAGCTCCATATTTGACTGTATAGCAGTAGCTGCTGTCCTGCATCAACGGCGTGTAACTACTGCTTTGAATAGTCAAAGTGGCATAAGAGATGACCCACACAGCTTTGTGACAGTAGTATGACTCTACCACAAGCCCAGTTTTGCATGTGCCTCTTGCACGTCGAATGGAGACACGCTCTTTCTATTTACATTGTAATCCTTTCGATTTGACTGCAGCATAGAAAATGTAACCAAACCAGAATCGTTAGAATGCAAAGAACGCAAACTCTTTTAAAAGCAAGGCGGGCCTCACACACTAACCTGAGTACAAGTAGTGCAATGGCTGATGTTGCTTCTGCAAAGTTGGCACATACACTTTTTGAAAGCTGGATAATTAGGTGAGTAAGAAAGGTACATTATATTAATGTAGTCAATTTTCATTTGAAATAATGCCAGTTTTCCATTCTCTATGAAAAATGTTGTCTGTAATTTATTTGCTGGTCCAAGACAATAGCTTCAACTTTGTAACCTGACGCTCGTTATCTTTCACAATGTAATTGTTTTTAATGGTGACCAGTGTAACACTTGCAGACACATATTGGTGAAGTAATTGTTTATTTGTCTAGTGCAAAATCATACCATTGGCAGCTTTGAATTTGGTGATGTTACCCCAGAATCATGACTAGTAGTCAATGTAACCTAGGGATTTTCCTAGCGACTAATTTCCCTGACAATTTAAACTTAGACTTAGTCAAAAAATATCAAAACGCTCAGAACACCTTCCATATTGATCACAATCAGGCTTAACATTATCAGCGTGTGTACAGGTTGCAGGTCTCTCCTTTAGGCCTTGGCATACTACCAAATCTGTGGCCTTGCATGACGTGGACAAGCGCGTGGGCTGTTCCAACCATACTTCATGCCGATGCGTCGGCTATTTCTGTATACAAAAAAAGTGCTTTGAAATTAGCGATATTTTATGTGCACACATTGTTTCCTGTGAACAATATTGTTGTAACTATATTTGCTGGAAAGTAATTTTGTTTTATACACCTTGAACACTCATTTGAGTTTAGTAGTGCATTGACTGTCTGTAGTGGGCTTCAGGCTGTCTCATGCGCACATGTCAGCGTAGACAGACATTTGAGGACATTAGAGGTACGCAACAGTCTGCGGACCTCCGCATTTCGCGAAGGCCTTTACCTGCACTCAGCGATCGGCTGTTTTGACTGGGTGGAGACTACTTTTTATGTTTTCGTCTCCACCAGCCTCCTTTCTCTTAATTAAAAAAATAATGATCTCTAGACCACTTGATCTTCGGAAGATGAACAGTTACCGTAGCCTACTGTACAACAGTGGCAGTGTCAAAACTGCTTTGTTATTCACTGCCGGCGGGACTATATGCTGCATTGGCTGTCTTGTTGAAAAGCATTAGCTAATTATAGCTTACTGTACTTCCATAGCTAGTAGAACTGGGCAATATATCTTTAATTTTATACCAGTATATTTTCAAAATGGATAATATTGATATAGTTATATAATGCGTTTATTCATCCAGTTTTATATTTGTTTGTCTCGACCTCCATTCCTGCACCTGACCTAAATGGGGTCAGGAGCGCGTGATTTAGTGCATTAAGAGTGTCGAAGGGGCGGCGACACCAGAGAAAGCTCACATATGTCGGCCTACTAACTCTGCTTGCACAAGTTTACACATTAAGCTTTTGAAGCGCACCTTTTTTCAGAGTAGCCAATGAGAGACCACATACTTCACAATTTCCAATCACTGACCTAGTGATTAATATACAGGTATGTTGCAGTATTAAGTTTATACCTCATGCATAGCCAGGGGTGCAAACTTCACAGTTTTGAAGCCAACGTAGGTAATTTGTGTGAATCGTTTAGATCTGAAGAGTTTTTGAAAATGTGGGGGTCTGGTTTAGTGAAGACAGTCACTAAGAATGAAATGAGAACCTTCTGATTTGTGCAAAAAATAAATCAAAGTGGTTTCTGGCAAGTACAGCGCATCCGAGTACAACAAAGACTGAAAGGGCCGGTGGGATTGACCGACGGACGAGTGTTTTTAATAGGCGCACTCGTTTTTTACTCGAAGTGCACTGATCAATCGGCTGGTGATTGTAATTGGCCAATTTTCACCATGATCTGCAACTGTAAGTATAGCCGGTTATGTTACTGATCGTGTAGGCCTTTGTTTACACAGTTGCTGCGCTGCATGTATGCGCTGCAGAGACGTCCAGGTTCACTCGCCCTTTTAATCTGGTCATCGTAGCCTACCTACACTTTGTGTGGAGTTTACATGTTCTTCCCGTGTCTGCGTGGGTTTCCTCCGGGTGCTCCGGTTTCCCGGACATGTTATGGAGCGTTACCACTTGAGATGGCATCAAAATATTAACTGCTCTATACTCAAATGAAAGATGAGAGCATAAAGATAGATGATTAACTTGTTTAAGCATGGATTTATTGCATTTTAGAACAGTCCATGCACCTTGGCAATTTTAGAATTTTTTTTTTTAGATTTGCTCAAGCACAACTAAATGGCATTTCAGCATCGACTACAGAGTTACCTTCAACGTTTGCATTTGGCATAACATTGTTCATCTCACTAAAAAAGTAGGCCATAGACGCTATGTGTCTTACTTTTTTTATTAAACAATGTGTCTTATGAACCGGACGTTGGCTACCTTGTTAAAGTCTAAAAGTGAAATAGTTGGACGGCCGTGCACAAGCGTGCTAATAGGGACCCTAACAAAAGCTTGTTAAAAAGGAATTGAGTGCATTAGCAAACAACAAAATAAAGTGAAATTTAAATACATTTCAGGAATACCAATACATTGTGCAACCTCAAGTTTAGCAGTCCGACAACATAATCTTGCAGTAAAACGTGTGCAATTTGAGTAACACTAATTCTAACCAGAATAACTTGCAGTCTGAATCAAATGTCAGTAGACTGACACTAGCACACAGCCGTACATTTTGACCGGAGACGTTTTCATTTGTCGGACTTGGTCAGATTTCTCCGGTCATAGTCCGTCAATTACCAGACAACGGAAACGCTGTACAGGACATTGTTAGAAATCCTTAACTCCAAAGCAATCTGGCATATGGGCTTGAATCCACAAGACGGTTGTTGGCTGTGACTTATCGACAGACAAGTCGCTCAGCGCAGGGTACGCTGCATGCTACGCCCTATCCGTAGATTACAATGTAGCTTTGACGCATAAGCATAAATTGGCCTTTACAAACCCTTGAGTGTTGTTGGGTAACTGACTTGCAGTTTCTGTCTGCTTTTAGCTATAATGCACATCTGATGAAAGTTAACTAATTGTTCTGTCGCCTGGGAAATATTTGTTCTGCATTATAATGCAAATTTTGAAGTGCACAATTTATTTGTTTAGGTTTGCTGCCTCCTTGTTTCGGCTGCACCTCTCCTATAAATGTTTGCTTGTCATTTCCACCCACAATGCTTTCTACCCAGTAAGTGCTCATGACATCATGG
Organism: Typhlichthys subterraneus; assembly: GCA_027564835.1. NCBI lineage: Eukaryota > Metazoa > Chordata > Actinopteri > Percopsiformes > Amblyopsidae > Typhlichthys > Typhlichthys subterraneus. The sequence goes on along the minus strand of JAODUH010000022.1, from coordinate 20,676 downwards.
AATGTTTCACTAATCAATTAAACTCAACTGTCAACCCCCCCCCTTCCAATTAATGTTATGTCTATCAGACATTTCAAACAACTGGCAGCCACAAGGTGAAGGCATCAAAATCTTTACCTTCTAAAGGGAATAACACTATATGACCAATTAATGCTCTTGGCTATTATAGGCTATTAAGTGGTAAGCGAATCCTTAAATCACTACAGCAACTGTCATTGAAGTTATGAGCTTAATGCACATCTGCAGATAGGCATGCAGTTAGCTGATCTGAACAGTCAGGTGATCATTGACTGCTAATTTGTTACTACCTAGTAGCTCAGATAAAGATATATTAAGCCATTATAAGATAATATGCTATTGGCCGGTTTCACAGAAATGGATTAGGCCTAGTCCTAGACTAAGATCCCTTTCCAGTGGAGATCTTATTTGAAATTTTGTTTTAGTTTTGGACTAGCCTTAATCCATGTCTGTGAAACCGGCCATCAATGTTAAATTCACTTGTCTTTGGTATGCTAGCCTACTGTGTTCTGTGCTTTGTGCGTGCTGTAAAATGAATCTGGTACTTCTACACAGCCCTGTCTCTATAAATGGAAACACAAAGTGGTGCAGATGAGTTTCCCGATGAGTTTCCACTGTGTGGGGCGGAGCTAATGAGGGAGCACCCTATGGCATTAAAGGGGAGAGGCGTTTCTGTTTTTGACTTCAAATATCAACAAGCTTCAGTGTTTCACAATGAACCAAACTTCTCATATCAAATATTAAACACACAAATGAAATCCATAAACATGAACACACTGTAGTTTCCCTGTTCCAAAGTGTGTGAATGGGTATATTCTGTTTATCATTGCCATAACTCCATGTGCATAGACAGACTGCAATGCTCGCAGTTCATCAGTAATTTTTGACGGTCCCTTTACTGTCAACGTTCGTTTGTCATATTTTTACATTTTCTGTTTAACATGACAGAGCAGGGAGACATGGCGAGATAGTTTAACTGCCCGAACATGAGACCCTTTTAATCTTAGAGCCATGTGTGTAATAGAACTGTCTGTACCAGTACTCTACACACCATGTGTCGTCTACTGCAAATCATCAAAACAAAGACATGACAACATATTCACTCGACTGTAGCTACTTTTCATGGTAGCCTACCTACACATGTATGCGTGGTGTGGAAATTAAAATGTGTCCAAAGAAGACGTCAAATTGGCATATTCCGATCAGATTTGTCTTTGAAGATTAAACGTTCAGCCCTAGCCCTAGAGCAGGGCTATTCATCTCCGGTCCTAGAGTGTGTGGCGGTAACATTAAAATAGAATTAAAGTTGTCCAATGTCACATTTTCTTTTGTCTATCTTGTGCGCAAACAGTTTTACGTTAAGTCTATGAGCGATTCGGCACGTTCCACCAACCAATGGCTGATGATTCATCTGTTAGCATCAAATAAACCTAAATAAAGCTTAGGGATGGGTATCATTTGGGTTTTATACGATTACAGTTCCGAATAGATACTTTTAAAACGGTTCGGGTTCCTGAACCGGTTCTTACTCATTTGTTCATTGCCATTATTATTCAAATTATGCTTCACAGTAATTTGTTGACTAAACCTGCCAGCGCCCAGCGCTCATCAATCAACATACATTTGTTGACGGTCCCTTAGCCTCCAGCGCTGGCATTTGTCATGTTTACAACTTAACAAGGCAACGTCCATTTAACAGGATTTATTGATAACAATAATCTTTTTAATTTAGCCTTCAGATTAACAATAGTTGGCCTATGCAAACAGATTTGCTCTGCGCATTTTTTATTTTAAAAGATATCGACTCTTAATGTGTGAATGTCGTGTAACTTGACTTCTTCCTCTGGCACTAAATAGAATGCACCACCACATTCTCCAGCGTGCCCTCCGTCAACTCGGATCTGATGGTCAACTACCATTACTGCGTCCCTCACCGACATGGTTTCGGTCTGTTTCAGAACACCCCTACTAATTTGTAGCTGGGGGGGTCTGTTTCTACTTTCAAAGCATACTTTCATGGAAAAATGTGCTATGGAGCCTTAGGCTCTCGTAGTGGAGTTCAGCCATTTTTCCTGAGCCCCATAAGGATATTGTGTTCTCCACAACAGAGGCTGCCTGACTGGGTAAGCAGAACCTACAGTAGTCCTCTTTCTGTAATGTCGTCGAACACGCACGTCAAAGTTGCCCGAACTATAAAGTCTCGATGGGGCGGGAATCTACAGCCTTATATGCCAATACAGGAATCGGTCAACCTGATTGGCCAGGCAGTTCTGTGTGAGATCTGCTGCTTATGCTATGGGTTAGCAATGCCACGGCATGGGCGTCATAAGATATTCTTAAGGTCTACACTAGAAGATATCTCACACCGCCCCCGTTTATGTTTCAACGTTGTCTGCTTCCATTTGGCTGTGTGTGTTTTGTGTGAGAAATGGTGAGTGGGATTGGATGGGAGCTTTTAAAAAAATGTCTGGGAGCAAAGCCCCCTCCCTCTTCTGCTACCCCCTTGTCCTGGCCATTTTTATGACCTGGTTGTGTTTCAGCCGCATTCACCATGCATCACTTCCTCGCAGCACTTAGCTCTCCCTTTAGATACCACATACACACACAGATGCAGAGTCTGTCCAGTTGCTTATGTATTATTGTGGACACCCACGTATACCCCCTGGATGTGTACTACCACAGTCATGTAGCTTTTCTTCAGCGAGTATACATGTCCAAACCACATAATGGAAGAAGGCAGCTAAAACCTCCATATTCTTGGGAGATACCAACACAATACCCAAGGTTTTTCTGGTTATGCAAAGAAACTTACTACTGCCCAAATATAGGGCTGGGCGATTTATCACAAAAGTCATATCAGTCGATATCGATAATTATCACAATAAATGTCAATCAAATTTCTGTCTTTTATGCTCCTGGGTGAACATATTTTTGGCCCGGTAGCTCATCTGGTGTAAAGGTGTTTTTGTTTCTACAATTTACAACAGGATGAATACAAATGTCTACCTCTTTCTGTTGTAAATAACCCTTAGTTATATTTAAAGTATTGTAAGGCCTTAAGTTAAAGTTATTTAAGTTAAATATATTTTAAGAAGTTATATATTTTGTACTTCCTGTCATTTAAATCAACAGTGAAATCATTATTTTCAATAGTTTATACTAGGGGTTGGCAAATTAATCGTTTTGCTGATTCATTTGTGCTGATGGGACGTTTTACAAACCATCCTTATAGGCAGAACTTGTCTCAGATAATGGCTGGCAGATTTCAGTGATGGTTGCTTTAAATTTAACAAGCCACTGCCCACCCGCCGCGACTTACACGTATCTGTGTTGACGTGAGGCTACGACTGCTTTTACTGCTAGTACTCAAATGTGTTTCGAACATAGTTTATGGGTTTTGAACCACATTATTTTCAGCAGTGTTTTCAAGGTGTTAACATTGCACATTAATTCCACCTCGTCATCTGCAAATGTTGAATATTAAACTTTTACTCACGGTTTCTGTACTGTCGATCAACATCAGTTCCTTGCCTTGTATACGACGTAGCTGGCCATATCCTCATAGGGGCGTTAACAAACAAAATGTGCAGCAATTACCCAACATATGCACTTTTCTCTCATTCGCCTCTTCCCGCCTCTCTCCCTTTTATAGTCAATACAGTCACGCTTGGCCTTGTTACAAGCACTGCATGCTGGAACACTAGCGGAGGCTTCCTTTTCCGTCTCGTGCATTTATAGACAATAAGCAATATAGGCTGATTATCAAAAATTTTGCTTGGTTTTTGCCCCCTTGCTGCACAATGTTTTGATATTCCTGAAAATCTTTTTAATTGTACTTTTTTTTTTTTTTGCTAAATGTATGATGCACATAATTTAATTTTTAACAAGCTCTTGCAGATGTAATGTTAATAATTATAGACTGTTAAAGATGTTATGTTAAAATATTAAAACCAGTTTGTGTAGTCAGTGATTGTAAGATAATACACTTTTTAAGTTAACCAAATATCTGCTCACAGTCTGCTAGCTGCCCATTCTCTGTACATGTTGAAAACAATAATCTAGCGTTTCTACACTCCCCAGGCTTTGTAATAAGGAACACAAAGTGGTGCAGACTGCACAACACTATTTCCAATGTGGGGGACAAAGCTTCTGAGGGAGCACCATATGGCATTGAATGGATATCTATATTATTGATAATATAGTTATCCGATTAGTCGAAAAAAGAATCGCTGTATTAAATGCCAAAGAAAATAATAATTTAGTACAGCACTAGTTGATAGTATTTGGCTAACTGTTAAATGCAGGTCCAATGGCCATATCTAAAACAACAGCTAACAATGCACTATGTTGACAAAGCCGCAACATTATTTTAATGCCAGTCTCTTGGTCAGATACGACTGAAACGAGTTTTGGATAAGCAACAGTAGCCCTTCTTTAAGACTCAACATTTAATCTGACTTTTGTACTTGTCATTTACAATGTTTCAGGCAGTACACTCTCTGTACATAATGCGTAGTTTCAAATGTGTACCACTCATTTCGTTAACTGTATTTACCACGCATGGCATGGGGGAGGGTTTCTTGAATTTTGTGCGGTGAGTGGAGGGCTGATGGCAAGGAAAAGCTCTCTGAATGCTCTTAAATATTGCATGGTGTCTTCTACACTTTCTGGAGCAGGCAGGGGAGGGGGGCGGCTTAGGATGAGTGGTGTTCTGAAAGCCCATTGCTACATGGAGATCTGTAAGTGCAGCCACACCCAGGTCCTGAGTTATACCACCATTACCCCCCCACACACATACCCACCACCACCACCCTGCCTTTTATTGTTGACCTTCATAGTCAAATGGAAGGTGTATGTAGCCCACGTAATTCATGAGATGACATACCATTAAAGGTTGGACTTCTAGGTCCAGTATTACATGAACTAAGCACAGCACATGTTGGTAAGTTACAGGCCTTGTGCCAGTGAACCAACCTCCCAATGAAGGGCATTGCTGTACCCCGTAGGGTTTCCCTTGTCTCCACGGCGATGCAGGCATGCCGCTCGTCGCCACGGCAGCAGCACCATACGCATGCAATGTGCTGCAAAGCTCAACCCCCACCCCATATATCCAAGCATGTGGAGTGACCAGGACTATATGCAGTGGTGGGCCGCTACAGGCACTCAGGCCGCATAACACTCTGTTTGAGCAGCAAGGCCTGAATTATTAAGACCTGTCTTCCTAGCCCACCTTTCAGAACGCGGGGGCGGTCACGTCTTACCCTGCATTCACACCGCCGACGCCGACGGTCTACAGTTTAAATTTATCAAATCAAACGCACAAAGAGTGCATTCCCTCACAAAGAATTTACATTTTGGAGGGAAATGTTAGTATAAATACTGTTAGTTCACTATGGACCGCGAACGGGCACTAGAACAGCGAGGGATTTTAAGATGGCTATCGAGAGAGAGAACATCTGTACTGCCATTGGTGGTCGCCGAACTCGTCACCAACAATTAGCATAAAGTTGAAAAGTTCTCAACTCTGATCTGTAACTGTCGCCGGGCAACATTGTTGTCGACATATGCTGGCGTCCGTTCGAAATGAATGAATTAAAGGAAAGAGCCTCTTTGCGAGCACGTCGGTGGTGTGAATGCAGGGTTAGCCTGGCCATGCAGGTCTTAATCTGCAATCCTGTGCTTTAAGGAAGCGATTTAGGAAACATTCACCAGACCAACATTAAGTGCACAGCATCCATTCAGTATTTTGAAATTTAATTTTGATATACAGCCGCTGCGGAAAAATAAACAGACCACTGCAGCAGTTTCTCTGTACCATTTACATCGTTCCGTTTTTTACTTGCATGTATTTTTATATTTATAGAATTGTTCTATCTACAATGTATTTATTACGTTTGAAAGAACGTGCAGTGATCTCTTTTCCGCAGCTGTATTGCTCTTATTGTGGGGCTGTGTGTGTGTGTGTGTGTGTGTGTGTGTGGAAGATGCTGTAGTCAGGGCACATGTAGTCACATTTGGTAGTTACTAAGACCCCTAGTGGGCCCCTCCTTGTTCTCTCCCCATCGCTCCCTTGAGCCGGCCCGGGGATGGAGAGTGTGTGTGTGTGTGTGTCTGCCCTCCCCAGCGTCTCTAATGCCGAGGAGCTTAAGCCCCTCCCATGGTCTCCTTCACAATAGGTGTTAGCTAGCAGCTCCTCTTGTACAGTCTAATTAGGCTAATCTGGCTCTGTCCCGGGCCAGGCTGCAGCCCACCCACCTCCCCCGGGCCAGAACATCACCATGGCCGAGCCTATTGCCCAACGGCCCTGCCACGCTTTCCTGAAGTCCCACCCCCTTACTGTGTGCCTGAGCATGTGGTACCAGCGACATTGTCATAGTTCTTATGTGGTTCCACATGTGTTTTGAAGACTTTACGGTGTGGGACAGTTACTGATACATGTCTACGGGCTTATAAGAAAGGGAAATGTCTATTTTAGGTGTGTGTGTCTGTGTGTCTCTTGATTCAAATTTCACTTCCCCCTCTCCTTGTCACTGCATTGTGCTGGAGATGTCTAAGCCGATAGGCCCGGCTGAAAAATGTGAAGTCTACTTCTCTCCTCCTGAGCCTCTTCCTCCTCCCCTCACCACCTCTCTAAAAATAGCAGAGAGAGAGAGAGAAGTGTTCTGTGTGGCTTCCAGTGGTTGGAGCATTCCCACCAAGAGCACACACAGTGGTGTATGGGGAGAGGGCCGCAGCTCTCATCCCTTCAAATAGATACCTTGCACACAAGCAAGAAGAATCCTGACACACTCCTGCCATTCTAATATGGGAAATTCAGTCGTTTCATTTGTTTTAAGTCATTTGATTTCATTAGGTCACAAGTGACCAAGCCAGGAAGTTTGTCGTTCCAAAGGTGAAACTTTTTTCCTAGGGTTAGGCCACAATTGGTTATTACCAAATAATGCTTGTCTCCCATTCCTCCCACATGTGGAGGGGTAGAAGGTAATCACAATACATTGACAACATTAAAGATGTAATCTTTATAAAGCTGAAACAAATAATTGAATATTAACAGTTGTACCAGGAAAACTGTATATTTTAATGTTTAGCAAACTGCTGCCTGCCTACGCAGCTTTTTCGACGAGTCAATTGCACCAACATTGACAGCGGGCTCATCCCAGAGATGGTGAGAATTAGCCCTGCAATATTCCTGCCAGACATTTTTATCAACAAGATTATGGGGTTAAGCCGCATTGCTTAAACACAGACCCATTTAGCACTGGCCAATACGGCGACAGGTAGCTACTGAGGTGTTAGGTGCCTGAAGGATACAGTCTTCATTCTGAGGGTCTTAAAGTACTACAGGACAGAGAGGAGCCATATTGCCAGCCGGAGGTAAGAAGCTATTGTGTGTAAATGTCAAGTTAGTCTATTTGAGACTGAATAGCTAGCTTGTGGCTGAGAGGAAAGGTACAATGTGTGACGCTAATTGAAGTAAATGTCTAAACTCCCATTCTGAATACTGCTGAAGCCTGAAGGGCTAGCAGTATTATTGCATTGGAAAGTGTTCTTTTGTAAACCATCAGCACTTATTTGTATGGTGCACGATACCAGTTGGAATATTGCAATAACTTAAAAGTCCTTGGTGATGTTGTCCGCTACCTCCTGAAGAGTGAAAGTGGTGAAGCCCAAGGCTGTGGACCAGAGGATTGGGGTCAGCAGGGATGACCACTGCTTTTAGGATCATCAGCAGGTTTCATGTAAGGCGGATTTGGCTGGAGGAGCTGAATCAACGGTGTCCCAGGATTACAGGGTTGACATTGATGGAGGAGATTGTAGAGGCCACATCGCCCGCCTGGCGAAAGCTTCACCTGAACGCGTTTGCCGTGGAATATTGTAAACGCCACCCTATCCTATAGCTGCGTGCTCTGGGGCTCAGTATGGCTCTGCTGTGGGTTTTCTGTACTGCCTTCCTTGAGGTATGGGTATCATTTGCTCAAGGTGGGCCAGGTGTTTACCCAGATGACTTGGTTTTGCTCGGGAGGAGTTTGAGTAAACCATTTTCAAGAGATGCGTTTAAAAACGTATCTCAGAATTGCATACTGCAGCCTAATCTACTGTAGCTGTGCTGTGCCTGTTGCTAAGTAACCATTTCAAGCAGGCAAGGACAAGTCTTGATCTGTGTAAAGTGTTGGACTTGCGGGGCTCCCTGTCACTTAGACCGGGCCTGGTCAACACTGGGCAAAGAACGGAGGGCTCTGGATGTGCAGGCGTGTTGACCGTGTCCCCCCTCTCGTCTCCCCCACCCCAGAATCAGCAAGTGTTCAGGCGGCGGAGCGAAGCACCCCATTAGCAGAGGAAAATGAGCGAACTGGACCAGCTACGCCAGGAGGCCGAGCAGCTCAAGAACCAGATCAGAGTGAGTGGTCCCGCCTTCCTGCCTGCCAGCTGTTCACACTGCATTTGTCTGCTTTGCACAATCCACACATTTGGCTGTTTCAGGGCCAGGACGAAATTCTATAATTAAATAAGCAGATGACGTGTCCATGGGTGACCACTGCACTACTACTGCATCTGCTAGAAGACGAAATCATTTATACTGCATTGTCATGCTGTTGTTGTTGTTAGGTGTTACTTCTGAGCACTTGCACTGCTAAAATTAGCAAATGTATGTGCACGCTTTAAAATAAAAGTGAATGCTTTTAATAACCAATAGAAGGGAAAAGGAATGAGCAAACTACATATAAATAGACCTGTCGCTCATCTTGTAACACACACTGAGACTTGAGGCAATTGCATGCATACAGACAAAACTAATCAGAGCAGAAAATGCTGTGATTTGACAACTTCTGTATATGTTTTCTTCATTTGATTTGAGTCTAGTTGTAGGAATGATACTTGTAGTAATACATTTTCTGAAAGCATCATGACACTGCAGCGGTGGCTTGCTCTGCCCTCGTTGGTAAAGACAATAGGCCTGCATGCGACCCCTTTTGTTCTGTTTTGTTCTGTGGACGGTTTCACCCACTATTGCTGCTTTCTCACAGCTGTGGTCTTGAAAGCACCTCCCAAGCTTTCAGTTACGTATTTGATGTTAATAGCAACACCATTTCTACTGGACTGAGAGCATGCACCCTAGCACCATAGATACATTTGGTGTGACGGCTCCCAGAGGAGCGTCCACAAGGAGATTTGAACCTGATTGCTTCATCTCTGGCCTCTGTGTTTTCAGGATGCCAGGAAAGCTTGTGCGGATGCTACCCTGTCTCAGGTAAGATGCCCTCTCTTTTAACACGGTTGGTGGCGTTGAATCCAACGATCATGTAGCACGCGATCGTTGGCAGGACATAGCAAGGCTCTGACCGCAGCCCTGTTTGTCACAACGTACACGGAACGCCCCAGCTTGACTCAAAGCCTCTGCCTTTTCAGGTCACAGTCAACATCGACCCCGTCGGGCGGATTCAGATGCGCACTAGACGGACACTGAGGGGGCATCTGGCTAAAATCTATGCCATGCACTGGGGCACTGACTCGAGGTAATGTGTGTGAACTTAACCGGTGGCTTCCCTGTTTGTCCTCCACAAGGTAGCTGTATTCTGGCCCCCCCCCCCCCCCTTCCCCCCCCCCCGCTATGGACTTAATCCAGCCAACTGTGTTTCTCCCTCTTTAAAACTGCCCAGCATCTCACACACTTTTTGTTGATTTGTTTTTATCCAACTCCACCCTATGTGTACACGTGCACAACGGCCATGCATGGATGCATACTGTGTGTTTATGTCTAATGTATAGTGTGTGTTTGTGTGCGGAAGGGGTGTGACATGTGGGTAGAGACGATACTCAAAATGGAGTCGTCCTTTGTTGGCCCGGCACACAAGGCAGAAGTGTTGCCTTTCTTTTTTCCACAGGACTGTCCCGAGAGGTGTCTACATACACGCACGCATGCACACCTTGGCAACTGTCAGCCTAATTACCGTGGCGCAGGTGCGCATCAGTCCACAGGGACACCATAGCGCTAACAGCAAAGCTGGCCAAGTGCTTTGTCACCTGGCGGTCTGTCTCCCGTCCCGACACCTTCCCCGCTGCTCCACTGTGACACGCGCGTCTCTCCCCCTCCCCCTGTTGTCCGTTACGCAGCTACTCTCCATGCTGTGAACCAAACTGTTACAGGAGCACGTATTGTAGCTGCCTAATAATAAACTGTTGCAGGAGCACGTATTGTAGCTGCCTAGGCAGAAGGATCTGTGCCAGGCTGCAGATACATGTCCTCATAATAAGCATCACTGAATTAGATGTTGCACAGGCATATTCACCATGTCATAATGTACCATCAGATCGTAAATGAACAGCTAATACACCAACACTCAGTTGCTCCAGTGTTGTCTTTGTCGTGCTAAAGGCTCTAGTGGCCCCCCTTAAATCAAAATGATCAGCATGTATGTACTGAAGTTGTGGCTAATCTAGTAAGGAGAGCCTGACTAATTCCAGCCGGGCTTTAGTGCAGTGCATTTGGAAAGTCAGAGAACGCACTGCAATCGCCGCTAAGCGTCTTAGTCCTCTAGAAAAGGCCAGTGTGTGACGTGTATCAAAGTGTACTGTAATACTGTAGCTCCTGTTGGCCTCGGCGGTGGTGGGAGTGGTCCCCTGTCCCACATTTACAATCACCAAAGCTCTCCCTCTATTCCAAAACCACATTCTTCTAAGAAATGATCCTGTTCCATTTTTGCAAGATTACTGTTCTAGAATTCTCCACTGTCTTTTGTTGGCCATTATTATCTCGTGTGTGTGTGCGCGCGCCCGCCATCCAGGTAGTTAAGATTGTCATGGTCCCAGCAGAGCCCCTGTGGGAACCCACGAGTCCCAGCACATACATAACACTCCCCTCTTCCCACTCCTGTGTGCATTGGGGCCCCGTCGCTGTGGTTACTTGAGCCCGAGTCACCCAGAAAGCTCTCAGCTGGCAAAACACAAGTCCATCAGAGCCCGGGAGCCATTAGCTCATGCTGCTATGTGACAAGCACACATCTTCCTGAGTAATAAAGCTTCACGGCCATGTTGGACATTGTAGTTTGGCCATGCTTATCTATTATGTCCTCCAATATTCTCCTGTGTTGTTGATAAACAATATTGTTTCTACACTGTTTACCAGGTGTATAACTATTGTTTGATTCCAGATACAGCATGGGGTGGGCGGGTGGGCGTGTGTGCATGTGCGCAAAAAATGCATTTGCCCATTGAATTTATTTTATAGTGGCCGGACTTTGACTTTAATGTAAATCTTCGGTTGTCCTTTTTCCCCCAGTACCGCTCCACCTGTTATATACTTGTTCTTATGCAGCTGAGAACTTGTTGAAATCACGTTTCCAGCAGGAAAAAACATAGCTGATAACGATAATGTTCCCGTCATGTAGGGAACTGTTCACACATGGGTGTTTACCGGGCTGCTTTTTCTCCCCATCAGGCTTTTGGTCAGTGCCTCCCAGGATGGCAAGCTCATTATCTGGGATAGCTACACCACAAACAAGGTACAGATGGCGTGTATGTGTGTATATATATATATGTGTGTGTGTGTGTGTGTATAGTCTTAACAGTGGTGTGATGCCTTTCAGAGTGTTCCATAGATGGCAGCCATCTTCATCTTTCTCCACGCTCTGTCCTCCTCTCCTCCAGGTCCACGCTATTCCTCTGCGCTCCTCCTGGGTGATGACGTGCGCCTATGCCCCGTCTGGCAACTACGTGGCCTGCGGAGGCCTGGACAACATCTGCTCCATCTACAACCTGAAGACCCGCGAGGGCAACGTGCGCGTCAGCCGCGAGCTAGCCGGACACACTGGTGGGTGCAAGTCACTATCGTGTAGATGGATGGATGGATAGCTAGCTAGTTAGCCAGCTAGCTAATAAATCACAGGGCCTGCTCTGCCCGTGCACACAAAGAGCACACTAGCCCCTGCTTTGCCAATTGCTCTGACGCAAGCGCTGAGCTCTTGGGCAAGAAGTATTCATCTGACGAGTGTCACATGATTAAGGATGTGTGTCAGCACTTTAAATCCATTTCCCTCGGTTATTAAGGGAATGGATCTGAGCGCTGCCATTCAGTTAAAGGCAAAGCAATACGTAAAGCGTTAGAACTGAGAGATGCTCACCAAGCTAACCTATTATCAGCTGGAGGAATTCAGTTTATTTCGTTGCGTTTCATCCATCCAGAGTTTCCCTGTTCCTCTTTGGTGTTTTCATCTTTGCATAAAAAATATCTATCCTGTTCACATGTCCAGAGTGTGTTAGAGCCAGTAGTAAGCTAGTAGTGGTACAATACTCTAGATTTGACTACAACACCCTATGCCTTTCAATCCTGTCAGGTTACCTGTCCTGCTGTCGCTTCCTGGATGATAACCAGATCGTCACCAGTTCTGGAGACACCACCTGGTGAGTGTTGGTACTACAAGTCAAGGGTGTTGCCTCCACGTTGAGATGTGAATGTTCTATAATTTATTGTGCTTTATGACTAGGCACTTTTAAAATTGAATCAAAATACTGTAGAAGTTAATATCAAAATTGCATCTGATACAGTGTTAGGTTTCTGCTATGTCATGACCGGCAAAGCTCAGTGTTATCTCAAACCCTATGAGCCTTTAAAATGTCAAGCATCATCTCAAGCCCTTTGTGAAAGCCTTTGAAGCTCCAAGCGCAGCCACGTAGGATGCTAACTCCTGTCGCCCCCCCTCTCCCCCAGTGCTCTGTGGGACATCGAGACCGGCCAGCAGACGACTACGTTCGCCGGCCACACTGGCGACGTCATGAGCCTGTCGCTGGCACCCGACACCAGGATCTTCGTGTCGGGGGCGTGCGACGCCTCGGCCAAGCTGTGGGACGTCAGAGAAGGAATGTGTCGACAGACTTTCACTGGCCACGAGTCGGACATCAACGCCATCTGCGTAAGGCACACACGGTGGATGAGCCAAGAACGCTCAATATTGTCTGTCGATTGGGCGTATATTGTTACCTGCACGATTTGAAAGGGATTCTACTAAATCATGACATGGCACTCCCACACACCTAAGTCTCCACTGCTTGTTTAGACGGCCCCGCTCGCACCCGTGCTTTTCAATACATGCTAGGAAGATTATTCAGGGTTTGTTACAGGGGGCGCTATACGCTTATTAAGGTGTGCCTTTATCAAATATCACTAAAGTTAGAATGTAAAGGGGTGGACTTGGTAGGTATTCTCAGAACTTAGTTATGAGCATGTTGTCCTCCTAGATGACTATTTGAAGGAGCTGTATAAATATGAACTAAAAAGCTATCTTACTCAACCCTTTACTAAATATACAGGGTTCCCACTGGTCTCTGCAATTTCTGGAATATCATTGATTTTTATGTCTATTCCAGACATGGAATGTCAGGGAATTTTATAGTTGATTGTTTACATTTTACACTGTAGCTACGGGGTCTTAAAAGTATTAAAGCATGGAATTTAATATTCTTGAAATAAGGCCTTAAAATGTTGAATCTCTCATACTATTATGTTATACATAATAGTATAACATATTAATTTTTGTTAATGGCCTTCATTTTTTTTCTTATTTTGTAGCCAGTTAGTGCTTGCTCATGCGTTATAAATCCGGAAGTCAATCATTTTGGAGGTAGGCTGTTCATTTACATTCAATACATCCATGGTTTACATGCATGCGCCGCACTGACTTTGCATTCAAGCATCCAGTAACACTTCTACTCTAAACTGTACCGTAGCTATTTGTGATTGTAGCGTCACTGACATATAACGCATGTCTGTTGTGTGGAAATTATTCAGTATTCAAGGACGACATTATGTACTCGGGTAAAATTGCTTAGCCTTATATAGCCTATCAGACAAGACATTCAAACATTTAGTGTAACGGACCGTAAAATTAATGAGTGCATTTTAAACTAGACATATCTGTATCTAAATGACAGTTGTAAAATAAATTGTGAAAGCTTTATTATGATGATAGTCCAAAAGTAGTAATAGTAAACTATGTTGTTAACTACATGGTAAACACTAGTACAATAGTAGCAAGCAGATTTGTTCCTATCCATGGTTCCTATCTGCCATCCGTCGAACAATATCTTCGGCCTTCCTATCAACATCTCAGTTAAACTTTCAATTGAATCGTAATGTTATGAAAATTAAGTTCTTACCATTTTCTGAAACCGGGAAAACTAGCCTATTCAATGATTTGGATAAACTGAAAGATCTTGGTCGTACATCCAAACACATAGCGTGTGTTTTAAGGTAATACACGCCACGGAATCTTTCTTTTATTCTCTCACTCTTGTTCTGCATTCTGCTTCCGTGTTAATGCTCCAGCTGCGAGGGCACTATACGGTATCCTAGTATTTTTGTAGGTGCTTCGTGGATGTTATGACCCAGCAATATACTTGCCAATGTCTCATGTGAGTCGTCGTCGTCGTCCCCCCCCCACCTTCCCCTGAATAAAAGTACACAAGTACTCGCTCGTTTTCTCTGTCAGGTACTCGAGCAGTCAAAATGACCAAAATGCACATTGCTACTTTACAATTGAACAGAATGTAGTAAAATGTGCAAGTGTTTGATGCTCAAAAGGTTGGTGGAGGACTCTCAGACCCTCACTTCAGCACTCCCTTTTCCTATTACATGCATAGTACTAGGCCTGTCGCGATAATTACTATATCACCTTATCGTGAGATATATAGAAATGACCTCGATAATTTTTCTGACCGCGATATTGTAATTGCACGCATTGCTGACATAAGACATAAGTTAAAGTGCTGCGCTGCTCCTGTGTTCGTCGCTCGTCTCTCTCGCGCTCTCACACACACACGTACAGAGCAGACAGCGACTGCTGATACAGGTTCCTAAAGGCCAATGAGTAGGCTATATTATATTGTTTAGGTAAAGTTATTTTTCCCCGACGACTGCATAATTCCAGCCAACTACATTCAGAAGATTAAATGCAAAAATACAGCATTTGTTTCAATATTTTTAGACTACCTACTTTGCCAGGCAATGAAACTGGTGTAACCAATCACAACAAACAATTAATGTCACATGACTATAACGGAACAGAGGTGCGTTTAGAATTAATGAACATTTTTCAGGAGGTATAGTTCTTGGCGAACACACTGACACTGGACAAAGGGCAACAGTTTCAATCTAATATGTTTGAAATGTTTACACAAAAAGTTCAACATTCAATGTTAAAGCAAACATGTTCGCCAATTCTGAACTCACCTCTATCGTTTGATGCTGGTTAAAATATCTATATAAAATATGGAATATGTCGCTGCAAACCTGAAATAATTATAGTAAGTTGGCGTTTTGCCATTTCCTAATAACAAATTTGAGTTCGCTTTAGAAGGCCCACAACTTACTCACATAGCCTACGATCTCCCAAACATATGAACTGCGTCAATTTCATCCTAAAATACTGGATTTGAAGTTACTGCTCCGTCTGGACAAAATCATTGTTGCTTGTGTAGGGCACAACCTTTACCACAAAAGTGTGCTTGTTTTGAATAGAACATGTTTCCCGTGTTTCAGTTAAACTTCTCCCTGCTTCTCTTGTCGACTCCTTGGATTATGCCTATATAGTCGGTCATTCCACACATTCAACGCCCTTAAAATGGACAATATAATTTATCGCGATTATTTCTGGGACATTTAATCGGACAACAAAAAATCGTTATCGTGACAGGCTTACATAGTACCTTTGCGAAATGTCACAATGTTCATACTGTTTATCGTTGCCATGCTGTTCTGATGGCTTGCTTTTCCATTCAATATAGGTAATGGAATTTCAGATTTTAAGTCAGTGAAAGTCAGGGGATTTGACATTTGACTTGGAGTGGGAACCCTGATAAAGCTTATGTTTTAATTACTGACTGCATTTCTTACACATGATACTGCCATCATTAATGCAAAACTGAACTTGCTCTCTAGCTACTTTATCACAATATGGACTTCCCAGGCCAATAAGAAATGTATGTTATTGTACTGGGACCATAACTAGAAGTCTGTTGTCATCCATTGACTTCCATTGTTTCTCAAAACCATACTTTTAACTAGTCTCTAATTAAAATTAATTCTCACGTTGGTGCAGTTTGCAGAATCATATTGACCAATTGGATTAAACATTTAAATGTGCCTGCAATACACTTACACCAGCCTGCCTGAGAACGTAACAATGTTGAGGAAGCTAGGGCATCAAGGGTTTAGATAATGTTCTGTTCCACTTGAACATGTCGTATTTGGTTTAGCCCTGAGCTCCACCTCAGTGACCCTGTGTGCACCTGGCTATTTGTGTCCCCATACTGTTGCAGGTCATGTTTGTGATTGTAAACTAACTGTAAGATAATACACTTTGTGTCAACCCTAACCCTGCCTTTAACTCTATGGTGAGTTTTCTTGAAGATATAAATCCATGACAAAATAAAAATGACAGACCAAACATGTAACAGACCAAAAGCGTTGACGTTAGTCACGCACATAGGCTAACAGCGTCCCTTCTGCTCTCAGTTCTTCCCCAACGGCAGCGCCTTCGCCACTGGCTCGGACGACGCCACCTGCCGACTGTTTGACCTGCGCGCCGACCAGGAGCTGATGGTCTACTCGCACGACAACATCATCTGCGGCATCACCTCCGTGGCGTTCTCCAAGAGTGGCCGACTGCTGCTGGCCGGCTACGACGACTTCAACTGCAACGTGTGGGACACCCTGAAGGCGGACCGCGCTGGTGAGCTTAGCTAACACTCCTTCACTGGCCGATGCTTCCTAACTTCTATACCAGATGTCGCTTGACCTAATGTTTGTCACAATGATCAGATATATCTGGCCTCTCTCTCCTCAGGTGTCCTGGCCGGCCATGACAACCGCGTCAGCTGCTTGGGCGTGACCGATGACGGCATGGCTGTGGCAACAGGGTCCTGGGACAGCTTCCTCAAGATCTGGAACTAGAGTCGTAAGGTACGTGTCCTGCTGGACCTAGGGTACAACAGGTGCTGCTTGTGGCCATGTGGCTCAGGCAGCATGTGAACATTGTGTAACAGCATTGGTTGGCGCATGTTCCATCTACTGCCATCTGGTGGTGAACAAGCGTCCAGCAAAATGGAGCCTGAACAAAAGGTTACAATAAGTTTAGTTTGAATATCGCTCCTGTAATATTTAGTAGGGAAACAGGAATGACATGTGGCAAGGTGTATCAAAAATTACCAATATCTAATATGCTGCCTCCTTTTTGGTTTGTGCAATAAAAAAATGTGTAACTAATACATCTGCTAATACTGCTAGCAAAGTGTGCTTATTGGCAATCACTGAACATAATATTGAATACTTATCAATACTTTCTCATTGGAACACCAATACCAAAGGGAATCATTAATTATATTACGTTTATCCTGCTTTTACACATCTGTGGGAAAAAAGCTCAGACTTTTCTTAGGGTTTGTTATGGTTTGTAGTAAGTGGGCTACACTGACATTTTCATCAATGTGGATACTTAAAACCTCTCTCCTAGGCTAAATTAAGTATTTTGACGTCAATTGTTGGGGGACCAACATGCAACTGATCTGTGTCTTTACTTTTTGTTTTAGATGGCATCCAGACTCCAAAGTCAAGTGGAAGACCATTCCAACATTACAATGTTAGATTTAATTGCATATCCAATCTTCTCAAAACACCACTATACTGACTGCACCCTCCCCTCTCCCCCCCCCCACACCTCCCATGAAAGATAACCACACAAAATGGGGGCAAAAATGCTCTGGCCTCCTGAATCTAAAAGAGCACAATTGTCTTGTATCACTCATTGAGCTAAGGAGCAGATAAACACAGATTGATGAATTCAGTGGCTTTTAAATGAAAGTGAGCATTGTGCATTCCTCTTGGGACCATAGTCTGGTATCGTAGTAAATGATATGAACACTCAACCACATCTTACCTGCCCCCGCCTCACCCCTTCATCGCCAAACCCACCCCACACACACACACACACACGCCCCTTACAACCGCCATGCAAGCGTGTCAGATGTCCTCAGTACACAGTTTTGAGTGAAGGTTATTTACACGTCAGTGATCTAACTCTTAATAGCTTTTTGTCAATGTTAAATTTTTTGTTTTCATTTATTTTATTTTTTTTTTTGGTTTATAGTAGTTAAGCGGACGTTTTTGGTTAAATGTTTCATGAGGATCAAAAGCTTTGTTTTATCTCCTACTCCTCGACACATTTTAGAGAGTGACGTTTGTAGGCGGATAAAATATAAATTTGCAGATTATCGTGTTATTTTTAATCCAGCTTTATCCTACTGGAGAACAAACCGAGAGAGAATTGATCTTTGACAGGGAGTCTTTGAGCCACCTATAGGCGTTTGGCCGTTCTGTATATTTAGTCCCATTGAAACTTGGACTCTATTTCTTCTTCCCTTTCCCTCAGTCTTAGTCCACAAATCTTTGTTTGCACAAAATTAAACTTTGCATATGAATATTGTTTAAAGGAAAAAAAAGTTAACTAACCAAGCACATGCTGTTTATGATGATGAATGCTCGTTTTTAAAGGAAAAAAAACACAAACATTTTAACAATTTTTTCACTTTTTTTGTCTGCCGACAATGTAGAATAATGAAATGAAGATTAACCCCAGTGGTTCATTCACCCCTTTTTTTTTTTTTTTTTCCATTTGCCCTTTTCTGTTGACCGTGGTTGGGACCGGTGTTATGATACGGTCGGGTAGGGAGTATCTCTATTATACCCCGGTTTCATTCCGGAGTTTTCTGTTTCAACAGAGGTGCCCATTCCGTGCTTGGAAATGCAGTTACTACTCTGTGAATGACATGTTGTATAAATCAATGTTTGAAAATAATGATATTGAAACTTTTTAAGTTAAAAACTAAAAAAAATCTTCTTTTTTTTTGGTTGTCTGCCATGGGTGGGTTAACTCTTAGAATCGCATGCTGTAGAATTGCTTAAAAAGGTGCATATGGAATTAAGTCCTTTGATGTTTTTCTTTTAGAAAATAACCTGTTGAATATATCATCCTTACAATGGTATTTATATCGGGTTTATTTTATGTTTCTTTTTGTTCTTTGCTACTCTGTGCATACACTATTCAATGAAAATGTCAAAGCTATGCACTCGAGAAGCAAACACAGCTACATCAATGGTTTCTTGGTCCATATTTGGGTGGGATTCCATAAATTAAGAAGTAATGTAAACCTTTGAAGTGTATACACATGCATACATACCATTACTTACATAAGCATACACACGCTCAAATGGAACAAATAAATTCTCATTCCTTCTGTAGCAAACAAAATTCCACTTACAATGAAAAGAAGCATTTTATAACAAACAGGTTTTTTCTGTCCTTTAATAAAAAATAAAATAAAAAAATTGCAGCATCTGAATGGCAGAATTTTCTGTTGTTCCCTTGTAAACAGACGCCCCTTTCTTTAGCAGTAGTGGCATTTTTTTTCCATTGTTTATTTTCTCTGCGACATTCTGTACAAAAAATGTGCTGTAATTGTGCGTTAGGCCTGGAGTTGGCAAAAAATAAAATAAAAAATAAAAAATGAATTAAATTCACTTTCCTTTTCTCTTTCTCCATCAAATAACTGTAGAGCTCTGCACCCCACTGTTCCCTTTTCACCTTTTGTATTTAATTTTCAAGTCACTCAGTGTACAACCGAAAGCTGGATGCAAGATAGAAACTATATTAAGATGTACTGTTATTTAAGATGTAATAAAAAGCAGATTGAGATGATCTGGTGTATGGATTGTCATTGCACATTTGTCTGACTAAAACTATTTACAGACTTGACATTTTTTTGGAATTTCATTTTAATTTGTATGGCTGACCATTGGAGAAGAAATTCCTAGATATTGCACTAGGTGGCAATCTAAAATTACTTTGGTCGTATCGTAGATTAAGTTAATACATTCTATCTAATCTATAAAATGCAATGTAAACCTCAAATTGCATGACTCAGGATTTAATTAATTTGGAAATGTGTGGTTATGGCGGCTCTCTGCTGCTGTAACACCTGCTATTCCACAGTTTGTCAGTGTGGGCAATATTCTGAATGGACAGAAATTTGTATATATTAATAACCAATGAAGTGAATGATACTAACTCATTACAGTTCAGATGGAGGGATGGTGTAGGGATTATTTATCCAAGAATTTGGTTATGTAAGTGGTAATGTAGCCTACACTACATTTGGATTTGTCATTTACACACATCACAAAGCCTGGGGTCTAAGCAAGTTTGTACACGTGTGTACTTAACACACATAGGCTATTATAGAGGACCAGGACTGCCATAACAAAAAATAAATATATAAAAGTATAAATAATTAAATAAATATAAAAATAATTGAAAAAATAATTAAATTTTTGTATTAAAAAAGGCTATTACTGTATTTACACATTTCCTTGTTTTATTTATTTCCGTATTTCCGTGGCCGTAAATGCTAAGAAGTAGGCGGTCCTACCTCAAGCTACATCCGGATTGGTTATAGGGGTGTGTTTGGAGCTACTACTACCGCCCCTAGCCTAGCTTACCTACAACGAAGAAAAAGCTTTATACCTATGTCAGCGACGCTACTAGTTAAACTACGTTTAGTAGTAGTAGCGCGGCCGTGGCGACGCTGTTTTCTGAATCAAATAGCTTTTCA
>JAODUH010000021.1:4435860-4453403 GCA_027564835.1 Typhlichthys subterraneus | reverse complement strand
CTGCCCTGGCTTTGTAATAAGGAACACAAAGTGGTGCAGGCCGCACAACACTATGTGTTACCAATGTGGGTGACAGATTCTGAGGGAGCACCCTATGGCATCGACTGGATTACTATATTATCAATAATGTAGTTATCCGATTAATCGTAAAAATATTCAATAGATTAATCGAAAAAAGAATTGATAGATTAATCAACAAAAAAAAAAAATCATTTTGTACAGCACTACTGCACATGCATCGCCAAGGCTGGGATAGTTTTGCGTAGTGCGGTCCGCACCACTTTGTGTTTGAGTCAGGGATGTATAGAAACACCAGATTATATTTGTAGTACACACAGATCAGGTAGCTAGCTGACTGTGGAGCTATTCCCTGCATTTACAAAAAAGCTTCCAATTGCTAACCACGACGTCACACACATCCAAGCGGTTGGTCTCCATATTGTTTACCAAACCTACACAAAGCTAAACTATGTACATTACACCTTTAACCAACCCTAACCCTGAAACAGGACAGTGCACTTTCATGTGCTCACCTTGAACTGGTGTGCTGGCGCTGGGTCTGGTTTGTGCTTCCAATCCCGGTTCGTCCTCGTGGGGCTCTGGCTGAGGCGGAAGGGGCTTCTGCAGGCTGATGTCGCTGCGGACCTCCATGATGGTTTTCTTGAGCAGCTTGAGGCGTTTGCTGCGGGACGGGCTGTGTTTCATGGCCACGCTGAGGTCCAGCTTCTCCAGCAGCTCCTTCAGCTGTGCCTCCAGAGGAGTGTTCTGACGGTATGACGGGCTCAGCAACCTGTCCACTGAAACACATAGGGGACAATGTCACCGTTGCCTCCCACTTACAAATATAAAATCCCACATCTACTTCAGGACCACATTAAGAACGTCTATCATTTGCTCATTGCTGCTCGATGTGGCTCTGGATAAAAACCAGTGGCGGTAGCGCTGTGTGTAGTGGGAGGTGATCGGTGCCTTGCATGGTTCACGCCACCATCAGTGTATAAATGTGAGTGTATGGATTAATGTGGCTATGCTGCAAAAGGCTTTTGGTGACGTACGGTTGGGGAAAAAGCGCTATATAAATCCATTTACAATACATTTGGTGTATTACTGACAGTTCGGTTAGAAAAAAGTGTCCAGTGGTCAATAGCCTACCCTCCTCCCAGGAGAATGGCGGTGGTGCAGGAACCTCCGGGGCCTCGGGCAGGTGCAGCCCGCTGGGGAAGTCGAAGCCGATTCGGTCCACCTCTCTCCAGGCCTTCCTGAGGATGGCGCCGCCGTGCTCTTGCATGCGCTGGCCGGCCTTGTAGAAAAAGGTGTCCTTTGCGTTGTACTTCAGACAGTTGGCGATGAGCAGGTTGAAGTCGGACTCAAACTCGTCCAGGTTGTTGTAGCAGTGGTCGTTGATGCGCTTCCTCATTGTGGAGAAATCCATGGGGCGCTGGATGTGGTCAAGGTAGTCTGGGACCTGCAAGAGACCACAGCGCACACGATGCCGCACTATTCAACGCACATATGGGTATACTTACTCTGCATCAACGGGTCAAGTGATATCTACGCAACTGCATCTGGGTATTTTTTAAAACGATTTTTCTGAAAATATGCTGTTTGTTCTCTTTGCATAGGCTATACTTCCTCCACCTGACAACTGTTTTCCTTTAACTGCACTTACTGGCCACAACTTCCTTTATGCTCAAGCATGTGTCATGCAGTCTGCCCACATTTACAATGCACCCCACCCATGTCACACAATTCCTTGTGTGTGTCCACTATTATAACCACAAGGTACATTCTTGTGACCTGGTCAGGAGAGGGGCCAGTGAACTACATTTCAGTTGTTTATCATTTTAATCCAACTTCCGTTCCTGGAATTAGTATCTTTAATTTTTAAGGCGGAAACGACAGTAACCCCATCTCACAGTTTAACCACAACTACTTTCACAACATTTGGCATGCAGTCAGTGGTGAAAGATTGTTGTGGTTCTCTCACCCTACCCCCTAATTTCATAGTTGGAGTTAATGACGTGAAGTAAATTCATTGTAATAGATCTGTAATCACTGTATGATTATTAAAAAATAGCCTTTTCAATATGTAGTTTATACACGCATATTGCTAAAATATAATTAGGTTATTGCCTCAAATAGTAATAAAACTATGATTAGAAGAAATAATGTGTCTACATGCATGCACATACACAAGCACAAAGGACATAGAAGTATTTCTATACCTTATATTCTACCTGGTGGCAGGGCCTTCTTATACAGGAACTTCTCTAATTAATCTATGCTCTATACTACAGTAATGCATACACGAAGGTGACTGAAGTAACCACATACCTCCTTGATGTTGACAGGCTGGGCAAAGATCTTGTAGAGGTCTTTCTCCTGAAGCTGGCTGAGGACTGCTCTCAGTAGGATGTTAAACGGTGTGAGCTGGACTTCCAGGACAGACTGCTGAAGCTTCATCTGGATTTAAAACAAAATACATCTTCAACACTACAACAATGTGATTATGCCTCTAAAATTAACTTGCACACAGTAGAGACAAACCAAACGCTACAATGTTTCTCCTTTTGGAGAAAATGTAAAAGGGTTACCTCTTCTCGCTTCAGCTTCTCCCTCTTCCTGATGAGCTCCAGAAGAAGGCGTGCGCGCTCCAGGTCATGGCGGAGGCGATGCCATTCCTTCAGCTGCTCCTTCAGGGCTTGGTTCGTGTCTGCGCGTAGGTCCTGAAGTGAATGACAGCCCGTTAAGCTCACAGGGATTTACATCTGCAAGTGACTTAAACGTCAGCGTTTACAGATAGCTAGAAGCACAGGCCTGAGCAGGCCTGAGTAGCAAAACCTGCACTGGAAGTGCAAGCTTCAGCTCAGTTTATTCTACAGACATTTATAACTTAGGAAAGTAACAATGAGTGCTGGAATTCTATTCTAAATGAAAGACTTGATACTACTGTTGTAGGGGGTGCAGATGTTTGGACTGACCGGCTGTGTGATTTTGGGAGGCTGAGGGTTTGCCTGCAGACGTCTAATGAGCGGCACGTTGTTCCTGGACTGTCTCTTCAGAACCCAGTAACTGAGAACGCGCTCCACAAACGGCCTCTTCCTCTGCACTGAAACCTGGTTCAAGATTGTATCAAAACTGAAAGAGACACAATGCGTTAATAAAGACACGACTTAACTCTTTAAAATAATAGTTTTCTATAACACTGAAGCTATTTTTATTTTAGTTATTATTTTACTTTTCATTATTCTTTGTTTATAATAATTCAGCATTTTTTAAATTTTATTATTTCTAGATAGAAAGATGTGTTGTTGTTGTTGTTGTTATTATTATTATTATTATTATTGTTATTATTATTATTATGATGACTGACCAATAATAAACAAACAGGTCTACCTGGAAGGCGTTATACTGGGACCAGACGTTGCAGGTGGCTCCACATCTTCTTCAGACTCTGATCTCTTACTCCTCTTCCTCTGGCAGCTCTTCAGCCGGGCCAGCCTTCTCTTCTCCCCCCTCTTGTGGAACGATTGGTGTTTCGGGCCGTCCTCCTCATAAATGTTGAGCGGCCGCCGGTCGCAGCCGTCCGGCGTGTGCGCGCAGCAGTACGCAGTCTTTTTCACAGAGAACGTCGGCGAACCCGACTCCGTCAGCTCCTTGACGGGCTCCATCTTCATGTAGAGGCCCGACTTCTGGGCGCAGCTGACGTGGAAGGCGGTGTAGCAGTTGACCTTGTGGCACTGGATGCAGGCGCCGGCGCCCTTCTCCTTGCACAGGTAGCAGGTGAGCTTCCATCGGGCCGGGGGGATGTTGCTGACGCCGTCGATGGGCTCGATGAACACCGTGTCGGAGAAGCCCACCTCGGGCACCCACAGGGCGCATGCCACGTGGCCCCAGCGGTCGTCGTCCGTCTTCTTGAGCGCCCCGCCCCGGTTGGGGCAGAAGACGCACTCGGCGGGCCGCGACGGGCGCTGCAGGCAGTGGCGGCACAGCCACTGGCCCTCGGGGATGTGGGGCACGCCGTAGCACTCCTGGTGCACCGCCATGTTGCACGAGTCGCAGAACAGGATGACGTTGCTGTCGGCGCCGTCGCCGTCCATGCAGACGCAGCACACGGCATCCTCGTCCAGTTGCATCTGCGGGTCGCTGTGGCCCTGCGAGGCCTGCAGCGACTCCTTCTCGAAGCGGTCCATGAGGAACTCGAAGAGGTTGTGGGACACCTGGCTGATGCCCTCGCTCCTGCGCTTGTCGTTGAGCAGCTCCAGCCAGGCGAAGTCCTCCTCGTCCATGTCGTACTCCACCTCCTCGTCCAACTCCTCGGCCGTGCTCTCGGTGTACTGGTAGTACGCCACCGGCCTCTTGGGCACCACTGGGAGGTTGTACTCCACTGTGCGGAACTTGGGCTCCAGGAGGGGGCCTCCGGTGTGGGTGTGGGTGTGGGCGTGGGCGCGGCCGTCGGCCTGGGCTCCGTGCGCAGCCGTCAGCGCCGCGTTCTTCTTCTGCTGGTTGTTCTTGAGGCGCACGGACCTCACCAGGACTTGCTCAGGCTTGTTGTTGTTCTCTTTGTTGCTGTTGCACTCCAGGATCTCCTGGGCGGTCGGGTCGTCGTCGCCGATGACGTCCAGCTTGTCGTAAATACTCAGGCGATGGACGCGGCCGTCGATCTCCAGCTCAACCATGCGCTGGGCTTGGGCGTAGGTTAGAGTCTCCCGGTTGGGAGAAGGCTTGATAGGAGAAGACTCCCTCTTGGGCGTCGCCATGCGATGATGCCGAACCTTTTTCCTCATCTCGTAGAACTGAAGGACCCTGAAAATTCAACTCATGGTTTACAATTTTGCAGATAATTTACAGACTCTAAGTGCTTGGCCATGTTAAACAATAACCATTTTGGATTTGTTTTTGCCCAAGACCGGTGTACTGAATGATTAACCGCCACAACATTCCGTTGCATTGCATAGCCTTTCCCAATGAAATTAGGGAACACAACAGTTGTTCATGCTGCTGTTCATGAGAATAGCACAGACACCCTGTGTGGCATCTATAGAATAACTAAGCAAACAGTACCATATGATCAACTGTCTGGTACGTTGTGCTGACGTAAAGAGACCGGTTAGCGACTGTAGAAACAAAACAAATTAATCAGCTTAGCAACAAAGATAGTAGGCAGGCGTAGAAGGCAGAAATCACAACATGCAAATGGCAATTACCTTAGGGTCGACAAACAGTATTTACTGCATTAGACATATGAAGCAAAACATTGCCACCAGCGGCCCTGGGTCATTCAATGTGTGCAATACAGAGGGTTACCTTCACTGCAGTTAAATAAATGGGACTGAGTAAATATGTTTTTACCGGGATGATCGTACAGTACCCAAAGACATTGAAAGAAAGGCTTATGTAGAACAGAAGGCCTCTAACAAACTGGGGCACTCTGTCCAGGGAATGCTAACGGTAGTGCCGTACAGTGCTGTAGGTTAACACTACCCCTGCTAAAAAGAAGGAAACATGGCGACCAAAAATACCAGAAATTAGATATATTAACTAAATTAGTTTTTTCTCATCAACAACGCGGTCGTTGTGTGTTATGTGTTATGTGTTTAAACCGCCATGATCCGCGTAATCGCAGTGTTGTGTAGTCACCTCGATGCTTTTAGGCTTCAGAGAAAACAGCAGCAATGGCGACGCGGCCTGCAGAGTAAATCCACATTCAGCCGGACCAGCCCCGCGATTCGGACTAACGTCTGCAATAATACCAGAAGATCTCCAGGGCAGCGGAGCAGGTTCCACGTACTTTCTCCTCAGCATAAATATGTATTAATTCGACTATTTAATACAAGTTAGCATCGTAAATCTTAGCAGTGGTCGACTGAGCCTAGCCTCTTTCCCCCAACAACAATGCGGTTGTGCGGATAATACGTCGTGACGTCATTGCGCCACTACAACAGGAAGTGGCAGACAACTACCAAGAACATGACAAAACACAACAAAACAAAATAAAACAAAATGTTAGGATTGCGGCCGTAACGATCCCTGTGTTAATGCACAGTACTCCACTTGCTGTTTTGTGATTTTAGGTTGTTTATATAAAACACGAGAGCCAATGGAAAAAGCAGCGCATTCAGCATTTATGTGCATTTTATTAGCATGCACAATCGTTGTACAATTCACTATGTTTCAAATACTGTCATCTTGTTCTAGACTAGAGAAACAATCTGCACAATTATGAACACATAATCCAACCACAATGATTTAGTATCATAAAGTAACTTTGAAACTGCAATGACAATGTCAATTTGAGTTTCAAATCAGCACCAGCAACAGCCTAAAACAACGTTCAGACTTTATTTCATAAGGTTAATCTAGATCAGTCAACATGTTCAGGGAATTGAGCTCCCAAGAATCAAGAAATATGCATACAAATCAGCACAAAACAAAAGGTAAGACAATAAAAACTATTAGTAAAATTAATGTGGAAGTATAAAATCTAAGTATTTTAACAAAACCTTGTTCCAGTTATGTAATTTTCTTCTAGGTCAGAGGTTAGAAAGACATGATGAAGTGAGCAAAATAGGTCTTGACAGCCTTCTCTACAGTCCACCCTCAGACGTGGTCTCTTCTGGGCTGGGTGCCTTCTGTTGGGACAGCTGCATTGAGGAAAGGGCCTCTGCCAAGGGGGCAGATGCACTGTCTTCCTTGGCCAATAGATTGTTCTTGCGAAGGTGACATGCCTCTTGATAGGGCGGGCAGATGGGCGGCTGTGTCGGGGGAGTGTACTGGTAGTCTTTACTGGCATCCAGCTGAGGGGGGAAATGCAAAGCCAACTAGATTGATTTTCTGAATACTAATTTTAATTTCTTCATCCCCTCAGTAATTTAAAACAATTCCCATTTTCTCTATAGTAGTTGTAATTGTCAGCTGCCAAGAAAAAAAAATTATATCATATTGCATTACTTGGTCGATAAACTCTTCTTATTTTGATTCTACTTCTGATGTCACCAGAACTCAATTCTCCATATGTTCTCAAATAGAAAATATGTCTGACAACTCCATGCAGCTTGAGAATTCACATCTGGCTAATGAAATGAAATGTGCACTAACAGGCCTAGCCTACATATAATCATGGCCGATCTAACTAATTAGCTTCTTCACATATGAAAACCGGGCCAGAGAACAATTTGTTTTTCCCAGGTTTGGGTCACCAGGATGAGAGTCAAAAAAAGACTGTTGTTTACTGTAATAAATAGTTTAAAAAAAACAAGTTGATTTAGTAAATAGTACAATTGTGCAGGCAGCACAGGCAGCACAGCACAGTGTGTTAGGTGTGAACGTATACCTGCAGTGGGTAGGTTCTGTCAGAGTCAAAAGCGCTCAGGTCACCACAGGCCAGGAAAGGAACAATGATCCTGTTGGGTCCTTCTAACTGGTTAAAATCTACATCTGGAGACATGAAAAATTAGAAAAGGGTCTGTAATAATCCATATAGCCAAACTGGATTTTTTCTATTTGTACTAATAAAACTAAATCATGTAGTCATTTCATTGCATCTTGAACTACATGTTTAGACTTCTACTGAAACAATGGTGATCCCATTTACCATAGGAGTGGTCCAGGAGGGGGTTAGACATGTTGGGTATGTATCCTTCAGGGGGAGAATAATTCTGACATACCACAAAGGCTTCTGGAAAACCAACACATAACATGCATACATTAATTCATTTCATTATTATGATTTTATAATTCAGCCATGTTAGTAACTCTTTAAGACAGTGGTTCTCAAAATATGGGCCAGGTCCTTTGAGGTGCCACAGGATACATATGCGGGCCCATGAGAGGATTTCAAATATTTGCAACAATCTTCAAGCTTGAGAACCATTTTAGTAAAGTGATAGCACTAAAGCAACAGAACTGCTTGGTGTTGGATTTATTCTGGAATAACTGGAGTTTCTCATTACAATTTTGATGACATTGGGCTGTAAATGTGAATTTAAACAAATGCATTAAAAAAAAAGGTACTCCTGTATAGCAAAGGCATTTTCTAAGAACAGATTTTCCTGTCATGGTAGTGTTTTTTTTATATATATATATATATATATTTTTTTTTTTATTTATTTTTTTTTTTTTTTTGAAAGAAAACTCAATATTTACAGATCATTAGGGTCTACTTTTTCCAAAATATACTAACCGATACTAGAGTTTCTGCTGCTGCGAGGTTTGGCGCATGTCACACCACTGAAGAAGATTTTCAGCTGGGAGTACAGAAGAGTGACGTCTTTGCCCCGGAAAATCTGCACAGGGAATAATTAACCCAAAGCACACTTTGTCACATACTGTATATCATATATATACACAATGTGAGTGAACATCTGGGCAGAAAATTGTAATCCAATACACATTTAGTCAAATTGAGTAAATATCTCCTCACGGTCCACTAGCTGTCTATTCATTGTGTGTGCTGTAATCTAATCCAGTGTTTCTACACTCTACTAACTAACACAACACTATTGCAGCCCTGGTGCGGACCAGACCAGACCACACTATTGCAGCCCTGGCAATAAATGATAAGCTTCTGAGGGAGCTTAAGCCACATTAAAAAAATAAAATTTATTTAGGAAATAATAAATATTTCATAAAGAGTTTTTAAACATGATATAGCAGCAAACAACTATTTTCTATGTAGTGGAGTAATTGCATCCTGATCAGAGAATGACTTCAAACTCACTGAGAATGACTTCCTGTCTGTGTTGTAATTCCAGCTCTTCTGTTTGTTTTCATAGCCGGGCATATGTGCATGTTTAGCTCCGAAATATTTGTATTTTCAAGTATAGCGCTCCCTTGAGGTTCAGGTACTCAATCAGAGCTATATGGACACTGAGCCTAGTATTACACTTGCATAACTTCTTTAAGATGCCTGGGTATGCATACCAATTGGTATGCCTACCAGTATAGTAAATATAGTAAGTATGGATATATTTCACATACCTTGGCCACAAATGTTCCTCCAGGCTTTAAAACATGTGTTGTAATGTTAAGAGCCTGCAGTAAAAACACAGTATAAATTATTCACATGTGTTACAATGTATTCATGACAGTTTGTGATAAGGGTGTTGTACTTACAGCTAACAGAAGTTGTGCTTGGATGTATTCGTCCACATCATGGAGACCTGTCACTGTGGAGAAATATGAGATTGTAAGCATGTGACAAAGACATTATCCATAATGACTTCTATCCCCATGTTGACACAAGCTCTGTTCAGATTCAAGTGTCAAAAAGCTGAATCTGCCAGGACAGACAGTCAAAACTGCTTCACTGGCAATACCGAACAGAGCTAAACACTCCAGAGGAACAAGGCTGTTTTGCTACAGATAGGACTTGTCAAACGCCAATCATCCATCAACAAACCATCTGGAGCTCCATCACAAACAACCAGGTCTGCTGGCCGGCCTTCAAAGTGCCGGATTATCTCTTGTGCAGTTGAAATCTGAAAGCAAGAGATAGGAAGATGTTTCAACCTAGAGAGGTTTAGATTTGTGTCCAACAAGCTAAACCAGTACGACGACAGCATGAAATATACTATGACTAATAACTACAACCAAACATGCGGTGATATCCTCCTCACCTTGGTGATGTCTCCCTGTATCTGAGTGACTCCTGGTAAGGGAGCCATCGCTTGAAGGTCCACCGCCACAATCTTCACATCTTCTCCCTCTTCCGCCGCAGCCTGCTTTACTCTGGAAAACAAAATACACAATACAGAATGATTAAGAACTAACTTAATTGGTTTGCTTGCATATGCAGTGCTGCTGTAAATACACCACATTCCATATTATTATGCTAATTATATTTTACACTAATATTCCTAAATTGTCAATGCAAATGACAGTCAATATAATTTCATCAACCGTTGGGGTATAAGTCGAATTTCATTGAACAAACCACCCAAAGAAAACAGTATTTTTCTCAAAAATAAAAAACTAAAGGGGCCCAAAACATGACTCTGCCACCTCCTTGCTGACGTTGCAGCCTTATTGGGACATGATGGATGACTCCATCCATCTGGACCATCCAGTTGCACAGCACTCATCATTAAACAAGACTGTTTGAAAAATAGTCTTCATGCATTTCTGGGCCCACTGCAACCGTTTCTGCTTGTGAGCATTGGTTAGGGGTGGTCAAGTAGTTTATGCATGGTGGTTTATATGTTTATGCATAACTGCAAGCCTCTGGAGGATCCTACACATTGAGGTTTGTGGGACTCCAGAGGCACCAGCAGGTTCAAATACCTGTTTGCTGCTTTGTAATGGCAGTTTAGCAGCTGCTCTCTTAATCCAATGAATTTGTCTGGCAGTAACCAGTCTTTCATTATGCCTTTATCTGCACAAACCCATCTGTGCTCTGAATCAGCCACAAATCTCTTTACAGTACGATGATCACGCTTAGCTTTTTGTAAAATATCTAATGTTTTCATACCTTGTCCAAAGCATTGCACTATTTAATGTTTATTATACTTATTTCTAATTTGGAATGCGGTGTATACTGTATATGGAGCACTGCAGCTCATAATTCCAATCTGTTTTGTGTATCCACTTCTAGAGTGCTATCCTGCCATGTAATTATACTGCAGTGCGGAGTTCCTGGCTAGACTATAAACTACACAAATAACTATTTTGTTATCACGTCTCAGTGTATCTACATTTGAGAAACCAACCTGAGCTTCCGGCTGAGGACCTGACTCCAACTACCTGGTGCTGCACAAAGATCTACAGCTCTCCGTACACCTGCGGGAGAGAGGCAGAGAAATGTAAAAACAGTGACTGAGAGAAGACATTTGGCGCTGGTCCAATATAACGTTTCCAGTGTACAGACACAGACAAAACAGTAAAAGGCTGAAATGTGTTCTTCTCACCCGTAAACAGGTTAAACTCCTCGTTGAGCTGGAGCAGCTTGAAAGCGCTGCGAGCTCTCCAGCCCTCCTCCTTAGCCAGACGGTAGTAGATGTCCCGTTTATCTTTGGAGGAACGTCCCATCCTCACAGCCTGTACCGGTAGGTAACATTTTTAATAATTACACTTATGCTCAATAATTAAATTACATTAACGGGGGCAGAACGTTATTTATCGAAAAAAAACGGATATCAATGGAATGCACACAAAATAATGTTATCGATAATCGGGGTTTGACATGAGCTGTCATTTAATTTCCTTCTAGTTGTTTTGTCTCAAAATATGATGTAAATATAGTTGGAGGAGGATTTATACGTTGTCAATGTAGAAATTATATTTACCGTAGTATTTACAGTACCTTCTGGTCTGGAGTTGACGAGTTGTCACGTGTTACAAAGGACCCCGGCAGCAGAGAGCTGTCGCTCTATAGCGCCCGGTCGAAATGTCGACATAGTTTGAAAGTGCATCTTTATCAGGGAACGCAAAACGTGTTGCGAGCAATGCGACGGCAAAAGTAGATTAAAAAACATAATTATATAAAAATAAATAAATAAATCCCCAGCATGCAAAAAGAAGCCCCTCCATGTTTGTTACAGGTGTGTTACAGCAGATGGCACTACAGACCAACACTGAAAGTTCTAAGAAATCTTAAAGATTTTAACAAATGTTTCCCAACGTATATTTTAAAAACCTTACATTTCACAAGGTAAAATCACCGTCTGAAAATCTTCCAAATCCATCCACAGTGAGCCCTGCCCCGAATTACACACTGGCTTCTCTGGCTTTTCCCAATTTAAATATGGGGTGCCAAGCGTAATACCCTTTTTCGTGCACTAAATGCATTTTGTGGGACGAAATTCCTACATTAATTATGAAGTCATATAACACTGTAACGCCCTTTATCCACGAAAAACAGAAACGCGTTTGCATTACGTCCACAAAATACTTTACAATTTACATTTGTGAATATGACATTTAGCCAATATAATTTTTAAATTAATAATGTAATTAATTTTCCATAGTTTTTTATCCATCCATCCATCCATCCATGCATCTTCATTCACCACCTCAACTGGCTCCTTTCGATGTAAAGGAGCAGCAGCTCTACTCCGAGTTGGCCGAGCTTCTCACCCTATCTCTAATGGAGACGCCCACCACCCTCCTGAGAAAACCCATTTCGGCCGCTTGTACCCGTGATCTCATTATTTCGGTCATGACCCACACTTCATGACTATAGGTGAGGGTAGGAACGAAAATTGCCCGGAAGGTTGAGAGATTTGCCTTCTGGCTCAGCTCTCTTTTCGTCACAACGGTGCGGTAAAGTGATTGTAATACCGCTCCCGCTGCTCCGATTCTCCAGCCCAGTCCAATCTCCTGTTCCAATGTACCCTCACTCTCGAACAAGACCTTGAGGTACTTGAACTCCTTCACTTGGGGCAAGGACTCATTCCCTACATGGAGTAGGCACTTCATCGGTTTCCTGCTGAGAACCATGGACTCAGATTTAGCGGTGTTATCCTCATCCCAGCCGCTTCACACTCTGCCACCCATTTGACAGCGCACCTGACCCCCACGGTTTCTCCCACGAGTGGTGGGCCCATAAGATGAAGAAGAGGATGGTGCCACATTGCTTCTTCGGGCTATGCCCGGCTGGGCTCCGTGGCAAACCCAGCCACAAGGTGCTCGCCAATGAGCCCACCCTCTGGGCCTGGCTCCTCCGGGCAGAGTAACTTCTCCTCTTGAATGATTTTCCATAAGGGTCTTCTGAACCATTCTTTGTCTGGCTCCTCCCCTGCAACCGCTTTGCCTTGGGAGACCCTACCAGGAGCACAAGTCTCTAGACAACACAGCTCTCAGAATCATAAGGACACAAACCTCTCCACCACGATAAGGTGGTGGAGAGGTCACCTCACAACCATGACATAAATGTATTCATTGTTATTGTCTCAAGTCACCATATTTTCAAGAGCTTAATAAAAAGTACAGATTCTGTAAATCAGCTAATTCTAAAATAAATGTTCTGTAATATTTATTTTGCAATTAGCTTTTTTGATGTAGCACAATCCACCTATATTGGATAGAGAAATGCTAATTGTAATCATGGTCACACTAATGAACACAATAGACTAGAGGATGGCCGGCCATGTCAAGGCCAACCAAGATAAATTTTTCCAGCCTAATTTTGGTTTTCAAGGTTAAAACTATAGACCTTTAATAGCGCCCATTACAGTGCTGCCTGGAAAATACTGTATTTAATAACTCTAGATTTTACTTACTTTTGTAATTGTATTTTATTATTTTATCTTTTTCTTTTTTGTGGTGGCGGGGATTCAGTGGGTGGGGATTAACACGCTCAGCCACCCATATGGTTAGACGTGTTGCTAAAATAAATGCTTATGGAAAAGCCAATGATGAAATGTATGAAAAATGAAATGAAATGAAATATAAACTATACCTTGTATTTGCATTCTAGTTTATTTGACAGTTGACATCACTGCGGACTATTTGGTTGGCCCATGATTTCTATTTTCTTTTTGTATGTAATTTCCTCTTGAACCCCCTTCTTCTGATTGATACCTCTGTGCTCTGTGTCAGCCTACTGTGGATGAATGATGCTGTTTGTTTGCCTCTCTGACAGACAGTCAATACCTAATTTTTAGGGCACCCCTGTGGTGCTCCTTGAATGTGTGTGTTTGTGTATGGTTTTGTTTGTTTGTGTGTGTGTGTGTGTGTGTGTGAGAGAGAGAGAGAGAGAGAGAGAGAGAGAGAGAGAGAGAGAGAGAGAGAGAGAGAGAGAGAGAGAGAGAGAGAACACACTCGACATCTACGTTGATGAAAAATTAAAGCTGTAGAGAGAAGGGACTCCACAGACAATTTGTGTGTTTGTGTGTGTGGATGTATTTTGAACTTAGTGAGTAGGTGAATCTCTGGTTTAATTGTGACAAAAAGCTTCCTGTCAGAGTATCTGGATCTGTCATAAAGTATTTTTACGGAGAATGGCCCAGTTGTGTGAATAGCATGATTCTTGTCTATCAAATCTTTACAGGAAACTTCAAATTTAAAAATGAAATAAAATATACAAGGGCCACATTTGTGAGAGGTCATTGTCATTATCCTGTGCGTGTGCGCCTGTGTGTGTGCGTGTGTGTGCGTGTGCGTGTGTGTGCATGTGTGCATGTGCATGTCTATACAGCATATATACACTTACAGTATATATAAATCATATTTATTATACAATATATTGTGATTATTGATCTCACAAGCCCATATTTCACTTTATAGAAAGCAAAGACATCAAACATCAATTCTCAATGGGAAAAATAAAAACACCTATATTATTTATTTGGGGGAAATGATATGAAAGCTTGGCAAAGGAGTAAATGATGGATATTTTTTCATTCCAGAGTCAGGTTTTCATGCAATTACATGCTAAATATACAATGATATCAAAGAGAGGGAGCTGTGAATCTAGCTCTGAGTTTGTCTTGTCTGTACTTGTCTGTTTCTTACACAATTCTTTATGATGATATACAATATAACACACATGATACACTGGTAAATTCATGATTTGTGTTATTTGAACAGAATACAACCTTTATCTCTGTATTTGAGTTTGCCCAGAGGTAATGTGAAGAGCAAGCTCATTAAACCTTGGCACTGTGTCAGATCATATCTTTGACTGTGCTGGGCCGACTGAATACCTGAATACAAACTGGTTGACCTAGTAAAAAGATAATCTTTCTCTATAAATAATTATAACTATAATATGTGCAGTAGGTTAAAAAGGATGGGCTAATGATTGTGTGGTTATCTCTAGGTTTGGTGCCCAGCCTATCCTTGAGCAAAAATGTCTATTATCTACTCATAATACTAGTGCCTATATTAATTACATTATTTGTTAGACAGTGTAGATTTGGACAATGTTATACTATTAAAAAAACTCACCAGTTGTTTTTACAGACAAGCTGGGGTGATTGCGGCTCTCCCTTTAAGGTGAAGCCACTGGACGTGCTGCGTGTAAACTTTTAGTTATACTGTTTTTTCATGTAGCCAGTATCTGCATATTTCTTATTGCCAGTAGAGGGCAGCAGCACCACCTTAAAATACAATCTTCTGAAATATTAGGATGTATTGCCCCCAGAGGAAAGCTGTCTAATAGTCTACGTGCAATCTATCAAGTATGTACTTTAGAATATACACTAAATTGCCAAAAGTTTTGGGATGCATGCCTTTTACATGCATCTGAAGGTTAATGACATCCCATTCTTAATCTGTAGGGTTTAATATGGAGTTGGCCCACACTTTGTAGCTATAACAGCTTCAATCTTCTGGGAAGTCTGTCCACAAGGTTTAGGAGTATTTCATGGGAATGTTTGACCATTTGGGAGGTCATGCACAGATGTTGGACTCTAATTCATCCCAAAGGTGTTCTATCGGGTTGAGGTCAGAACTCTGTGCAGGCCAGTCAAGTTCCTCTACACCAAACTTGCCCATTCGTGTCTTTATGGACCTTGCTTTGTGCACTGATGTGCAGACATGTTGGAACAGGAAGTGGCCATCCCCTACCGTTCTCCTGGCAACCGCCAAACACAGACTCGTCCACCAGATTGCCAGACAGAGAAGCGTGATTCGTCACTCCAGAGAACATGTCTGCGCTGCTCTAGTGTCGAGTGGTGGCGTACTTTACATCACTGCATTGCGCTTTGCATGTAAGGCTTGGATGCAGCTGGTCGGCCAAGGAAACCAATTCCACAAAGCTCTCTACGCACTGTTCTTGAGCTAAAACGAAGGCCACGCGACGTTTGGAGGTTTGTAGCTAGCTGCAGAAAGTTGGCGACTTCTGCACACTGTGCACCTCAGCATGCGCTGATCCCTCTTTGTGATTTTATGTGGCCTACCACTTCAAGGCTGAGTTTCTGTTGTTCCCAATCACTTCCGCTTTGTTATAATACCACTAACAGTTGACCGTGGAATATTTAGTAGTGAGGAAATTTCACAAATGGACTTATTGCACAGGTGGCAAACTAGCACAGAATTGAGTGAGCTCCTAGGCGCAAACCAAATCTTTCACAAATGGTTGTAGAAACAGTGCATGCCTAAGTGTTTGATTTTATACATATGTGGCCATGAAAGTGATTTGTAACACCTGAATTTAATAATTTTGTAGGGTGTCCCAATACTTTTTGTCAATAGTGTATTCTGTCGCATCATGTTTACAGAGACCATATATGTTATCTGTCAATTCTGCTACAATTAGCCTACTTATTTTTTTAAAATAAATATAAAAAACAATACGACCCCTCCCTCACACACACACACACAACCACAACCACACACACAGCAAGTAGAAGAAAAGCCTTAACGTTTTATTAAAATTAAGATTCAAAGGTTACGGACCGTCAGACTGCTGAAAACAGATTGAGGATACAAAAGAAGCAAAAAATGCTGGTTCCCATGCAATAATTTAACTAATGAACTAGAATGATGAAAACCAGAGAGGGTGTGAACATATTCATCTACCTCACTCCAATTGGGAATTAACTCAATTACTTAGAATCGCTAATTATGTTCCTTTTCACTTAGTAGGGAAGGGCATAATACTTAACATTCACTGCTGTTTCTCTTTTCTGCTAATCATCCATCGGTGGGTGTTCATTGACTTTGACACTGGCTAGAACATTATCTCGTCCTCACGTCTCACCACTTCCTCTTTTCAAGGTTTGGCCAATTAACATGTCTGCCATCTTGACTGAAATGAAGTTTGCATTGATGGCAATGAGATATGAATTCAAATGTATTTAACACTGGACTAGCCAAACAGCAGGATAGGGTAAATATAGGAGTATAGGAGTTTCAACACTAATGCTTTTTAAAGAGCACATCCATATCTAAAAGGGGAATGTGTTATGCTCGGGGAGCATTCATATGCTGTTGAATATAAATGTATATGCACTTATATGATTCATGGTGGGATTATACATTAAGAATCTTTGTTAAAAAGGGTTAGGGTTACCTAAACTAATTTGTGAGCAAACGTTGACACCATAGGCCAATTGAAGCACTTAAGTTCTATAGTGTTGCCTGTCCTCTATGCTTTCTACTGAACCACTGCTAGTCTCAGCCTCTTCCGTCCATTAGCACCTAATCACATAAGCAACACTATGCTGAACATCTATACATAAACCCCAGAACAGCACTAACAGAGGTGAGGGAGTCAAAGAGGATTTTCATTGGCTGTTAGCAAGTCTGTATCCGTAATTCCAGTGTGACGCAATTCTTTATTTACTAGTTTCAATTTATTTTAAGCAGTAACGCAGCCTACAAGATTTACAAGACCTGCAAACAGCCAGAGTCATTACTTAACTTTACGTTAAGTAAAGGTTGGCTCTGCAAAATTAGACCACTGCTGTTTGAGACACTGCTGGCTGATGCCCACATCAAACACAATTATGTTGACAGTGTATACTAATAAATATGATGCTATACTATACTATACTATACTATACTCCATCCATCCATCCATCCTCATCCGCTTATCCAGAGTCGGGTCGCGTGGGCAGCAGCTCCAGCAGGGGACCCCAAACCTCCCTTTCCCGAGCCAC
>JAODUH010000021.1:4403487-4416346 GCA_027564835.1 Typhlichthys subterraneus | reverse complement strand
TCAGGTGTGTTGGAGCAGGGAGACATCTAAAACATGCAGGGCTGCGGCTCTCCAGGACCAGGGTTGGCCACCCCTGAAGTAGAGGTTCTTTCATGAACGCTAAGGGCTTTCCGGGGTGGATACCTGCTACGAATGAATAAACGTAATGGGGGGAAGCCTCTGTTGTGTAAACTGTGTTTGCGTTGTGGTTACAGTATGTTTTTCCCCCCATGGCGTATGTACCGGTGAAAATGGAAAATGGAGACTTCAAGCAACTTCACATATTTGTTATACTGGCACATTTAATTATTGCTGCAATGTTTTCACTTAGGCGTAAGCATCACCATTAGACCATGATCAATGATACCATGTTGTGTTTACCAACCTAAGTGCATAACGAGTGCATCACAATATAGTAATAAGTGATATCAGAGTCAATGGGCTTTGAAGTTGTTTAAGGTTTTGCCAAAAAAGTGATTGATTTGACGAATCAAGCGTAGTGATAGTTCAGGCAGGCCACAAAGTCACGCCCGACCACGCATAATGATCGCAATCACCTTAATGCCTGCTGATCTCAGTGACCAGACTGCTCAGCTGATCACAGCAAAGCAGACTATTGGCCAAACTAGTCAGGGTGCTCGTTTAAACGTCCTTAGCCTACACGCATTCTTGGCGCATTTGTGCGACCCACCTCCACCTCCACCCCACCTCCTCCTTTCATGCTGTG
The DNA here is from genome assembly GCA_027564835.1 of Typhlichthys subterraneus. Taxonomy (NCBI): domain Eukaryota; kingdom Metazoa; phylum Chordata; class Actinopteri; order Percopsiformes; family Amblyopsidae; genus Typhlichthys; species Typhlichthys subterraneus. The sequence continues at coordinate 4,415,640 of JAODUH010000021.1, read as the reverse complement.
CCTGTCTTACTCCATGTCATGGTGTTGTCATCTGCTCTGCACCCTGTGGGGGGCCAATTTCTGATCTCCCTGTCTTGGGCTTTCCATGTACGCGCTTAAAGGCCAGGGAGCTCCCAGAACAGAGCCCCCAACTACAAATAACTAATACAAATGAAAGCTTATTTTGACTATAGTGGGTTTAAGCCATTGGTTCATGGGGTTTAGTGCTTTTTCAATTCAGAAAAACAGAAAAGTCCAAACCTTAGGAAAGGTAAATGCTACACACGCTGTGTATCTGCTCCTTCGCCGAGTGCAGCGCTGATTGTCTTGCACAATTCCTCTGTGAACTTCTCTGCAGCGTGAGTTTATTATATTATAATATTATATTTCAGAAATGCCAGTAGTGTCAAAATGGATTGTGGATGTGGGGAGCTTTGGTTGTGGGTTTCTCCAGGGCAGCATTTGACCCCTTTGCATAAGTATAGTTCAGACGGTCTCTGAGCCACACACAGAGGAATATTTCGGTGCAAAGTTCCGAACCCCTTGTTTTCCCGTAAGAGGAAATTGTCATGTGATGACCCAGTGACCACATTAGAAACCGCTTCCCTCTTTGTTATGATTTTGCATGGCCTAACCGCCTTAGTTCCCATGTTCTGAAACCTCCAGAATACCATCTACCCTGCACAGTTTGTCCTACCCACACCCCCCCCACACCCCCACACACACACACACACATCAGCTGCCATGTTTGACCTTCCAATGATGTGTTGACAAACACACCAGCAGCCTCAAAATTGCAGAATTGCTCAGCATCCACAGACGTCTATGCTTAGTGCCTGAGTGGGCTGTGTTTATTTCTGTCATGTTTTACAAGACGCAGATACAGTGCCAGCTCCTTGTTGTTGTTTTGATCCTTCAGCTCTCCAACAGCCCTGTCTGACTCACAGACCTTGTTTGGAAAACGCACAAAAAAAACAAAAAAACAAAACCAAAGACAAAGCGTTCTAAATATCAACCATGGGACTAAAGCAAGTGTATTTCTGTCGCCTTTAAATGTGGGGTCAGCGATAATGCACCAGACAACACTATCCAAACCTTGGAAATGTGTGTTCATTGTGGCGGAGCTTCTGAGGGAGCAGCTTATGACATTACATTCTCAAAGGGCTGTCACAGCCAGTGTCACTGCAAGTAAAACGCTGTACGGTCAGTATGTTGTGCCAGTGATAAATGCCATATGATGACGTGACTAGTATTGCCTAAGCAAAGGAAATACATTATTTGGTGAAAATGTATTCTGTTTGGTTTCTGCTGCACACAGCATTACTTCACAGATAGATCTCATTGTTTACATGTCAGAAGCCATAGTTATGTTTTTAGGAAGCTATGGTTCTTGGTTGATTAAGAATCGACAATTAGATCGTTTTGTAAGGCACAATTCCCTCTTTATGCGTTGGCCGGCAACCCCACACACAAACACACAGACCAGACCTGTTGTAGATAGAAATGCCTTGTTTTCGGCTAATAATGACAGAAACCTGACTAACGCTCACACACACACACACACACACACACACACACACACACACACACAAAGGTGTACACACACACACAGAAGAAGAGAGCTGGTACACGTTGTCCTGTCTGTAGAGAATTGGTGGTATGACCCCCTTTCCCTCAGATTCTCTCTCTCTCTCTCTCTCTCTCTCTCTCTCTCTCTCTCTCTCTCTCTCTCTCGATCTCCTCTTTGAGTCCGGAGCAATTAGAGAGGAAAAGAGGAATGTGGGAGTGTGTGCTCTTTGGAGAGAGAGAGAGAGAGAGAGAGAGAGAGAGAGAGGGTTAGACAAAGACAGAAGTCAGGAGAGGAGAGGAGAGGAGAAGATGGGAGAGGAGAGGAGAGGAGAAGGGAAGATGGGAGAGGAGAGGAGAGGAGAGGAGAGGAGGGGAGAGGAGGGGAGGGGAGAGGAGAGGAGGCCTCTCTTAATTGGCCTATGTGGCCAGGCAGGGTTTCGGTGGTCTTGGTCTGCCAAGCCCTGTGCCTCAATAGTTGGCCAGGCCTCCTGTGCATCCCGTGCATCCAGCCAACCACAAATAACTCTAGTGTGCTCTTTGGCAGTGTCTTATGTCAGGCCTGCGAGAGCTGTGGCACCCACATCAGCACTGCACCGCTCAGGAAGCCTGTGATGGGGGTGCATGAGTGGGTTGGGGCTGTGCCAATTTAGGTCGGGGTGACATTTCTTTCTTTTGTCTGGTATTGTGGTCATGTATGTATGTATGTGACAGTGTATTTTAAGGCAAAACACACCCTTCCGCTTCATATTCACGAGAGGGAAAATATGGATATGGATAATTTATACACTCTGGTTTGTTTTCAGGCATGTTGGTTCCTCATAAGAGGCTATAAAGTGAAAGGTAAACTGTGTTTACATGTTCAGCTCCCTTCAGCCTAGATTTAACCCTACGGGTGTTTAGATGTGTTGAACAGATGTCAGATGGCGTTGGGGCTACAGCGAGAGGTAAAACTGGGCTAGCCATTGAACAAGGTGGAGCAGAGATGGTGAAATATGAGCCTTCATGCGTCCAGACCAGCTACTCAGGATGAACAAAAAGAGCAGAGTGTGTGTCTTACGTAGCAGAAAATGAACGGACTGGCTTCACAGTGGTCCTCCTGCTTGTGTGTGCAGAGTTTTCCTTTAGCTTTCATATATTACCTTCTAGGCTGGGAGCCAAACCTCCCAGACCACTCGACCATCCTGTCCCCAAGTGTCTCAGAACACCTCGGATGTTTTGCAAAATGAAACAACTTTTTATCCAAAAACGTAAAATCTGCGATATAGTTGGGCAAATCTGATTGACGTCTCACCAGGTTTTTGTGGCAGGGCTTGGTTTGTTTTGGTTGTCTAGAGCATGGTTCTCAAACTGGGGGTGTCTAGACACAGAGGAGGGGGTCACAAGATGATTGTAATAAATTAAATAACAATTTGAAAAGGCATATTTTAGCTATAATTGTTAGTAGTAAAGTGTATACATTACTTTGATGTATTCTGCTACTATCTTGTATTAAAATACTATCAAATAATAAAATAGCTTCTTCTACCACCTCTGGGGATAGTGGGGGTCATGAGTCTCTGGCACTGTTATTTTGGGGGGGCTCGCGAGCTGAAAGGTTTGAGAATCATCTGCAGGGTGCAGGCCCACTCCCTGATGTGGTGAACGCATCACATGCATGCTCACATGCACACACATGTGCACACGCACACACACGCACACACACACACAGTGTATTCAGCTTGATGGCAGCATTGACGATTGTGTGTGTGCTTGCATACTAACTGTAAGAGCTTCCGCAGGTCTCGCTTCACAAATGACACATTTCACAGTATTTCAGACAGCTTGCACTTCTAGCTACCGTAGAGCATTTGCTTTCCTCTGAGCAGAATGGGCGGGGGGGCAATGCGTGTCAGTGAGTTACTGTATACTGAGCTAAGAAACACAGGGCACAGTTATGGTAGCCATGGATGCATACCACTTCATCCCAAAGCTGGCTGCACTGGCCAAGCAGACCAGCTCGTTACACTGCACTTGTTATTTCAACTGCGACGGAGGAATGACTCTGAAGGTAGCCTATTATGAGCCAAGCATTCTCCTCCATTCAAAGGATTGGAATCTGCCCAGTAAGGGTGTGGGTGTGGGTGTGCGCACACACAACAAAACCTTATGACAGGAGTATGCATGCATGCGATTTTACATCGCTCACAGTCAGGGTAAGGTTATTATGGTGTCATCAGGGAGCAAGACCTGCAAAGGTTTGGTGTGGCGTGCAAAAGGGCAAGGGCTGATTGGGATGTGGTGGGGTGCATTAGGGGGGGCAGGGGTCTACCTAAAGCAGCTACACTTCCCTTTGTGAGGTCTGGAGAAATGCTAAATGCTAGATCATTTAACTGGCATGTAGGGTTGAAGTGGGAAAGCTCAAGACGTTCCCAGTTCATTACCATATCCACTCACGTAGTGCTGGGAGCTACAGTATGTCGAAATAACAGTTTGAGACACAAGGTTTTGATAAAATGTTTTTTTTTTTTCTTTTCTTTTATTGATATTCAAAATGAAAGTATATGGATTGTGCATTTCAGACATTCTAGCGTGCGAGGTTAAATCAATTAAATACACACGGGGTGAGTGGGCTACTGACACAGAAAATGTAGCCGATGCTCGGCACTATATCCCTTCTTATTCAGCGGAAAGCAGATGCCATCCTACAGGAAAAAACTTGAGTAGCCGGTTTGAACATTACAATAGTGAATGAATGCAGTCCTAGCAGGAAAACAGAATAAAATACACAAATTAAAAATAGAATACCTTGTACTGTTGCTGTTTAGGAACAAGATTTCTATCTGCGTGAACCTCATAGAATAATAATAATAATAATAATAATAATAATAATGATAATAATAATAATAATAATAATTGCACTGCTTTCTTACACAAGTGGAATATAATCGGACACAGGATATGGGCTTGTGGTTTGAGACCCCTATTAGGACTGAGAAGGTTGACCATTTGCCATCACAGTGTTTCCATTTTGTGGGTGGATGAATAAATACAGTAATAATAATAAGTACAATGTGACAGACAGCGGTCCACTTATTGACCAGTCGTGGAGTGGCGTCAACAGGTAGGGCAACGACACCCCCCCCACACTCATACATATGAGCAATTACTCAAAAGTTAGTTTGAATTTAGCCCTTTGTCTCAAACAAAACCGCCTTTCTTACACATAGTTACTTGCTTGTGAGCTTTAGGGGCGTGGTCTATGAGAGGGTTAAGGAATGAGGGAAAAGACACGGTGCGAGTTTAGCAATATTATCTTCTATAGGATGGTTTGTGACCTTTCAATGACCTCTGATGGTTATTAGCACCATAGTGACGTCCTTTCCTTTAATTAGGGGTGATCGCACCTTTAAATCTAGACCTGACTGACGCTTGACGGCATCAAGACCCAAACACTGCTAGATAATTGGACACCATGCACACTTATAAAGACATAATTTAATAAAAGGACTGATGCCTGCCTTGCCATCAATACTAAAGTGGCTTTAAAATATAGTGTGTTAAGTACAATCAATGCAATGATCATATTTGTAATAATAACATGTCACTGTGTTGCTTTCTGTCAAAACAATTACCCTGACAGGCTTCTGAAAACCCCATGCAGACCAAGATTATGTGCCTATTTCTGTGACATGACATGCCTAAGCAACCGAGGCTATGCTGCTGTTAAAATGTTCATTTAAAGTAATGGTGGGTAAAAAGAAAAAAGAAAGATATTTTTGGTACAAAGCATCTATAAAAAGCATTACGTCTCCAATTGGAACCAAAAAAAAAGATAATATAAAATAAATCCGTCAGTTGAGCATCAGTGCTACGTATATTATTTGGACCAATTTTTCAAATATATTTTTATAACAAAATAAATAATGCCTTTATACAGTGCCCTTATTTGTATTTCAACAAACAAACAAAAAAGCTTGGCGGCTCATTACGCAAGATACAGCTCGGACTAAAGGAAAATAACATGACTTCCCTGGAAACTAATTATATATCTATATATTTATATATATATATATATATATATATTCAAGTATTTGTTTTCAGGCAAAAGCATTTGAATACTACTGATATACAATAACATAAAATGTTAGTTGACATTATTGCTGTTTCTTCCCTTTGAATTGAAATTTTGTGCCGTTCTTTAAAACTGTAAAATAACATTATGACAATAACCATGGAAATAAAAAATAAATGCCTAACTTGCAAAAACAGGAATGTCACGGTACCAGAAACTGACAGGGTTTTCCATTTTCCTTTGAAACACAGAGAAAAGAAAACAGAAATAAAAAAAGGTAAAATAAAATATAGTCATCGTTATCGCACATGTCCATTACATGACGCTTCCTGTGTGAGCGGTGGTAAACAGGAAGTTCAAGCCTGGGCCTGCAGCACTGTCCGAGGCTGGGCGTCCAATAAGGGTGTCCCATTGGGGTTCCCACTCTGACACCAGCAAGCTAGCGGCTACCACAAACGCGTGCTGTTAGCATGGACGCTAACACGGGCGCTAGCACAGCCCATGTCTGCCTTCCCACGGCGACACTTCCCCCTTTAGATTGCCATTGCCAGGAGCTCCCCATATCCTCTATTTCCATTTTTTAAAGTCAGACTTTCCTTAAAACGGAAAGTTGTAATATTCATTCAAAGAAAAAAAAAAAACGTGCCTTTCAACCTCTTCTTCTTTGAGTCCATTCCCAAAGCTAGCACCATGACATTTTTGAAGCTACATGTTCATTGTTCATAAAAAATAGTGCCTTTATTCTTTACTTTGACGTAATCCGTGGCAATGTGCAATTTTGCAGACACTTTTCTGCTTTTTGTTTGTGATTAAAAGGTGCTGGAACAGGAATCTAATTTTATAAAATAATTCCCTTACAGTGTGGAAGTCCCTTTATAGTTAGAGGTGCAAACTAAAAAGAAAACGAACTAACAGAGATTCTCTTTTTGTCTCAGGAATAAGGGTGGAATGGATTCTTTCATGCAGGCCACGCTTTCTCTGTTGTCTTCCACAAAAGGTCAAAAAAACATTCCGCCGGGCGTCTTCCCAACACTTGCGGGAGCGTTGATCTGTTTTGTCTGCATCTTGTCCGTGTTCTCTCCCCTCCACTTAAGGATCCACCACCGTCTTTTTTATTTGTTTTTCGTCATTTTTGGCATTTGTTGCCCTGTGTGTGTTGGTGAGTGAATGAGAGAGATAGAGAGAGAGAGAGAGACTGGGAGAATGCGGGGGTGGCCTGTTTGTGTGTCGGGTGGGGGGAGAGCAGAGGATTGTGGTGGGGGCATTATAGAAGTTAAGGAGTCAATAAGTGGTGGGTGACAAGGTGGGGGGCCAAGAGAAGGATGGAGGATTGTTTGTGTGTGTGTGTGGGGGGGGCTCGGACAGGGCAGAGGAGGCCAAAGAGGACTGCCACAGAAATGACGTCAGAGACAAAGCTATAATCCCCTAAGTCTTTTTGTTGTTGTTCCGATCTCCCTCCAAAACTCTCGTGCCCCGCGCAGAGGGCCGGGCGGTCGGGCGGCTCATTTGTGGCCGCCGCGGCGGTCCTCCTCCGCGGGCGGGGCCAGGGTTGCCAGGGGCAGCCGGCTGGGCAGGACGACCAGGGGCCTGTGGAGCTCCGCGCCCTCGCGGGCGGCCGCCTTCTCCGCTTGCCGCCGGAACTTCCTGGCCCGCAGGATGGCCGGCACACCACGCCGCAGCCGCTGGGCCGCCTTGAGCTGCCACACGTCGTATTTGGAGTAGCGCACGGGCACATGCGGCCTCCGCGGCGACTCCTGCTGTGGTCGGAGGGGGGGGGGGTCACAAGCACAACACGCAGTTAGCACTGTCACAACCTGGCTCAGAGTATTGTGCATTGAGCACATTGTCTGGGGGTGATTTAAGATACAGCACAAATATGTCATGGGGAGGTGTGAGGAGGAGAGGGAGGGGCCCCGGTCGCTGTGCTCCCCCGGCATGGCCGCTAGCCCCTTTAGCACACGGCCACTTTCCGCAGAGGGTCACATGACTCATTGTTCACCCAACGATCCGCTAATCAGCAACCCCCCCCTCCCCTGACACACACACATTCAGCCACATAACTCACAAACACATTATTCAGGTGTGATTCTCATCACCCCCCACCCCCGCCCAGCAAAGCAGTACTGGGTGTTGCCCTGCATTCATCCCCTACATTGAACCCCCCTCCCCCGTCCTTCCCAACAGCCGAGAAACAGCTCCACCCCCCCAGATCCTTAGTCTGTCCCAACTAAGGACAGACATGTCCCGACTAATTCCTCGGCAGGATATTTTTACGCCTGAGGATGAGGCGACATTTATTGGCTTCCTAAGGCTTCCTAAGGCTTCCTATTGCTTCCTAGGACTTCCTAGGACTGTCTAGGGCTTCCTAGGGCGTCCTAGGGCTTCCTAGGGCTGTCTAGGACTTCCTACGACTTCCTAGAGCTTCCTAGGACTTCCTAGGGCTTCCCAAGGCTTCCTAGGGCTGTCTAGGGCTTCCTAGGACTTCCTAGGGCTGTCTAGGGCGTCCTATGGCGTCCTGGGGCTTCCTAGGACTGTCTAGGATTGTCTAGGGCTGCCTTGGGCTGCCTTGGGCTGGGAGAAGTTAATGTCTCACTAGCAAGGATCCATTCAAGAGGTTTGAATCAAAGCCACTTTTTACTCCTTTTTACTCTTTGATGAAAAGGCTGTGGCGATTTCCTGAGTGCATGCATGCGCGCGTGTGTGTGTGTGTGTGTGTGTGACATAATTCTAGCACATTCTAATCGCCAAGTCAGGTGGTTTGACCAAAGAACTGAGTATGCTTGCCAGCGAGAGTGCTTTGTGTTCCGTGACTAATATTCACACACTCAGAACACACTGTTTTATATCACAGACAAACAGTACACACAGGCTGGAACATAAACCTTTATCACGCACACCCTTGAATACACACACACACACACGCAGGCTGGAACATAAACCTTTATCACGCACACCCTTGAATACACACACACACACACGCAGGCTGGAACATAAACCTTTATCACGCACACCCTTGAACACACACACACACACACGCACCCAGGCTGGAACTTAAACCTTTATCACGCACACCCTTGAACACATACACACACGTGCACACACACACACACACACACTCTCTCTCACTGTGCATGACACAGCCAGCATGCTAAGGCTAACTGTAAACACAGCCGTATGTGACGGCTGTGTTTTCCACGACGGTCAGCGGTTCTGCCTGTTTACCGTTTGACCGCCTGACTAGAGAAACCTGTCTTCTTCGCAAGCAGCAAGCAGGCATAGGGGCATAGGGGCAGCGCTGGGGGGGGGGGGGTCATCACGGACGCTCGGTTGGCGCGGGGGCATGGGGGGGTTGGGGGGGCTCACCTGTTTGAGAGCGGGCATCGCAGGCACCACGTGCATGGACGTGGCCGACAGGTCTCTCTCGGACTTGGTGGGCTTGGCGCAGTAGAGCTCCAGCAGGTTGAGGTCGCAGCTGCGGAAGCAACACTCCTCCACGATGCCGCGGCTCTGGCTGGGCCGCCGATTGTTGGTTCTGGTTGGCCTGCCTGTGAGGGGGGGGGGGGGGTTAGCTCGGCAGTGAACGGGTGGGATGGAGCAAGGTAGCATGGGCGTTTGGTCAATGTTGTTGTTTTTCATGATTTATTTATCTTTTCAAAATGGCCGTCAGTCAAACGATGGTATGATGGTGGAATGGTAAAAGGGCAAATCCTGTGTTTGCAGAGGGGGGGTTTACTAATCTGATCCTAGGTATCCAATGTCCAATTATGAGAGACCACTGGTAATAACCTGTTGTGGCACACACACACACACACACACACACAGGACAGCTACACCTCCACAGACAGACCCTGGTACTGTAGGCCCACTACACGCCCGTGTGCCCCTAGCTGAGTAAATAAACCAAACCCGTGCACGGCAGTTTGCTCTGTGACCTTGCTGTCTGCCGAATCAGCACAGACACCCAAGACAGAGACACAATGGAATGACGCGTGACAAAAAACAACAACAACTAAATAATGGGAGGGAGAGAGAGAGAGAGAGAGAGAGAGAGAGAGAGAGAGAGAGAGAGAGTGAGAGAGAGAGTGAGTGAGTGGGAGAAGAAAGGATCCAAGAGAGCAAGAGGGGAGGAATGCACAACAAAGGCGTATTGGAGAGAGGCTGGCGTTGGGATGTTGCACAGGGAAACACTATCCACGATCAATAAAGGCTTTGTTTGAAGTACGATGCCCAACAAAATGTTGGAGGAATCTCTTGGGTCAGATTTGATTGCAGGAAAAAAAAAGAGTGAAAGAATGGCTATGCCTTGGCAGGAGAGAGAGAGCGAGAGAGAGAGAGCGAGAGAGCGGTAAGAATAGAGGTTCATCTATTCTACTGTGAGGAGGTGTGGAAATCGATAAATAAACTCAAACACCTTAAACGGGGCCAGCTAATTGCCCTATAGTACGCCTTAAACTGTGTCTACTTGGCATTACTTTCCCTGCAAGGTTAGTCGTTAAACTCGTTGAATGATTAACATTTTTTTTGTCACACTGTTTCAATGAACACGGCATGACACGAAAAACAGTTTCCCTGAATCACCGGTGTGTGGTCACCACTGCCAAGCCTGGGAACGTCGGCTCCGAGGTGACTGTCGTGCCTCTGGGGACGCCATTACTTTTCCCCTCGGAATGCGTTGGTAAACAAACGGCCCATTGTGTCGCATTGAGACCGTGTGTTCATTCACTGCTCGCCGCCCTTTCATATGTAATCAGAGGTATGGGGGTCTGAATACGAGGCACAATGCGCACGCCCAACACGGCGGCAAGTCCGTCTTGAGACGTGGCCACACAGCTTGTGCTGGCCGCGTTCTCGCTCTTCCCCGTGAGTGCGTGGACCAGACCCAAGTTAACGAACCACACACACACACACACACACACACACACACACAAACACGCACGCGGATTGTCCCACAGACGTGGGCGCCGCCGCCGACAGAGAGAATGAAAACAAGCTGACTGAACAACAAAAGAAAAGGAAAATGCAAATCAAGTTCAGGCCTTTTCTGGGGAGGTCGGCGCAGTAAACCTACTGAAATAGAATCCTCTGTCTTCGCAGACGAACTGTAGCGCGTCCACCAGCTCCCCGCCACACAGCGTCTCCGCCGAGGCCATTTCCACGACGTACAGCGTCAGGGCCAACGCGCACACAAACGAGCGGCTCGTCCAAGACATCTTCTTGACCTGCGGAGAAAACGGGCACATTACAGCAGCAGTACCTACTAATCCTTAAGTGAACACCAGCGTGTGTTTTTATAATATTACGTGCCTTAACGCGTTACCGTTTTTGAGGTCAAACGTCAGATCAGATTGCCAATGTTATAAAGATATACGCGTTTTAACAACAGGTCATAGGCTGTGCTCTTAGCTAAAAGACAGGGCTGCAGCGTATGGCCCCTGTCTTTACGCTGCACCTGGAAAAAGAAAGTCCATATCTGTCATATGCTACTCTCTTACACAACCCCTCAAAAAGTTGCCAGACCGGCTGCTCGATAGTCAAGGAAAAAGCCAGAGTCAGCATATATTTATCCTTGCTCACCCTCAAGTGAGCTCGCTGACCCGCGGAAATGTCGCCCCCTATCTGCCGGGCAAAGCCAAGCTCCTGCGACTTCATCTGAACTCGGACGAGAGAACGTACATATAGGCTATACGAGCAGTTCCGCGGGCTCTCTACGACCACCCTAGAGGTCCGTTGAGCACAGGCGAGCGACAGCAAAGCTTCCTGTAACCGATCTGTGCACCAGCTGATGTGCTCTGCTACGTGAACGCGTAAAAAGATGCTCGGCGGTCCAGCGAATGCACAAAGCAAAACGTGAAAGCGACGTTTGCCGCTCACAGTGTGAGCGCTCAGCTGCTGTCCTCGCTCTACCCACCGGGGAGACACTTGGTTGCAGCCCACGGAGGCGCGACGCAGAGCTGAGAACGGACACGCACATATCTGGCATCGCGAGTTACCTTTATTCTGCTTATCTCCGTCCTTCGGCAGGCGTGGCAAAGTGAGTGGCGTCCTTGTATCTGCTGCTGGCTTTCCATGTCAGGTGGGGGTAGTCGCGGGTTTGGGGCGCTATTTTGGCTCGAGAAAATTGCAGGTAAGTTAGTTTCCCAGTTGGCGAGTCTACAGAGATGATATGTGAGGCTGTCCCAAAGACCAGGCGACAGGCAAAAGTTCTCAGGGAGAAGTATTATATACCAAAACACGCCCCTTGCCCCCCCACCAGCACCACGTCGCTCTTTGCTCCTCCTTCGCCTCCTTCTCGATGGTGTAAAAAAAATGGTCCAACGGCTTATGGAAAACACGTAAAGACGTAAAAGGATTGGAGAGCGAAAGACTGAAAACATGTGGAACCATTCCATAGGCGTTTTCCACGTTTACGCATTATAATGGAGACGTTGTGTAGAAGTCTAACACACGGGACACCCTACAGAAGGGGGATGTGTGTGTGTGTGTGTGTGTGTGTGTTTGTGTGAATTTAAAATAAACGTGGTGAATTGAAGTCAATGAGAAATGTTTGTGAAACC
>JAODUH010000021.1:4392195-4403387 GCA_027564835.1 Typhlichthys subterraneus | reverse complement strand
GTGTGGGTGCGTGTGTGTGCGTGCGTGCGTGTGTGTGTGTGTGTGTGTGTGCGCGGTCTCTGTGTGGGTGCGTGTGTGTGTGTGTGCGTGCGTGTGTGTGTGAGCCAGTGTGGGGGGGAGGAGAGGAGTCTGAAGCAGTACTGGTATACCTCCTGGCCCGACCAGAAGACCCCCGACAAAGCCCCACCCCTTCTGGAGCTGGTGCAGGAAGTGGAGAGGGCTCGGGAGGAAGCGCCGCCAGGCAGTGGCCCCGTGATCGTCCACTGCAGGTAGGGGTCAAGGGTCAGGGGTCAAGGGTCAGGGGGAAGTAGATAGATTGATATGCTCAGGGATAAAGGCATTTTTAAAACGTTCTTAGCACCGCGGCTAAGAGAGTGTTAGCCCCAGGGCTAAGAGTGTGTTAGCCCCGAGGCTAAGAGAGTGTTAGCCCCAGGGCTAAGAGTGTGTTAGCCCAGGGGCTAAGAGAGTGTTAGCCCCGGGGGCTAAGATAATTTAAGCACCGCAGCTAAGAGAGTGTTAGCCCCAGAGCTAAGAGAGTGTTAGCACCGAGGCTAAGAGAGTGTTAGCACCGCAGCTAAGAAGGTGCTAACGATAGCCCAGAGATGAGAATATGCAGTGTGAAAAGCCCTTATTGTTTGATAAAACTTTATTGTCCACAGGGGGGAGATATCTTGGACTCCATGCTGCTGTTTTTATAAAAATAATAACATAATTAACACCAGTCGGTATCCTACACAATATCTTAAATTTAGCAGTTTACACATGCTATACAATAATTAAAATAAAATATATAAATACACACACATACCATGGTGATAAAATCAGCATATTACGCAATATTGCACCTAAGAGAACAACTGCCTGGGCCAACTGTCACATTGACGAACAGTGCGACACTTAACTTTTACATACATTACATTACATACTATGACATATAACCTTTATGCGCTGCTAAAAAAACGCAAAAAAAAACCTGCGAAGCGCGGCGTCATAAAAAGCGCGTGCCTGTCGCGCCATGCCAAAACAATGGTTTTGCTAGCGACAGGTTTATAGCGACGCATCTCGGTGTGATCGGGTCCTTTAGAATTAATTTCCTACTGTCTGCAGCGCTGGAATCGGCCGCACCGGCTGTTTCATCGCCACCTCCATCCTGTGCAAGCAGCTGAGGACCGAGGGTGTGGTGGACATCCTAAAAACCACCTGTCAGCTCCGTCTGGACAGGTGACACAGCTCCCCCGGAATATCCTCTAGCTCATGTTTGTGCTAGTCAGCACCGAGGTTAGCCTGCTGCTAGCCAAAAGCCCCTACTGGCTCGCATTTGTGCTAACGCCTATCTTAGCCTGTTAGCTAGCCAATAGCCCCAGTTTAGCCCCAAAAAGAAAATGAGTGTGTGTTGAATAAAGTGTGTATTGTGTTGTGTATTGTATAGTATTAAATCCATCATTGTGTGTCTCTCTGTATGCATGCGTGTGTGTGTGTGTGCGCTTGTGTGCGCGTGTGTGTGTGTCACTCTGTATGCATGCGTGTGCGTGTGTTTTTATGTTTGTGCACGTGTGTCCAGGGGCGGCATGATCCAGACCTGTGAGCAGTACCAGTTCGTGCACCACGTGTTGAGCTTGTACGAGAAGCAGATGTCCCAGGCGGTGGAGGAGTAGAGATACCCCCTGTTCCCCCCGCAGCAGTACACTGTGCGCCCCAGCAGCACGCACCACCTCCGCACCCCCTCCGCACCACCTACGCACCCCCTCCGCACCACCTCTGCATCACCCTTTAACCAGCCCCGTCCATTGTCCACCACCGCTCCTCCACCGCCCTCCACCCTTCACAACATTTCACCACCAGCCAGGCTGGCACTACTGATGCCATGGCTTCCAGGGGTGGTGGTGGTGGTGGTGGGGGAAGCTTCAGAGAAGGGACAGCGTCAAGATAAAGCTCCAGTTGTGACGGCGGCTCCTGCTGTTGCAAAGGAACATTCATAGCTGCAAGCATGTAGGCCTGCTTGCTTCATGCCAGCACATCGGATGTATTATCATGAAAATAATAGTCAGAGAATGACCACATCAACATGAACATCTGATGTATTATCATGAAAATAAGAATGACCACATCAACATGAACATCTGATGTATTATCATGAAAATAAGAATGACCACATCAACACGAACATCGAAGTCGTACGTCAGCGTTATACTAAAGCAGGGAGGAAATGCATGGCAACAATATTTTACAGCCCCCCACACCCTTGAAAATAAAAGTTTTACGAATCAGGCCTTTCTTATTAAGAAGGGCCAACCCCGGCCCCCCCCCCCAACACACACATTACACACTTCACACGATACCCTGTCGTTTGCCCCTACAGACAGGTTGACACGTTGTGTGCTCAGCCTAATGTCTAGCATGTCTTCGAGCCAAAACATTCCTGGGGCAATCTATTGTTAGTTATGTTTTGACCAGACCTTTTTTATCTATCAAACATGAATGTGCCACCAAGCCAACTGTCGTCACTCAAGTCAAGTCAAGTCAATTTTATTTATACAGCCCTTATCGCAGTCTCAAAGGGCTGTGAAACATACATTTCACATGGAAACAAACAACACCCTCTTAACCTGCTCCTCCCCCCGGGCAAGGAAAAACTCTGCCACTCTGAGCGGAGAAACGGGAAACCGGTCCAGAAGGTGTTGTCAAGGCATACGCTTCGCTGAAAATGTGTGTCACGCTATATTGATCTCACGGTGTGCTCGCGGTGACAGCAGGGCTGCACTAGCCACATGCTAGTCAGATGCTAACCACATGCTAGCCTCATGCTAGCCATATTCTAGTCAGATGCTAACCTCATGCTAGCCACATGAAATTGCAGCGTAGCCACAGTAGAGCAGCTGTAAAAACACATAATCTACAACGGTGAACATCGCTGTTGCTCAGTCTATTTGAACAAGCAGATGAAGTACCAGCTTCAAGTAGATTTGCACCAACCTAATTTAACCATAATCTTAGAGAAGACTAAAATATGCCACCCACCCAACAACAAACCACATACTCCCTCTCACAGACAAAAAGAGCATCTCCATTTATATGTAAAAATACACTTTACTTTTAAAGAAATAAATAAAATAAAAACTTTCACAGTGGGCATGTTTTAGCCCTAGTTGCATTTGGAAGCCACCTCATTCAGGTTGCATGGTGCTTAGTGTTCATTTAAGGCATGTACAATGTTATGGAACACAGAAAAATGTATAACAAGTAGGTAATCAATGAGTTAACTCGTTAACTAAGTAGGCTTTCTGTGCAGTCTAAAGTATTCCAGTGCTCTCACAGGGAACATCAGCTACACTGCGGTCATACAGGCCTGAACACAGGGCCACATAGACACGATCACACATGGAGTCAGATCACCTGAACATGGTCAGTAGACAGAAGCAGCTGACAACTGCTTCCGTACAGGGATGCCGTAATGGAGAGTTCAGAGTCTCTGACTCTATTTCGCATTTGAATATTCATGTAAATGAAGACACGTGTCTCCAAACAGGTGCGCATATTATAGAGTAATAGAACAAATGGTTCCACAGTCCTTTGCTTTCGGGTGCCCAGTAGCCCGAATTCCATGCGTGAGAAACGTATGATTGTTGTGTAGATAGGCCCAGCCTAATACGTACGAAGCACAATAGACCATTATGGTTGTCCCGCCGATGTTTAGCTGTACAAGTTCTTTTCCTGTAATGTGTTTTTGACTGTGCTGAGTTTAACTGCATGTGCTGTATGGGACTCCCTATGGTCCACAATCAAAGCGATGTGATTGGTTGTCCTGCTTTTTGTTGTGTAAAGGGTTTAGCCTATTATATTGCTTGCTCTCGGCTAATGCTTTTGATACAGTTTGCTTTTGTGAATCCAACCAGAGATATTTTTAGAACATTTTGATACAATTCTTTCGAGTAGATGCCTTGTGTATATTTCTGTTTACACCACGATGGAATGTAGCTCATATTGTTGGTCTGACCATTGTTTTTATTGCAACTACCATAGTTACCTTACAAAGTGGGGGAAAAAAGTATTATGTTCACTCTTCAGTATTATTACTTTATGCCTTAGGCTTTGCTTTAATATGCTTTGCTTTCTGTGATAGTTTCTACCTTGTTTCTTGGAGAATTTTTACCTCAGACTGAGTTTTAACACAGTCCTCACTCTGTTCCATGTGTGAATATCTGTTTCCCCTCAGTTGACTCTGCGAGAAAAACTAGCTATATGTATAAGGCAGCTAAACAATGATGACGGTTTTGTATGTAAACTAAAATTATATTTAATGAACTTGTTATATTTAAAGAACAATCTTCCCTGACTAGAGTGCAATCAGGTCAACTGCAGAGTCATGTAGATAAGAGTTGCGCCAAAAGAAGTTCAAAGTTTAACGGTCACATGGTTCACGGAGACGTAAAACAGTTCCAGGAAGTGCTTGGTTGGCAAATTTGACTGATAAACACAGATACTGTACATAATTGCAATTTTTGGCAATTCGTAGTAAATAAATGGATGGATTTACATTTACAATATAATTTATAGGGTACTTTTTGTCACGTCCTGCGGTCCGACTCCCCTGTGTTACCACCCTTTGTGTTCCCTTCCCTGTGTTTTCCCTGTGTTCAGAGTCTTGCCCTTGTTGAGTGTTATTGATTTCACCTGCCACTCGTTGTCTGTCTTGTCTACTTGTATTTAAGCCCTAGTGTGTTCTGTAGCGTTTGTCGGATTATTGTTTGCTGTCAGCCCTGTTTTTGTATCCCTGCCGTGGAAATTAAACCTGTTTCGTGAATACCTGCGTGTCTGCATTTGGGTCCACCCTGCCTGCTCCGCGTGACAGTTTTTAGTATTTGCGGCTAACTTCCTGTAACTGTTTGGAGGTTCCACGATTCTCGTGACTCTTCTACATGACTCCGGTCAATTGTAATAAACATTATCAGTGGATACACCACATGTGTTGCTAATGCACAGAGCGCTCCTGTAGGTATGATTTAACAGCTAAAAAACACGAAACACGATAGAGAGTTCTTCAAAATCGACAATCCAAAATCCCACTCCTCTTCCTCAACTGCCTCTCGCTGGAGACTGTCGGTTTGCATTTGCTATGTGCCACTGAGCCAAAGATACTGGAGTACTAACACTGTAATGCGTTTCAATGGCTTCCAATCTCTTAGGTGGATGTGTCACCAACAGCATTTTGCTGTGGAGGCCACTGGCCTATTTAAAAGTAGTGGACTGACGTAAGCAGCAACCCGACAGCTAAATCTACCATGCATGACCTGAAACAACGTCCATTTACCCCAAAACAGCTGCAGAAATACCGTTCTGGCCTCAGATTGACCTTAGGTACTTGGGAATTCATGTTATATCCTCAAAATACCCATTAAGTGAAATATTACGTTGAAATCTGTGAACTTCCCCATTGACTGGGATGTTCTAGTCTGCATAAAGTGTGAAAAGTCTGGTGTAGCCACTTTGTTAATAAGGTCTGGACACGCTCCATTGGGAAGTGTTCGCAGCTGGGTAGCTGGGCGTAGAACTCTGGTTCATTTTGAAACTATTGGACAGCACTGAACCAATCACCATCTTTACCACCATTTAGAAACACGCTTGACTTCAACGTTATCTCACTAATCCGCCCAGATTTGACCGCCAACAGGATGGAAACTTTAATGCGAACAGGGCTTCTAAACTATAATCTCAGCAAAAATAAATTGAGCTGAGAGCAATAGTCAGGCTAAAAAGTTCCCCTCTTATAACCAGCTTTATTTTTCAATTAAAAAACATTACAAACTGGAAAAATATATACAATAACAAATAACAAAAAGTATAACCTTTCACACTGCACCCAGCCCTAGACTATGGCATTTCTAACTAACTACACAAATTGTATACTGTAGCTCTTAAATTCTACATACACTACCTTTAATTGTCCAGAATATTAAGCAAATGAAACTGCCACAGCAATGTCATTGTGAGAGAGACGTGATGTTGTGTCCCCTGATAATGTCCACTGTGCTTGACCGAAGAGCTTTATCTTAATAAGTGTTTCCTGTGCTGACATTCTGATGAGCAACATGGGGCTGAGAAAATAAACAAACTGCCTGACAACAAGAACAACCCAGCGGTATTCCTTGCCCCCGCTACAGTATTGCTTTGAGTTGTTTTTGCATCTGAATAAAAGTAGATTTTCATTAATGGGTTCATCTGTCTTTCCTGTGTGTGTGTGTGTGTGTGCGTGTGTGTGTGTGTGTGTGAGTGTTCATATAATGTAGAAATATCTAAATGTGAAAGTATAATCAGAGACACTATATAGGACTTTGGTATAGTTCACCACATCCACAATTATAAACTGCTTTGAGCTACAGGGCTGGTTTCATGTAATGTAGTAAATACACCACTAGGCGGCAGTGTATTCAATATGATTGCCAGATTTACTACCTTGTTGTATAGATCAGGCACAATTTATTTGTATTTAAATTAATTTCAAAATATATATTTTGAAGTATTCATCATTCCATGTATAAATAATATACAGGTGTGTCTTACTAATTATGTTGCTGGAATAGTGGATTTCTTTCTTTCTAGTATCAATAGAGGAGATTTGCAGAGGCTGTATTTTGTTTGTGGCTGCGCTGTTGCTGTATATTGTAACCACGGTGTCCGTTATTAAAGAAATGCCCTAGAAAGCAGACATGGCCAAAAGCAAACGCATCTGGATCAAGCGGGCTGCAAGGCTGCGTGAACTCGGTTTAACTCGGTGCAACTGTGCGCGTCCCCTTTAAGAACCAGAATCACTTTTAATCTGTGGATCAGAATGGAACGAAGGCTGACGTCAACCAACCTCCCTCCCTCCCCCGAGCCATCAGCTCTGATTGGCTGAGAGTGACGTCAACCTAACCCCCCCCCCCCCCGCCCCGCCCCGCCCCACCCCCTCTCCCTTCTGAACCATGACCTCATCTTTAGTTCATGTAAGTTCTAAAGTACACCTTCTGTTTCCTCCAGTGTTAATAACACGTAGCCTAGCACAATACTGAACCATCCATGTCCCCGTCCCCCGTTCCAGCCTCAGCGATAGATTACCAACACGCTTGTTTCGGTTCTGTCGCTGGCTGTCATCTAATGTCAGCTGTAGTGAGGCTGTGTTGACCCTGAGACAGTAAACACTGACCGCCCCGCAGTGCTGCAATGAAGTGCGCTGCCACTTTATCCACACACATGGATGCCATCTGAATCCATTGGCTGTATGATATGAAAGCCGAACACACAGGTAAGACATGCGTGTGGTGTGTGTGTGATAGAATGAAGGATCCTCCTCATGAGGAATGCCTCAAATGTTGCGTTGCACACCAGGCACCCAGTTCAGCCTACATTAGCAACGGCGTGCTTGCGTCCTACGGCCGCTAGTCTGACCATACACCGTGCGCCCCGTAATCGGGATTAACGCCAAACCTGGATTTACCGATGCTTTATTTTGACCAGCAAGTCATCCGTTTTGTTTAGCGAGTCAGAAGGTGGGTACAATATTTTGCCGTTCTTGTCAATTTAATTTTTGTTTGGCCGTTAGCTTGTCCGATGTAGTGTCGATGTCCACACGCTGTTATTACAAACGTCACAACAGAACTGTAAATCTAATATTAGCGCACTGTGGGACATATGTTTCTTATTCTAAAACAGAAACAAAAGAAAACATCTCCCTAAATCGTACATTTCATGGAGAAATTGCTAATATTGCGAATGTTACGTTCACGTTATTTCTTATTTCCAGTGTGTAGGTCGTGTCATAAATAGCGCGCTCATGCATATCGCATCATTTCTTTTCTGCGGATTGTCAGGCATTGTTATTATCAGGCCAAACAACTCCCCTCCGTCTCGTTTACGTTTCTCGTTAACTATAGCCCACATTTGACTTTAATTGCATATTCATGTTGTTGTTTGCGTTCAAAGCAGAGACTGTGCAGTCGCGCCAGTAGCGTCAGATTTGCACTGCAGGCATTTGGGTTTAGCCTACTATAGCCTATAGTATTAACTAATAGGCTAAACCCACATTTAGAATAAGCCTACAATATAATATTTTACAAAGGTTTTGTGCCTTGGCTAACATTCATTTTTTCATACACATTTGTATCCACATACAGGTAATTGTTATGTTAATGTTGGTAATAACAGGACCGCATGTACATTCATTTCTAAAATATCACAGATTATAATGACATGTTTTTTGTTATATGTAGCCTGTAGTATGCCTAATTATCATCACATTATTAATAATTCAAAAGGAGGTCTCCTTTTACCAAGGTGTGTGCCTCCCTAAGAATCACCCTTACACTAAGAACATGTATTTACATTTGTGTGTGTGTGTGCGTGTGCGTACACATGTTTTGCACATTTTTAATACATTGTGTTCATCAGACCAGAGAGAAATTATGTTCAAGGTAGGTAATTATGTTTGCACACACCAAATTTGAGCAGCTCCCAGTTGCTCTTGGAGCTATGAATCACAGTGGGTCAGAAAGTTTTGTGAACCACTGCCCTGTTGTCATGAGGTAATGGAATACACTATACCTTTTGTAACAGGATATGCTCCTAATCGAATTTTAAGTTTAACACAATGCGCGCGCACACACACACACACACACACACACACACACACACAGTAAGGAAAGTAGCCACTCATACAGAACCACACACACACACACACACACGTATACGCACATTCACAACAACAGGCGATACCTTTAGTTAATGAGTGAGATAATGGGAATTGAGTGGATGACGTAGTAATGGTTCATTGTGTGCCTAAAGGTTCCCATGTATCTATCTGTTCATGTGAGAATGATAGCCAGCCTCCATAGCCAAGGCTCTGGTCACAGGTGACGTAACGCAGGAGGTTTAATGAATAACCTGGATGGTATTACCTCAGCACTGTTGTTCTTGCCGCTCTGTGTGATATGGCATTATTGAGCCGGGCTCAGCTGTTCAGCTCATGGTTTTATGTATTATGCATGGGATAAAGGGCCCGGCTTGCTTTGTGGAGGTGTGCATTTTGTTCATATGCCTCCTCCTCTGTGTTCTAATCAACACATATCAACAGAGGGAGCTTGAGAGAATAGGTATGGCCTGCTTTATTTCACCTTAGTTGCTGTGCAGTGGATTATGGCTGTCGAAAGCCTAAAAAAAAACCCAGGAATTCCTCCTGATTCCAATCATCATAACAGTTGAATATGTTGTAAAGTATGAAGTTTGTAAACATTTTATATGAACGCACAAATTGTGTAACCTTTCTTTTGCATTTGAGAGACATACTTTATTCAACTTTATGGGGATTTTGTAGCGCGATGTCTGTAATATAGAAATACCATAACTCACAACAGCGACTTGTCCCAGTGAATGGGAACACAAGAGGTTTTGTACTGCCCACATTTCACAATGACCAAACAGTTCTTGTTATTTCCAAGATATTGCAACAGCTCTTCAAAGGGCTACATGGCTTAACTTATCTTTAGCTAGTAGCATGTTGCTGCTGTGGGTCAGCCGTGTATTTTCACTGGGGGGCCACATTGAAAATGTCAGAGAACATCGCAGGCTACATTACTTTTTTAACCAACATACTAAAATATTTTCAATAAAATAACTCAAACTAGCTAACATTGTTAACTTCCATATTACATTTAAGCATATTTCTACACCTTTTTCATAATTTTCCCTTAATACAATGTCTTAAAGTGCGGCAGTAAATTAGTTCTGTAGAGCTGGTCAATTAATTGTACATTGTATTATTATTTTTCAACATTTGGTTGTTAAGCGGGCCAGATAGAATGTTTCAAAGGGCCACATCCGTCCCCCGGGCCTATCTAATCTGTAGCCTACTGTATCAGCAGGACTACAGTATACGTTTGTTTTAGTAGGAAAAGCGGTTTTCCGTTAGTTTCAGGTGGATGCTAGAGAGAGATGTTTAGACACTGGAATAGCTGGGTTAGTCTCCCAGAGCCAGCCTTTACTTATGTCTAGTCTCGCAGAGCCAGCCTTTACTTATGTCTAGTCTCGCTGAGCCAGCCTTTACTTATGTCTAGTCTCACAGAGCCAGCCTTTACTTATGTCTAGTCTCACAGAGCCAGCCTTTACTTATGTCTAGTCTCGCTGAGCCAGCCTTTACTTATCTCTAGTCTCGCCTACTTGTTAAGAGAGGTATTTTGATTGACATGCACAACGACCAACAACGTAACTCAATGACCAAGTCGGACGTTAAACTTACTATGAGGAATTCATTGGAAAACTAAACAACAGGGTTATCTGCTTTAAAATAAATGTTTAATTTTAAATTGGTAAATAAATGGAAGAGGCTGAAACTACAGATGGGTAGGCTTAAGCACAGGATACCCCAGTAAAGACCTTTTTAGAGACATGAAAATTATATGGTTAAATTATGAATAACTGAAAGATACTTTCAGGATCCTCACAGCAACCCTAACACCCCTGCCCACCAAAGCATCTCGCAGCCCATCCGAGCGGTTGACTAGTCTCAGCCGGTTCCATCCATCAGCACTACGTCACATAAGCAACTCTGTGCTGAACGTCTGATACTGTACATATACCCTTGTAAGCTCGATTCTCTGACTTTCGGGAAATAATAGTGTCCATTGGCTGTTATTGGCTGTTTGCATTGTCACTCACAAGTATGTCTCCGTAATTTTCGCAATTACTTATTAATTACTAATTTAAAATGTAAAATGTATTTCAATCAGTAACCGCAGTCTACTAAATGTACAGACCTGTAAACAGCCAGAGTCGTGTCATTTAGTTTCTAACAAGTTCCTCACTGTGAATAAAATGTCCGATTTGGACATTGAGTTGGTCATTGAGCTGTGTCCCAGACTTTACGTATGTAAAGGCTGACTGCGAGACTAGTCGGTCCCTAAACCCTGCTTTGAGAAACCACTGCAATGCAGCCGAATGGCACCACAGCAGAACAGTCTGCTCCACGTCAATACACACACAGCACTCAAACTGGTGCCATCCCATCCCAGCACCGATGCAGTACCCCAGCATGGCTGTTTCCATGGCAACCACAAAATCTGCTCCTTCCCCTGCATATGAGTTTGTGTGTGTGTGTGTGTGTGTGTGCTGTGACTAAGCGAGACATTCAGTGAGCGACTGAGCATGTCTGGATGGTTTCTTCTAGA
>JAODUH010000021.1:4369478-4387739 GCA_027564835.1 Typhlichthys subterraneus | reverse complement strand
ACAGTATTGTTTTACAATGATTTACTATACCTTTAATCTGAATGCAGACAGTATTGTTTTACAATAATTTACTATACTTTTAATCTGGATGCAGACAGTATTGTTTTACAATAATTTACTATGCCTTTAATCTGAATGCAGACAGTATTGTTTTACAATGATTTACTATACCTTTAATCTGAATGCAGACAGTATTGTTTTACAATAATTTACTATACCTTTAATCTGGATGCAGACAGTATTGTTTTACAATAATTTACTATACCTTTAATCTGGATGCAGACAGTATTGGCTATGGCAAAAGTAATACAGGCCAGTAACACAGACACAGTAGCACCGCCCTTCACAACAGACCACTATGATTATATTTATGGGATTCAATTACTGTAACAAAGACAGATGGACTCGTTGTCATGGGTGATGCCCGCCATTTGTTAGCATCGACAGACATGTCAGCCCCAAGGTACCAAAGGGACCAAAATTGAGTGACTGGAACCATGAGGAAGGAGGGGGTGAGAGACAGAGAGAGAGAGAGAGCGAGAGAGAGAGAGAGAGAGAGAGAGAGAGAATGATATCATATTTTGTCTGTCAGGTTTACAAGCATGTCTACAACACCACACAACACAGTAAGACCACCTGAGCAGGCTGTGAAATTACTTCATCATATTAAATCATCAAAATGAATGTGGAAAGATTTAGAAAGGTAACAAGTTATGTTTGAATTTAGTATTTATGAAATCCAAATCACTTACAATTCAGTTCTGAAATCCGATGTAAAATGTTTTCCCTTTTTCACATGGAATATAGAATATTGCAGTCAAATCAAAAAGAATGTGTACGATGTACAAAGGGTCATTTTACCAAGCAAGGTGTGGCTTTGTTCTGCGCCCTCTGTTGGTGAATTATGTATGGGTCTGAAAAAAGAGCTATCTGGGAATCTTCTGAGGATTTGCTGACAGTTGGGTTCATCTTTATACAGAGGAACATGGGGAAAAAAGAGAAAAGAAAGTACTAAATTGAAATATTACACAGTAGTAATACAGAAACAACACAGTGTGCAATACACTTGATTGTCCTCATGGGGAAAATATTTACTCTGGAGTCTACACAATAGCAAGACAAAATCACACACTCCCTAACACAAAAACTAAGAAAAACGTACATTATGATATGCATATGTTATGAATAAAGAAGGTACATGTGTCTAGTTGACAGTGTAACACATCTACAAATCCACCAATCCGACCAGGGGTTTGAAATGCTCAAGCCATTCATTGAACCCTCACAGTCTCAATACATGTGGTCCACCCACTGTTCAGATCCTTCCTTGGTGCTTTCAGTTGCAAGAGAGATGTGAATAAAATGACGTGCCGACACATGAACAACTACTGTACATTTTAAAGATGTAAATTACACAGAGCGTGGCCAGTCTGCTACTGGATCAATACTCCCATCTAAAGTAGATCTATCAAATTGAACTCATTTAAAACTCATTTCAATTTCAAATTATGAGACATCGCACATGATCTTTTCTGGGCTGGGTCTATTTGTCATATGTGATTTGTCAAGTCAAGATGATCCAGAAAATGGCGTGTGCCGTGTGTCCTGTTTCTGTGAGATCTTATGCGACTGCTTTATTGTGTACGCCTTGAAAGATTGGAAATATCTTGTGAAATATGGACAGTTACAAATTAACTTTTATGTTGGCTATTACCTCAAATTGTATTACGCCTAATTACCCATTGCTCTATCACAGCAATTTAGTATTCCCTTTATATCGTATGGAGTGTATTTCCACTCTAGGCCAATGAAGGGCAAGATCACTTGAGCGTTTAATCATCCTAAAGATGTGCACACTTCATTTGGATTCAGCTATTTAAGAAAGAAATCTCAATCTAGTGAGACATGGTTATTTCTGTTGTTGACCCACTGAAGAGGAAAGTGTTCTCCCTACAGAACTAGACGGAGTCACGGAGAGAGTTGTGCTTCAGCATATAAACAACCCAACAGAGGAGTTTTCCTTACAGATCCACTACTGTCTTTGTAGAGTGTGCTGTGATACGTTGCTGATTGTGCAGACAGGCCCCGCCCGCATGCATTTACCTGGGGGAAGTGAATGCAACTCCACTGCCTGCCTTTTGATGTCAGCTGTGAGAGCGCATCGTTAGTATCAGAGTAAGACAACAGATGATCTGAGTGAACGCACGCCGTGACTTAACGTTACAAAAATATAACAAACATATTCAAGGACGTCAAGGATGTTGAGGGTTGCCTTGTTTGTTTGAACAGAACGAACAGCAGAGATAATTCAGAGAAGGAAAACACAAGACCCCTGGAAAGCAAGACACAATGCTATAGAGAAGGGTAAAGACGGCCAATGAATGAGGAATACAATACATTAGATGTGCATGGGCTGGGGAGCGGGGTTCTTGAGGTGCTTGGGCAAAATAATAGTGACTGATGACTGTGACAAAGGGCTGATGTCTGCTTGGGGCCTTTGTGGCTCCAGCAATAACGCTACTGTGGCTCTGAGCGGTTTCATTCTGTCCTAAACACCCCTTAATCTCTCCATAAATGGCATACTTGGCTTTAGTGTGGGGAGTGAAAAATGCAAACTGTTTGTGCCAGCGCTACTGTGATTTTAAATGATTCTGCCTGTAGAAAGAAAAAAAGATGGCAGGCTTTAATGTAAAGAGAATGTGCTCACTGTTCTGGTTCTGCCGAATATCTTAATATACAATATATTTTCTCTTAGTCTTATTTTCTATCTTTATTTTTTTAAAGTCTTATTTTCTATCTTTATTTTGTGGTATTGTATACTGGACATGGGGTTCTGTGCTATATACAGTATCCCATGGAAAGTGTCAGCAGTAAAACATAGTGATAAATTATAAATTGCCAATGCTCTTCGCTATTTATACGGAAATTTCAAGTGCTGACAGTGTGTCAGATGCACTACAGGAACATCCATTTCCTGGTGGGGATTCTCTGCCTTTCAGAAACACATTTGTCAAGTCGTTTTAACTGGACTGTCAATGTGCCTCTTTCTTTTACCCGACTTTGACCTTTCTTAATCAATGCTTCCCCAGAGACTAGTGATTTTTTCTCCAATATTCCTTCCATCTTGGCAACTGTATGTCAGAATTATATGCCTGCAAATGTACATTTTGCTCTACGTGTCTTGGTGCGGATTCGCATATTCACACTGGGTATGGGTCTGCCTTTTTATTTGGTTAAGGAATACTTTATTACTTTATTAAGTGAAGAAAAACGTAGGTTTCTCAGTCTCGTGTGTGTGTGTGTGTGTGTGTGGAAGGGGATACGCATTTGCATGCATGTGTGTGCGTGCATGTGAGACACACTAATGTCTGTGGCACAGCACAGATAAAGAATCAACAGTAATAAAGCAGGATTTCACACCTGCAGGCGGCTTGATGACGAACACCATGGCTGTGATGAGACACCTTTACTCCCCACTCTCATTACCATCTGAAAATGGTTAGTCTATGTGATTAGAGCAGGAGTGGGCAGGCCAGATAAGTGTGTGTGTGTGTGTGTGTGTGTGTGTGTGTGTGTGCGTGTGTGCGTGTGTGTGTGTGTGTGTGTGTGTGTGGGGGGTGTTACTACATCTTGCTGACACACACCAGGCTGGTTAACGGTGATGCTGGAAGGTCAAGAAGACTATATCAGATAGGAATGGTCTATGTTATTAAGAAATCCCACCACTTACAGATGCCATCAGTGTCTTGGATGTAGTTATAACTGAAGGCTATTTATATATCTGTATCTATAGTCTGACCTACAAAACCATTCTGAGGAACCAGGCTGTGATTTTGCTTTCTTTGTGGTTAATTAAGGTTTATTGAAGAATGTGTATTGAAGTGATATGAAGGATAGAACATTGTTAATAATTGAATCTGAAATCATGTAATTTTATAAGTATCGTGTTTTGAGACTTAGCTAAATAAATGTAATGGAATAAAGAGCTACATAAAGCTATTGGTCTAAGCTATTGGACCTTGAGATGTATACTGTATAAGTAACGTAGTGTACTTACTAACAATCAAAACATCACGTTTACACTCCTCAAACACAAAAGTGTTGTTTGACACTGCCTGTTTGTTTGACAGCTCGTGACCCTCTTGAAACTAAACGCAGCTGAGTGTCCCAAACTCACTATAGCATGAGGGTCCATTCGAAGGTAGAAATAAATCAAACTTTCATCAGTGCTCAGAGTCACTCTGTCTAAATATGTTGTTCTCTTTGCCCCCTCTCTCTCCTCAATCTCTTTCAGTCGCACAGCACACACACATCTATGCTCGTCCTCGCAGGCCCCACATTCATTCTACATTCACACTTGCCAGTGTCAGCATTGCATCTGATAGTGTTTGTCGCCTGCATCCATAAGGCTCAAATTTGTCATCAGGGTTAAGGAGACAGAGAGGGCTCCCGGTATTGAGTGCAAAGAGCTGGGTAATTAGCTGACGGCTGACTCAGGCAGCTTTGAGCTTTGTGTGTCAGGGTGGCGATGGAAAAGCCAATGAAGCGGATCTCTCTGGGTGTCATAAAGCCCTGGTTTATGGCCAGTTTGTGTAGCCTTGCAGATTAAGTTCAAAGAAAGACGGCCCTTCTTTTCTCCGTGCATCTTAAATCCTCTTTCTATTCAGCATGATCTTTAGATATGTTCTCTGGCCAGAGCAGATACCCCTTGTGTCAGCATCATTGGGAGAGAATGTATAGGGAGAACAGGACAGCGAATCTAAAAATACATTATAAGAGGACAATTTAACCTCTTAAGGTTTAATATCTGTCACAGCAGAAAAGCATAGCCATTTCAAACCCAACCCCTTTTCTTCTTCCTTCTGCTATACACTTTTCTTGAGCTTAGTCGTCGATGCTCGCGCCCCTGAGAGACTTCAATTGCTGCCTCCGGGAGATGAGAAGATGCAATACTCGCTTTTTGAAAGAGTGGAAAATCACAGCTAATCAATGGGTCTGCAATGATTCATGCAATGAGCTTGTACTTCCAGCATTTATCTCAAGAAAGCAGCGCTACGCTATAAATGGACTGGTATCTGGAGATGGCACGCTTCTCTGTTTAGACTCAAAGCCAGGCCAATTACAAATGGGAAGTCTAGCAGAGAACCTTGCAGCTGTGAGGTATACATACAGTATAAGTGCCTGCATGTATCTGATGCATACAATATCTGCATTGTAATAAAGTACGGTACCACACAAGAATGATCTTCATGATTCTTTCTTATTTAATACTTTGTGCAAACATCATAAAATGTAGCTTTTGAAGTGCAAATCAATTTACTTTACTTTAAGAGGAGCATGAAAGCAGATGGTGCAGATTATATTAGAGATAGCAACACCATTTTTAGCATTTAAAATACTCAAATTTCCTTTTAAATATTTTTCCACAGTAAACACAAAGAATCCTTAAAACAGAAAATATTTAAGGATTGTGATTTATGTATTAATGTATTAGGCTATATTATATTGTTTATTTAAAATATGTTATTAAACTGAAACTTCAGTTTAAGCTTAAACATTGTTAGAAGATACAAATAATGTTGCCTGCAATGCCCCAGCAAAGAATTTCTACCTCGGCATATGGTGTTTTAATCCTTTTGTCAAAATGCATTAGAAAACCTTGGCGGCCAACGCCTATTATTTTTATTTCTACAAACAAATCCCTATACATCTGGCATGCCTCACTTTTAGGAAAAGTTTGTTTCCTACAACCTGGTTTGTGCTCTTTCTAAAAGAATATCTCCACAAATATGATTACAAATATACAAGATAAATGTTCAATCATATTTGTTACTAATTACATTTAAAATGCATACCAGTGAAGCATTTACATTATTTTTATTCAATCCCAGGCAGTTACAAATGTTGTATTACTGTCTGTAACAACCCTATGGTAACAACCCATACTTGGCACTTTGAATGCAAATAACAAATCTTGAAAATACAAGTTAAAAAAAGTGTCATTAGTTAGAGGTTTGAAGGCGGTATTAAAATATAAGATCACATTCATGACAAAGGAGTAAATTCACCACAAATAGATGCACCATAAAAAAAATTATGATTACTGTAACTTTACATGCACACACATTGGAAATAGGACAATATTCCAAATATGACACATCATGTATATCATTCCCTTTGCATATTCAGAATAGTCATATCCAAATCCAAATAATGCTGCTAATTCCAGTTGAAGGAGGATATACAGTATAATGGCTATAGCGCATTGTCTTTTTTGGAATTATGGCAATACGATATTTTGTATGCATGTAAACATAGCAATTGAAACAAACACTATTGTATTATCAACTCCCATCTCATTCCACAGGTGACAAAGCCCTGGTCTCCACTAGACTATAGGACATGTTCCTGAGCTCAGCCACAGAGTGAACCTGCTTGTATCCAAGGAGGGCTAGGGTGTCATTACACAGGTCTTGTAAGGTCCTCACTATGTCAAAGCCCAGGCGAAGCCTCCAGCTCTCTGCTGTAGCTCTGGAGTCCCTGCTGGTGGAATACCTGTAGTTCCACTCCGACGGGGAAGACATGTTGCTGTTGGTGTTCTGGGCGATCCACGACCGCACTCTGTCCTCCATCTCCAGGCCCACAAACCTGTAGATCTCAGCAGCCTTGTCGTCGGGGTTGAAGGCTAGGTCCTCGTAGCGTACGAGCAGGTAGCGGCCATGGAGCCAGGCAGGTCTCCGCAGGCCGGTCTCCGTGGATGCCACCATGTCCTTGCACGTGCTGGTGATCTGGGACAGGTCCACGTAGCGTGGCTGCCTCCCCGTGGCGTTCCAGATCTTCCAAGCGCGAAACTGATCAGAGAAGGCCACCATCCGCGACGCCAAGATTGCCCTGGGGTCTCGGACCAGGTGGATGATCTTCACGTCTAGACGGAGGTCCTCCGTTAACGTACGCAGATCGCCCACCTCCGGCACCCGCACCGTCTTGATGACCACGTGTCCCCTGGACAAGCACGACGTGGACGCCAGGGTTAGGTTCAATGGCCCGCACTTCTTCGGACACCAGCTCTCATCGGGCGCGCCGCCCGTCGCCGCGGGGTCTTCGCCTTCCGGGCACACGGGTGGCGAACACAGGGCATGGCTTGAGCTCCGGCGGAAGAAGGAACCCGTGACGTGGTCCTGAGGCTCGGGGCGGATGTAGTTCCCCATGAAGCGGAGGTCGCAGGCGTACAGATTGAGGAGGAGGTCCCTGTAAGCTCCCAGCAGTGCTCGACGGTCCAACGAACGGCGGAGTCTGCTGCTAGAGTTGGTGAAGGCCTGCTGTACATGGTAGAGGGGCTCAAACACGTAGAAGACCCCCGGGTGCTGGTTGAGGAGCTGGCCTGTGAAGGAAGAGCCGCTGCGCGTGGTGGCAAACAGCAAGATGTGTTTCTGAGAGGGTTCCACTGGGAGCCAGCTGTCATCACACAAGGCTCTCCTGGTGTCTTGGAGAAGGGAGAGAAATGTATGTGCCTTACGTGAGCAGAGAGCGGTTTGTGCTACAGGCTGCAAGGTGTTTCAGGGCAGTGGGTCTCAACCTGGGTAGGCTATACATTGCCCTGTCTCCCTGCCCAAACACACCTGACTCACACTAATGGGGTCATTATCATGCTTCTGCAGAGATTGATAACAACACATTGATTTGAATCAGGTGTGACTCACATTTCAGTCCTATACAAACAATCGTCTAGCGGCTTTTCCCCTGGAATTTTACTTTTAAATTAGATCACAGATGGAACTTTATGTTCATATGTATTTTTTACTCTAAGAACATTTAATTTAAATGAATGCCTGTTGTGACTGTTTTGTAAAGTTGTGGCCACATACAGAAGAGGAGTTAATTAAAAGGCATAGTCTCCCTGTAACTTTAGGCTAGGAGAAAGTAAACCAAAGGATCAAGTCATTAAAGCTTTAATAATTTATAATGTAAACATGCATGAGTAAGATGCTTGTCGGCTGGTGGTTACCATGGGGAATTATGAGATGGCGGGGCTCTAAATATAGCATACATGTGTAATTACTGCTGATGAGGACTTGATTGCAAAGGGGAAGTTACTTTTGTGCATAGGCGCTCACAAGCCCCCAAACTGCACTTGCCCTATGAGAGCATATTAATGGAGATAAATTGGAACATAATAGCAAACTGAATTACAGATATTACATCTCCCAATCCTCCCCTCCTCCTGGTATGATGGGAATTCCCAAAGATACTGATGTATCGTTTGATCTGCCTCTTTTTCTTATTCCTCTTCTGTGCGTCCTGAAGGGTTGGCTGTGATTTAGCATGTGTAAACATGTGAGCATGCACACGCCAAGCACACACACACACACACACACACATACACATGCACGCACGCACGCACGTACTGTACATGGAAACACAGTGGCTGACTTATATTAAGATTATGTACAAAACTTTGCGCTTACATATATACTTAACATATTTATTGTTGATGCATACCAACTAATTATGTGTGCCAGATTATAGATAACAAAGCTAATTATTATCTGTAGTTCATTGGTAAAGGGAGCTTGTAGTTACATTTTCAGTTATGTGCATGGTTAAATTAACATGCACAATCCTGAGAATAGGAATAAACTCAGAATAAACAATCTTGCTGGTGGAGTTGCTCTTTCCTCTATTTGCAAGCTGCTCATTTGAAACCAACAGCACCAGAGGCAAAACAGCGTAACACTGTCACACACACCAGGAGTAGATTATTTAAATCAGATATACATAAGATAGTCAATTAATTACATAATGTTTAAAAATAATAAATACATTAAAAAACAAATGGTCAATAATATTGCAGCTTGCAGGGATGTCAATGTTTTTGAAAACATTTGACTATACATATATTAACCTATCCTTCCCTCAAAATTCTAAAATTAGACAAACTGGAAAAGGAGTCTAGGACATAGTGTGACTATAACGCAGAAGTGTATCTAGTAAAGACAGTGTATTTATCCGATAGTAGGAAAACAACAGAAGAAACACACGTAAAACGTTTTAAAAACCTTCCATAGGTTCCATATGATCTGACATAATGCAGTAAATAGCCTATTGTCCTTATGTGAGTCCTAATGTGGATATACTCTACTGTTTACCATATACATACTATACTGTATAGTATGTAAACCTTGCTCTACTGATTTACATAATAATAAGGCGAGTATCAAATGTGTTGTTGCCATGTCGTGCTCAGCAGTAGCGAGGCAGTGTGGGACCTGGGCTTACCTCTGACCTGTGTAGTCTGGCAGTGATAGGCACCGTGACAGGGTGCAGACAGGGAGTCCCTCAGGGTCCGAATGGCTGTGTACTGGACCCCCAGAGATGCACACACCAAAAGCAGCACCGTCTTCCAGGAGCACTCCATAACCCCCTCCTCTGGCTCTACATGCTTCAGTCTGAAGCCGACAAGCATGAAGAGATGTTTATTTACATATTAATGTTTTTTCTTTTTTCTGCACTGCATTGCTTGTAAGTGCTTGTAAGTGCTTCACTGGATGGATTGGGGTGACACTGTGTGGCTGAAACTACACTTAAAAAGTGATTAGTCACAGGATGCTTTTGGGGAGTATTTGTGAGATTGTAACATCTTTACATCTTTTGAAGCATGGCTTCATTAGCCTAAAAAAATGTGCACATAAAGAATACAAATATATGTCATTTTCATCCTAAGTAATACAAATAAATTCTACTAATTTTTGAGATAGGATAATCCTTTATTGACCTTTAGGCTATGTTATTCCCTTGCTGCTGATTATATAGGCTTATATTGCAGCCCAATGGGCAATTGTTCAATCTTTTCAAACCCCCTCTTTTATGAAAATAAGAACCCCACTATTATAAGTATCACAACAAATAGATTACTATCAATATCTGGCATTAGGTACCCGTTTACACTTCTTGTTGCAGCACTGGTGCATGGTGTAGCAGTCCCAGATGAATTATGTTGGTCAGACTCAAATGGATGACTAACACAGATTTATTGCCATTTACAATTTAAAAACACACATACGGAAAAACAAATGACAAAAAAAAAAGGATTGTGCACTTATCAGTAAGGCGGTAATAAAAATATCTGTTCACCTGCAGTTAGTCTGTTACTCTGATCCAACCCTGACCCCAACCTTGGAAGTATATGCATATTGAATTCAAAATAAAAGCGCCTGCACTCATAATGGAAAAGCCTTATGGCTTACATATAGTCTATAGTAATATTTGGATACCCTAATAATACTATCAATAAATTACAATGTTGCCTTTATATTATCTGCAAAATAGATATCATATCCACATAAAGCAATTGAAAATCAAATATCTATAAACATGATAGAAAGCTTGACATTGCAATACTTTTGTTTTGGAATATCATGGCTGACTATCCTATCTTGTAGAAGACATAAACAGTTGCCCATACTGTTGAACTACATTGTAAGCCCATTGAGAATGTTCCTTGAAAGCTGCAGTGATATGCAATGCACCATTATGGGAAGTAACATATTAATAAGGTCTGGGTTAAAATAGCTAGCTAATCTCTTACAGTATATTACCATATTTTAACCATATTCAGTGTTTCATTTAAAAAAACACAAGTCAGGGTCACTGAGCGCAATTTTAATGAGGTTATGTCACAGCATATATAATACAGTTAGTGTATATATTAAACATATTATTTAATTTGTGCTGATATCAGATGTTCAACTTTGAATTAATTTTAGCTGGCTTTGATAGTCACCAAAAAATGAATGATTAGTTAGTGTTAGTGTGTGTGTGTGTGACTTTTGCCAAAGGATTTTATGACAAATGGAGGAGGCAATTCACACATTTAGTTGAGATTTTGTTATAGTGCACTATGTACATACAGTATATACCAAATATGAGGGTTATAGCCTCATGTGAATTACAGCACAATACTATTATTATGACTCTTTAATTGTATGCTAAGAAAGCTATTTAACAGGGTGAAAAGAGAAATAACTTCTGTAGGCTGTTGATTTCTTTGCCACTGGGGTTGAGAGAGCTTCTGATGTGAATTTCCAAACTGATTTAGAAACAGGTACTGTACTGTGCCCATTTGTCCCTATGCACCAGGCTGGAGGCAGGTAATCACACAAAATCCCCAGGCAATATCTTGCCATGTCTGAATGGCCTCATACATAGGCTGTAATCATCAAAGCCAATGGTAAATATAGATAATATCAATGCCAAAGATAAATATTGCTTTCTCTGATGCATCTGCAGCTTCTTGCTGTCATTTTATTTCACTTCTGGCTCTTGTTCGTTAATGATGTTTATGTTTTCGTGGCAGATTTCATGTCCTCAGGAATCATACTGGGCTAAGATCTGCTTTGATGTTCCATTAATCACAAACCGTGCAAAACAAACCCAAGACATTTACTCTGTGGGAAAAAAAGAGCAAGATAGATCTGACATAATGATCCATTCCATTTGATGAAAATAAAATTGCCATTCACTGAATACAAGTTCAACGTAAATACTTTCTTTTTAGATGTTATCATAAAAAGCGTTATTTTATTTTTTTAAACTGCTTGATTTCTTTGGGTGTCTTTTGTGAAATACCATGAAGAAAATAAAACACATACTGTGAACCACTGTAGATAATGAAAAACGTTGACCAAGCTCATATCTTCAGAGACAGAAGTAAAAAAAAAATAATTTTGACAGATGTGCCATACCTGGTTTACAGTACACACACACACGCACATGTGCAAGCACACACACGCTTCCATGAACGCACACACACACATACACAAAGACACACAAATACAAGACAGCTGGCTGACCACAGCATATAATCTATGAATAAACTATCCTCCGTGGCGGCTTGTTTATTCTCTGGGGGTCGGCCTACATTATAAACCCTAATGAATTATTATTAATTATTATAGGGTTATAGGTTAATCATTAATAATAATATAAAGGTACACTCATTGGCTTGATTTGTATCCAGAAACTCCTGTGTGTTGCAATCAGTATTACAAATATGTTGTTTGGCTCATGGTGTGTTCCATTTACCTCGGAAGTTGGAGGTCTGAGGTGGGAATGACATCACACCCGAGTTGATATCGTTCCAGTTAACAAGAACAAGACTACAGCCAGGATAGCCATTGTTAACAATAGTTGATCAACAACGCATGATGCTGTATCTTAAGCATACAACCTCTGTAGCAAAACATCCACAGATAGAAATTGGACAATTCTCTGTGTGTAGGGTAAAGAGACATACTATAGCTTTGCACTGTTGATGTGAGGAGCAGCCATCTTGAATTTTCAACTTGGTGTAGGGATGGGTAAATCGATACTTCGAGATCGATACTTCAATACTCACGAGCTACTGTACACTTTTGCTATCAATTATTTTTAAACAGTACCGATAATAAAATTATATTACAAAACGTGGTGGCTGCATCACTTCCAAAAATGTTCACAATCCGTAGCATATAGATCGGCCCTTTTCATGTCAGTCAGTCACGTGACACGGACCAAGTACATTTAGCTGGCCCATGTCACATAACTATGGAAAACCTGTGTGACATGAGAACCAAGCGCGCCTTGAACACAGTCACACATGCACTCCACAAAAAATAAAACATGGTGTAGTGTGATGCTATTAGGCATAAGGTTGAGCAATCTTTATTTTAAAGTAAATTCAGTAAATATAATGCAAATATACAGTATTTCTCTATGGTTTTCTTAAAATAGTGTGTTTTTTTAACTGTAAATGTATTTACATGGCATAGGTCTATTTTGATGAAACACATCAATGCTGCTGATAAAAAAGGTTTTGCCAAAATTACTAGTACACTATCATATATATCATATGATAGTGTACTAGTAATTTTGGCAAAACATTTTTATATTGGCATCGTTAAAATTGCAACAAGTATCGTTATTGTATTGAATTTAAAAAGTTTGGTATTGCCCATCCCTTAATTGGAGTTGGTGAGGTTCCTCTGACTTTAATACATCCAACTTTAAAATAAAATTCAACAAATTTAAACTTTCAACTTGGAATCCTAGCCGTGTAACCAGACCTAAAATTAACTTATTCAATAAATCTCAGCAAAAGAGCAAGTCTGGCTATAGGACATTCCTACTTTCAAGCACAAACAGAATGCCTTATTAGGGTTAAGTGAATGCCCCTACACCTGAATGTATCCTCAGCCTAAAAGCATATATCATTCACTTAATAAGTATTTATATTGACTAATATGTTATTTTTTAAATTTATTTAAATGTAATTCATAAAAACATACAGTATCTTGAATGTATTTTATGAACTGACATACAAAAACATGTAAGGATGATTTATTTGCATGTTTATGTAGACTCATTTTTGCCCTGACTGAAACAGATGCCAGTTGAAGACGTGTTTGTCAAACATTCCTTTTTTACCCTGACTAATACCTTTCTCAACACTGACAGCGCGAGTAATCCTGGAAAAACAGCCGTTACTCAGTGTAATGGATTGACATTTGGCAACTGTCTGTGTGAGGGGACGGGGAAGTGGGGGGCGAGGGTGAAGAGCTTGTAGAAAAAGTTTTAGCGGTAATGACATTTGTGCGAGGTGGTGCTGCAAGAGAAATTGCTTCTATGACAAATAAAGGCAGCAAATGGGATTAGGAAGTAAGCGATGATCATGGGACTGGGGGATTTGGGTTAGACGTGTTTGAACGATGTGACAGCTTGGAAGAGCTTTATATTAAACCACCTTTCTACCCCTCACCACCTCTCTCCCTAGGCATATGGTATAGCAAAGCTTGATGCTGTGCCCTAAAAAGGAGGCACAGTCACCTCTCTTTCTCTAGGCTATCCATATATCCATCCGGATATTCTACCGAATCTGCCTCGTTCTTGTGCGCACATGTGCCACGGGCTGAGCAGCTGAGAGTGAGAGAGCAAGAGAGAAAGAGGAACCAACTGACCCCGGGCTATAGACGAACCCGAGCTGGCTGAGATATGGCGTACAGTAATGTGAAGAAGATCCATCACGATATACACCGCCCACAACATCATGGGACGGAGACAGACCCACCTCGGCGTGGGCATCTTTACCAGTGATTCAAGTTAAAATGCCCTTTCTCTTTTTGGCAAAGACTGAGAATAGCCAATTCAGAACCAACTGCATAAAACTAAATCAAAAGTATGCCTAGTGTTAGCCAAACAATATAGATTCATTGGTATAAAGTTCCCCCACGAGAACAATTTCTGGGAAAATAGGGGAGGTAAAAACAACCGCAAATCGGAGGTAAACTGCCCAACTTCGGGGCAACCCCTTTTCTGCAGACTGACATCAAAACCGACTAATTTCTAGTTTGATATTGCATTTCAGCACATAATAGAATATATTAACTGGTTAGCTACAGTCAGAATATGCTGCTAAATATAAATGCACACACGTGCAAACCACGCGTAAAGTTCTATATTTTCAATGGAATATTGGATTCACAAAATACATCCTTACCGAATATGCTGTCGATCAAGTGTTCTGTGGTCTCATGAAATCGCTTGCTGTTAAATCTTCATTCAGTGAAAGCCCATATGATCTATCGTCTTTTCGGTCCCGGAGTGAACGGGCTGAGCAACCAAGAGCTCACATCACAGCTCACGCAGCTTCGCTATTAAGATGAGATGCGATGCTATGTGCGAGGGAA
This sequence comes from Typhlichthys subterraneus, assembly GCA_027564835.1. Taxonomy (NCBI): domain Eukaryota; kingdom Metazoa; phylum Chordata; class Actinopteri; order Percopsiformes; family Amblyopsidae; genus Typhlichthys; species Typhlichthys subterraneus. Next base: position 4,373,019 of record JAODUH010000021.1, on the reverse strand, counting down.
GAGCAGTGAGCGAGCAAGACCCCCCACCCAGCCTCTCAACACCCACCAACCAATCCACATCCATCCATCCATCCATACATCCATCCTCAAAATATTTGCGTTCAGATAGAGCAACCAGGGACCAATTATATCAGATTTGCTCACAGTTGTCATAGTATATAGTTTTATAGGCAACGCTTCATTATGAAAAGGCTTTTTGCTATTGCTAGAAACAGATTTTACAACAATAAAACTAATATTTGATAGGCTACCAAAATGCAGCAAAACGTTGATTCAGACATTTTTTGTTTTTACATGTAATCCAATTTTAATTTCAGGTTAACTGTAACTAGATTTTAGTGCCTGTCGATAGAGCTGGAAGCTAAAGCTGTATAGAGCCAATCTCGGAGGCGTATTCCATTCTGTTTCCTTCCTGGCTCAGCAGGGATGACAGCATCAATATCTCACAGAGATCATCAGAGTCGAATTCTTACCGCTTCGTCACCGCTGGGGTCCCTGTGGATTGTCTTTACCCAGTACTTACCCCTGAAATGGAGCAGCAACAGCGGGCATTTCCCTCCATATCATAAGCACCCCCCCCTTACACACACACACACACACACACACACACACACACACACAGAGCCTCTTCTGAAAGGCTGTACAATGACCCCTATTTTTCTTCATTCCAGTGAAGATGACAGCTATCATCACCCGCATTGCCCCTTAAATTGTCTGCATGTGTGTGTTGGGGGTGGGGTGGGTTCCCATCTCTTTGCCTTCTGGGGTCACTGTGGGGTTAGACTCAAGCACTGACAGGTCCATTACTCCATGGGATAAGGTTGATTCTGTGTTAACAGTGTCTGAGATTGATCTCCGGGTGTGTGACAAAGTCACGATGTCCGCGGTGATACTCCAGAGGCTTCTGAGGGAAAAGCGAAACATGGCAGCTTTGGATAAGAGTTTAAAATATTTTATTGCAAGATGTTTTGTTTAGAGGTGTGAATGCATTTGGCTTCAGTTCCTATTCAGTCTCAAATCTCTAAATATTAAAACAAATCCCATGTCCAAATTTGAAATAAAATACAATTTTTTATTAAGAACTGTTCACTCGCACATTTGAGTTTATTTAGATAATACATTGAATATTGACGTGGGTCAGACTCAAGTCCAAGTCAAGTCCTTATAACTCTATGTTCTGCTATTCAGCTGGCAGCTTCTACTTGTCATAAAGAGTTGTTGCAGCTTCTGCGTCCTTATAGTCTGACCCTTACATCAACATCTGAAGCAATACAAGTAAACATGTAGATATGAAGCATACAAGCAAGAATAACCTTAAAGAAGGAAACTGCAGCGCTGGCATCGTCAACCTGTGGCAGATCAAGGCTAGTTCGCAGTTGAAGGCATATGCCTACACACAAAGGTGGAGAGTGGGCTGCCAAAACCGCTCAGTGAGTGATCCGACAGTGTCCTGCCCTCTGTTTCTTTGCTCATCTTATCTCTGCCTACCTACACAGCCTCACACCCCCACACTTGTCTAGTTTAGGCATCAGGTTGAACCTGCCCTGGGTAGACGAGTGACAGTGATGTGTTCTGTGGGAGCACAGCCGCTGTTACTCTGTGTAATCCTACCACACCTCCCTATATATCATGCAATCCTCCCTCCCACTACACACACACGAATGCATAGACATCAGATACACGCGCACACACTCGTGAAAAGACTCATAAATGACACCTGCAGACACACCCATGAAATTTGCAGAAATACACATAACGCACACACACACCATGCATATGTCTGCATATAGACCTACGCACACATACACACACAAAGGCATGCACACATAATTTTATTGTTCTCCTCCCAGGACGATTAAGACATAAAGAAAAGACATATCTATCTGCACATTCTTATTGCTCAAATCTCTATCTAGGTCCTATCTGTTCTTTGACAAGACAGCATGCTTTCATTCCATTGTGGATGGAAACACCGCGCCGAAGAATCTCGCTATTGTTTAGTATCTTCCCTATTCTTTTTTCAGATGTGATCTTTCAGTCAGATTGCATGTCAGTCAGAGTGCGTCGGGGGAACAGATAGCATATATTTCATCTAAGCAAGCCATTTTGTCATAGAGAGAAAGTTTATATAGTTTCTCTGTGTGCTCTGTTTCACTGAGTGAAGGAAGAAGACAGTCTTTTTAGTGTAGCACTCCCAGATGCATCACTAAGGTACAATAAGCAGGTAGAAAGACATTTCGTTTGACCCCCAAGTATTTGCCAACGGAGACGTCTACATTTAATTCAGCAAACAATCGGCAGAGTGCAGAGGAGCATGTTTGTGCCACTGATATCAGGAGCTTTGCAAAGTTGTAGCTCTGTGTAATGTCCTCATAACAGATTTGTAAATGATGCACAAATGGAAAATCCTTATAAATTATATTCCATGTTATACCTGTCATGGGTTTTATATACAATGTTTTAGGCTACTATTCAGGTTGACTGGCTCATACAGAACAGTTGTGTTTTTAATGCATTATAAAATGACATGCATTGCTTGTTCATATTTTTTTCTTGGTGGTGAGAAGCCAGACGCCATGGAGGGTGTTTTAAATGTTCATATTAATAGACCCAGGTAAAATTGAATAGCTGATTAGCTATTTTGTGGCTTTTTTATATTACATGCTACTGTCCCTACAATAATATAAGACAGGGAGACAGATAAGAGAGATAGAGAGAATAAGAGAAAGATATTTGGGAGTTGTGCAAGAAAGATTAGACAAGCAGGAGATGCAACGCGCACACACATGCGCGCCATCTGTGCGCCATCATGGGCGCGGCTTTTACAGCATTTGCTTGCCTTCATGGTGCATGTGTCTTTGTGATTGTTTTACACGAAGGTCTCTTGAATACAGATGGCCTTATTTGACCACCTATCTCTTTTGACGTCCTTTACATCACCCTTTAAGCTAAGTTCACATGCAATAGTCTGCTTGGTCAGACAAACTTGCTGTTTTCCAGCAGTAATTACAAATGATCTATTACTAATCAGCCGCCAATGTTACTTTTTCAGTAACATTCATTCGAAAACACTTTCTCACATCTCATTTTGACAGGAGATTCCAGTTCCGCTGAGATGCAAGAACGGCTGTTACATGTCTGTGAAGCTCCTTGTCTAACCGGTTGATAGCTTTTTGCACCTGCAGAAAAAGAATAACAGACATGTGTTCCATAACGACACAACAAGTGATGCAAAAAAAGGAAGACTAACTGATTCTGGCACCCATAAGGCTCACACTGTAGCAATGGCAGCCTTTGAAAGGCTTCAGAAAAGGCATTTAATCATAGGAGTTTTTAAACCCTCAATTTGGGCAAGTTCTTTTTAAATGTAATTTATAGTTTACAATAGTGTATGCATCATACATTAGTTGAATTAATTTAGCGTCCAACCACCATGAAATCCATTGGTTTAAAGCAACTATACTTTCAATCAATCAATCAATCTTTATTTATATAGCACTTTTCATACAAATTCATGTAACACAAAGTGCTTCACACTACG
>JAODUH010000021.1:4340176-4353632 GCA_027564835.1 Typhlichthys subterraneus | reverse complement strand
ACACAATCCATTGGCAAGCCGGCGCCCCCAGATCGCCACTGGGCCCCCGGGGCGGGCACTCGCCCCCCCCCACAAGAAAGAGAGCAGGCCCGGAAGGGCGGGAACCCCGGGCAGAGATTTTTTTAATTCAAGGTTCAATGGCTTTCCAAGCCACATTTTAAACCAATAAGAATTCAAGATTCGTCACTGTCCAATCTGCCTCATTTGCATGCAGTCCACTAGATCACACATTCAGCTGAGCAGTGGTGACTTGTTCCCCAGTGGCAACACACTGGGTACATCTACAAGCTTTATTGAGTAACTAATACAATGAAATAAAGGTTAAAATGGAGGCTTTGTCCTTCCATTTTAATTAGGCATGACATTCTCATTGTCAAGGTGACAGCTATAGCTCAGTATAGACATAAAGAAGAGCGATGTGAAATGGTATACAGAATTAAACACAGCAAGGGACAAACTCGGGCAGGCTAAAAAGAAACATTGGTCTGAGATGAAGTCATGACCATGGTGTTTTAAGGAAAGCTGAGCATGGCAAAGCCAATGTCTCAGCTTTTGATATTGCATCAACAGAATTACTGTAATAGAAGTCTATTGATAATTTAGAAAAATAGTAAAAATGATAGTTCATGAATGTTCAACAGTGTCTGTGTTTACATGTGTTTAAGCAGTATTGTGTTGATGTTTGTGGCTCTAATGGAGCTTTTCCATACCAGTTCAACTCTACTCGTCACGCCTTGCTTTGGGAGTTTTTCCACTGCATGGTACCAGCTCAACTCGACTCACCTTTTTGTCTTTTCCTTTGATCAAAAGTTGGGATAGTACCTGGTACTTTTTCTAGTACCTGCTTTGTCGAGGTTCCAAGCGAGCTGAGGTGATACCAAAATGTTACCTTTATGCAAAACCTCCTTGTGATCAATTGAGGAAGTGCAGATTGTTCTCGGTTGGCGACGGCATAATCAATGTTACCTAGTGAGAGCTGGACAGGGCAATTCACGTATAGTGAAGGTTGGCCAAGATGTCTATGAACTGCTGGCTGCACACGACTGACGACCAGATGCAAATGAGTGGGTACTGGCAGTGGAAAAAGACCCATCCTGAGGTGAGTAGAGAGTGGATTCTATTTAATGGAAAAGATCCATAAAGCGAATAGAGTTGAGTAGAGTCGAGCTGGTACCAGCAGTGGAAAAGCCCCTTAAGAGACTGAATCAGCTTGAGACTATTTCATCATGGTGGGGTCTCTACATTTTTTATGAAGTCATCGCTGCCGGTTCAATGTTTTGCCAGATATACAGTATATTGCATACAGTATACAGTAGATGTGTTACAGCTAACAGTATAAGCCTGCAGTATGTTTGAGAGGATTGGTCTCATGCCAAAGGCACAGCTTTCCTTAACAGGCTCTTTCTTGTTGTGCTATGTATAGTATACACTCAGCAAAAGCTCATTCCGCTGTAGCTAGCTCATCATTTGTTATACTGAGTGTAACATAATGTTATTGCTTCCCTATAATGTACATTTTGACGGAATAATGAGTAGAAATTCAAATTATTTGACGCATTAATTCAATGAGTTCCTCTTTTTTTTTGTACCTTATTGGTCTTCACTCCCTGGGGGCTTTATTATCGTGTCAGATAGCTCCCTTAGCCCTGTGGCATATTTCACATTCCTTTAATCTGTCAGAGCCCACAAGCCCTTCAGTGCATGTCCTGTGTGTGTGTGTGTGTGTGTACAGGTGCCCCGTAGGCCATATCACCAAGGAGGGCCCCTCAGGCACTTGGTGCCTCTACACGCTGTGCGCCAGCCAGCCTTGTCACCACGGTACCTGCGTGTCCCACTCGCCATCCCGCTACTCGTGCCAGTGCAGCGACGGGTACCGCGGACGGCACTGCGACGTGAGCCTCCCCATGTTCCACAACCAAGACGGGAACAGCCTCGGGATTAGCTCCATGTTCGCCATCAGCATCTGTGTCCTGGCGTTCCTAGGTAGCTATGTGGGCCTGTTACGTCCGTGTTCTGCACGCGGTGGTAACCAACAACAACAGCTGACCGTGTCACTGTCTCCGCGGCGCTCTGTGTGTTGTTGCCTGTCGGTCATTTCCTTCTTTACGTGTGAGTTTGGTTTTTCAGCCCTGCATGTGTTCGCTCATTTGCTTTCCCTTCATGTTGGAGACTGTGAAATCCATACATGCATTTCTACGAGCGCTGCGTTGACGGTTTTGAAGTGATGTCAGTGTGTGTGCGCTCTACGGGAAGAGGGGGGGCGGAAAGGAGACATGTAATTGTGATGGAAGAGAAGAGGACATTTGTTAAAGACTTTACTTTCGTTCTTCACCGCTATAACTTCACAAGTCATTCTCTTCCCCCAACCTTGCCTTTACCCCATCTGTCCAACACATTATATCTTGCTCTGTCTTCTCATTTCACTCCAAAGGTGTCTGTTTTCATCTTGCATTCCATACATTTGTGTCATATTCTTTTTGCCTGAGCCCACCGAAAGTGTCCATACCAGTGTTGACACATTGGAGTGTTTTTTGGAAGTGTACGTTCGGCCTGTGTGTGCAGTAGACGGTGTGTGTGTGTGTGTGTGTGTCTTTGTTGGTGTCGCGTCCCTACTGTGTGTGTGTGTGTGTGTCTTTGTGTGTATTAATGTGTAGTCTTAATCTGTGCACACATACTGTGTGTGTGTGTGTGTGTGTGCGTGTCTTTGTTGGACGAGTGTGTAATGTATAGTCTCAGTCTGTGCGTCCCTACTGTGTGTGTGTGTGTGTGTGTGTGTGTGTGTGTGTGTGTGTGTGTGTGTGCATGTGCGTGCGTGCGCATGCAGGCTCGCACTACCTCTGTAGAGTCACAATGCTCATTATGAGTGTCTGTACAGTTGGTGGGCTTATAAAACGCCAGGCGCTGCAATAGACCATCCCTGCCTCTGTAACTGGCTCCATGTCCCCTTAGGGCAGTGGCCAGTATTGGAACATCAGTTATTCTGACAGTGCAGAGTGAAACCTATAAAGCGCTCTTCAATATTTGATAATGAATTCAAAGATGACAGAGTGTGGCCTTGGCACCCTTCATGAAAATTCATGTGTTTCATGCTAAATAAAAAAAAAAAGGGGGCGCAGTCAACTGCGATGGCTCGGCCACTGCCACTGAAGATGGCATTCATATTCAAGGCTCCAACTTTTCACCTGAACAAGAACCGCGGGCTAATCTGCATAATGCGATTCCCGCTGGAAATATATGGCTTTGGCAACTGCCATTATATTTTCACAGCTCATAAAGCTATTCTGTCAAGCCAGGAAAAAAGCAAAACTATGACAACAAAAAACATGTTCCTGTAATAGGATAGGGGTTGTAATCTAACAGCTATGTAATATGTAACTTAGTTATCACTGTTAATGTATGATGAACCTCATCGACACATTATCACCTACCCTTGAGCAGGCTCACCGTAAAATGACCTGCCTGAACCTGCATTAAATGTTAAAACGATCATCTATTATTGAGTTTTACGTAAGCTATGGAAGAGGAGCTAGATATACTGTATGTGTAGAAGACTGTGTGATTAGCATATAGCATACCGCTAATGTTCCCAGACAAGCTGGTGCCGGTCCACGTTTCATTAGTGCTATTGTATATGACAAAGAGTTCACCCCGGCTATTATAGCACGGAATGTGAATTTCTGTTGTCAATGAATGAACCAGGAAATTGGTTTTCTGAACAGATTCTAGATGCAAAGCGATAATGCAAAGCGCCTCTTGTTTCGATTTTTGGAGAAACTGGTTAATACATTATTTAATATAATGTCCGTTTCATATGTTATATTCCTCTCACTTTTTCCTTTGATGCCTTTCTTTGCCAGAACGATCCTTTGACATCTCATTGTGTCTAATTTAATCAGCCTGGCATTACCATCACCACACTAGGCTATACAGTATTTAGCTTATTTGCCGCATACTGATCCATTTGTTTTCTATACAGTGCTTTGGCTGACACTGTCTTCCTGCTTATATAAAATGACAGATGGCAGTATTGTGGATTCAGGACTGATGAATTACTGCTATGTTTGTTCTTGGCTACATTGCTCTTTCCAGAGAAGTAGTCTAGCTCACCACACACACCAGTGAACACACACCAGTGAACAAACACACACCGCCTCACTACAGCGGCTGCAGGCTTTGAGGCTTTATTGTGTACATGCTAGTGTCTTTTACACACTTACACACTTTCATAAAGTGTGTATGTGTGTGTCTGTGTGCATGTACAAATATAGTTAGCCCAGGGCATCCTGTTATTCGGCCTTGTGAAACATGTCTTTGTGTGTGTCTGTGTGTGTGTGTCTGTGTGTGTGTGGCTCGGGGTCTCTGTTGTGGGACCCTGATTTGACCCTCTGTGCTGTGTATTGAATGCCTCACCTACAGGCGTGTGAAATGAGCTCCAGTGTTTATGTTGCCGGTGGTAAGTGGAGGCAGGCAGTGCCTCAGACCAGGTAATTCTGGAGTTTTGGAGGGGGGTTGCTGTGCAGTTCTGGGACTGAACCTCATCGAAATTCTGCCCATTTTCCTCTTTGCTCGGGCACAGCAGTGAAGATGCTGGGTCATCTGATCAATACCAGCCAGAGTCCACCTCACACTGAGGAGAACTGGTGTTTTGGGGTGCTAATAGAGATGAATAGTAAATAGTGGCTCCTGAGAAGGATTTATACTATATGATGAGGATATCAGCAGATTTGTGTCATAGAAAAACATTCTGAGATCACATACCCTCCAATATTGTACCAAACAATAACCGGGTGTGGGATTCTGGGGCGTGCTGTGCTGTATCACAATTGAGGAGTTTACCTTTAAAAGAGAGCAATTTTCTTGAAGCATCTCTCTGTGGTTTGTATCTGTTTGTTTTTAAATATGTATATTTGTGTAGGCTCAAACAGCTATTGGCTCCCCCTAAGCTATTACTTTAAAATGCCAGTGTAATGTGATTATCTGGCGTTTCTCAAAGGATTTCCAATTAAACTGATACTTACAAGATGCCAAATTGGCGACTGTTTCAGCTGAAATGTTTCCCATTGAGTGTGGGAGATAAAAGCCGTGGCCAGACACTATACAAGGTAAAGACTGAAAATAGAGACAGCTTTTAAAGAGCCTCCAATACAGAGAGTAGAAATGAGAATTACAGAGATAAAGACAATGAAGCTAGACGGAGAAGCAGTGAGACTAGATAGAAAAGAAAGGGAAAGGAAATTTTAAAAAAACAGGGAGGTGGCAGATGGTAGAAAAAATATTGGTTGAGATTAATAGACTTTAAAGGTCAGTCCAGCGTGTTGTATAATTCAGCACACAATAGCAGTGATTGATGTGTATGCTTTGGGATATTCCTATACAAAGCTCCGGCAGAATTGCTCCCTGCTCTCCATCGAGCCAAGGAGGCTTTGAGTTTAAGCTGGGAGGAGACCAGATTCAGTTAATAGGTTTCCGAGGAACTGTGGTCTTTGATAAGATGGGAAACGAAATTCAACATCAAAGGGGAAAGGTGGAAAAGGAGTTGCTTTTGTTTCTTAGCCTGTCCCATTAGAAGGTGCAATCACTGCCACTAATGAGTTGCATGACTTGCATGGCCACAGCAGCATAGTAAAATCTCTCCACATACTGTACATGTTGTCACTCCAAGGGTTAGATAACAGATAATAGATAAGTATCCTGCTTTTTAGAAGGATTTAGTAATATCTTTCAGTAATCTCAACTATGAGTGGAATATCACATTGTCAGCAGGAGAAAAAAAAATGACACTTAATATCAGTCAGATTACACCAAAATATTTGAATTATTTATCGCTTTGGAAATGTATTTTTATTGCGTGTGAAATGTTAGCCTCGGTAGACTATACTGATCTCTCGAGCTTCAGTTTAATTTCGCCTGAGAAACAGTCTGGAAAGCCTCGGAATCATTTTGAATGTATCCAGTAGCAACTGAACTATCCAATCAGCATCGTGTTTATAGCTACATATACAGGCGTGGTTTAGGTGTGCTGACCATGGTGCCGACAGCGAAAACGACCAGAGATTTCATCCAATCAACTGCCACGTATTTTTTTTTAAGTACCTGCCATTCACAAACAATTTCCATGTACGTTTTCCCAGATGGACTTGTAATAACAATTCCTCTGGTATGTCAGGTTAGTGAAACGTGCATCCTGCTCAAACACGTTCTGCTCTGGCGCCCTCTAGTGTTGATGCTGGGCATTTTCCTGTACTCCTGCTGGAGAAGACACAAGGGTGTGAAGGAGGGGGGCTACCACGTGTCGGCGCACCACGGGGAGTGGGAGGATATCAGAGAGAACGTGCTTAACTATGACGAGGAAGGTGGTGGAGAGCAGGACCAGGTATGTATACACACATGCAGGAATATGCACGCACACATACATCCTGTTTGCACATTGGCGTATGCTCTGCCTAATATATGCACAAAAGCATATTGGTTTTCAACATCATAAGACGCCAGATATTGGCTAGACAACTGAGAAGTCTTCCATGAAGTATTTTCATACAATCTCTCATGCTAGGGGGATTGTGGGATATCTGGTGAAAAACAACTCTCATCAAACAGAGAGGGAAGACATATAACCATAGCTGCCAACCATACTTGGAATCTGGCTGAAGGCTGTTGTTTACTAGTTGCCCTGAAATGAACACCAAAGTCACCCAGCGCTACAGGAAGTGGAGTCAATTAGTGGAAATGAAGCTAGTAGATACCAATAGCCATTAATGCCTCTATTTGTTTTAATAGCGCTGGTACAGGCACTTTACCGCACTGCAGTCAGATAATTAATTACTTGGTTAATCAATAATGCAGTCGTTGCCGATGTTTCTTCCTAGACCACATGATTTGTCCTAGTCAGAGCGAGAGGCTCATTCGTCGATTCAGAATACAGATTGGTGCCATATGGTTATTTGTTTTTATTATCTGTTTACAGAGGGAAAATATTTCAAGGCAAAGCATAACCTCTGTCAATATGTCTCTCTCTCTCTCTCTCTCGCTCTCTCTCTCTCTCTCTCTCTCGCTCTCTCTCTCTAAGAATGGCTTTAACATGGTGGAACTGCAGCGCTCCCTCCAGCCCAGCCCGGCCCGGGGTCTCCGCTACAGCTACCCACAATGCACCGTGTCCCACCCCCAGCATGCGAAGCCCCAGCAGGGGGCAGTGCCTAGCGGGCAGGGCAGCGCAGCCATCGCCCTGCGCCTGGCCATGCCCCCATCGGAGACGCCGGCGGAGACCCCGCCGTCGTCCCCGCTGGCGTTCCGCCGCTCCTTCTCCAGCCAGGACCTGGCGCGCTACCTGTGCCAGGTCATCCAGGACGCCGAGCAGCCGGGAGCACACGGCGCCATGACGACGCCACGCCGCTCCCCCTCCGGAAAGGAGCGCCGGGTGGCGGCGGTGCGCTCCCTCAGCTCCCTCCACGCCTCATCTCAGGGTTCAGAGGTCAAGCTCCAGGGAACCAGGAGTCTTGGTCTGGACAGGTTGAAGAGCCTGCTAAGGGGAGACTGTGCCAGCCATGGCAAGACCCCAGAGGTCCAGAGAGACAAAGGGAAGGAGAGCAGAGGACCGGTGAACTGTGAGAAGAGTGGGTGAGGCTGCACTCAAGCCAAGCGCAGCTCAGAGTTGTGTAGATGCAACGCTAATACGACGGAAGCTGCAAGGAATCCAGCGGGACACAATTAAATGCAAGATGTGCTCCGACGCAGAGCTCTGCAATGGTGTGTGTCAGCTATAAATGTACTGTATCGATTACAACCTGATTACAGCTCTTTGATATAAAAGATGTTTACCAATGAATGATCCAATGTGATGTATTGTTTACTGTACTTGGAATTGCACAGTCTAGTACATAAAATGCCACAGAAAGCATTTTTGTAAGAGTCCAATTGTACGAAATTATTCATGTAAAAATAATTCATAAACACAATGTCTGCTAGTGGACACGTGTATTTACTTCTCTCTTTTTGATGTTAACAGTTCTCTTGAACTCATTTATGTGAAGAAAATAAGTTTCACTTGTATTTTATCTATTTCTTTTTAAATAAATGAATATCTTTTGGTAGTATTTGGTTTGCATCCTGTGCACATGTTCCATCAGAACATCTCCCATCTGTGACGCTCCAGATCACTTCATCCTCAAAATGTCCCGCCGTTTATAAAGGGCCTGTGCTGACAAAACAATAAAAATGAGCAGCAAAACGCAATGACTATCCTCTGCATGTATGGTTAAGCAGCATGCCATCATTTGTGGAAGTGCAGAAGACCACAGTGAATTAGATTGTGAAATGAGAGAACATGTCACTTCACTAATAATCATTTGTGTGTAGGATGCAGTCTTCTGTCTCTGACAAGCAGTGTCTGACAAGTATACACCTGGCTGCCCTACTCTGTGTGATTGCCCAGCATTCAGTTAAATAGCTGTGTGACTGGAGCTCAGCACAAGGGAAGCAGACACTCTATGGTCTTTATGTAGGCTATTCTGCTCCTTTTGCATTATGCAACATCTTAACAGACACAGGAGTTAAGGAGCCTCTAACAGTTCCCTGTAGGCATTTCAAATTTATGAGTTCTAGTAGAGCATAAATATATTTAACAAGTAACTTAAAATAAAACCTCTCATTCACTAGGAGTGGGTATAGTGCTGAATTGGTCAAAGACATTGTCTAAGACCATGCTTGAAATTAATTTGCCTTCAATTGTAATTTGACATATTTAGCATGGTGTGGGAAAGACATGACTAATATGTGAATAAATACTGCCACCTATTGAAATGCTAGTGACATTACAGTATCAGCTAAAGCACTGACTAGATTTCCAAATAGCTCTTGTGTGAGGTAAAAGCATTCGAAGCACACGTTAAAAAAAACAATGGTCGGCCGACAAGAAATGGGAAGGGAAGCAGGGGGGGAGTCAGTTATCCTCGAGCCCTGGGTCAAGGGGGGCCTAAAAGAGACCTTTTTTTGTTTTTTAACTTTATATAGTATTTGTAAGTCAAATAAAAAATAGTTATTTTCCTCGAAAACAATGTGACTTTGCCTATACCTCCCTATAATGCAAAAAAATGTATAATAAAATTGGTCGGTCACAATGGCAAAAGATAAGGTTAGCTGCAGTTCCATATCTGACCACAGATTTACATTCGAAAGCTGTGTGGCGCTGTGGAGTTTATGTGGGCAGAAACGTCCTTTGCACAGCACTTGTATGCAGGCTATTTGAATTGAGATGTGTGCAGGTGATATTCACAATTTACATTTATATTTAGATAATTTAGCAGATGCTTTTATCAAAAGCGACTAATAATTAGTACATTTGTTATCAGGGCTAATACATTACAATAGACTACCTACCTCAAGCATCAAAGATAATTGCTAATACTAGCCTAATAATACTTAATTTCTATGAACAGGAAATACAATATTTAAAAGATTAGAATTTTCATGAAAAACAGAGTGTTACTGGATGAGGTGTTAAAATGTATAGACTAAGAAACATAGCCTAATTCACTGCTTTTCTTAGCCATAACAATACAGTTGAGTTTAAAGGGGGGACTTGACTGCTATTCTTATCTTTACACAAAACAAAACAAAAGTATATTAGTCTGTATAGGTTCCTATATATTATAAAATGTAGGCTACTGACTTGTATAGGTGAGAATATTGTAAATATACCGAAAATGCTGAATTCTATATCAGGCCTATATGTTTATTAATATATAAAATTATTATGTATTATGTTGTTTTTACAGTAGCCATATAGACTATATGCTATTGAAAGAAACCTGTACATTGCCATATTGCCCACTAGAGGACAGTACAAGACAAAATCTGGAGTTATTTTGCGTGTAATATGTTAAGATCAATCAAACGTAAGCATCTTCAGTTAGTTCTTATCTAAAATACTGAATTAAATATATCCAAGTGTTCAGATTAAAGTTACTTTATCTTTCCCTGCCATCTTACCTCAAGCTATACCAAGTGCAACAAAATGAAAACGAAAGGAAGAAAATCCCGTCAAGCATGATCAAAGTGGCTGCCAGTGTCCTCTGGAGCTCTCAAGGAAGCTTCCGTCAGTCAGTCCTGATGAGATCTCAGTGTAGAATGTCAGGGAACTGGGGTAGGGGGTGTCGGACTGACTTAGTCAGTGTTTGATGTGACAGCTGTAGATTGTGAGAATGAGGGGTGACAGAGGCCCAGCTTTCTGAGCCCGAGCCAGTCGTTCCCTGAAACTTCATCTGTGTTTACTCTTGTGTCGTCAAAGCCGTCTGCATACGTGTGTGTCTCTAAAATGAGTGCGTGCATGTGCGTTATGACTATTGGTCTGTGGCCATTGGTCTGCTTCCATAATAAGCATGTATAGGCGCGTGTGTGTGTGTGTGTGTGCGTGTGGTGTGCGTGTGTGCGTGTGTGTGTGTGTGTTGCGAGTGCAAGTGCTTCTTTGTTTTCCCTCGGGCAATAGATCTGTGGAAGTGACACGGTGGCTTGGGCCTGTGTAAGTCAACCAGTAAAGCGGCATGCGTGTCAGCTCGGCTGACAAACGCTGTCGCCTTGCTACCCGACGACGGTGCCAGCAAATGTGGGACGTCGTCTTGTGACAGAGCACCGCAGCCTACACGACAGGCTGGCATGCAGACAGGACACGAGCAGTCAACTTTGATGTGAGCGGGTCACACACGCACTTTTTGGGGCTGAGTGAACAGCCGCGGTGATCTCCACAGCTGGGGACCATAGAACTATAGGGGACAGCAGCGGCCATGCTAATTCTCATCTAGACAAAATGCTTGATTTGTCGACCGTGCTTCAGCTGTGTTAATGAAGTAAGTATTCATTTTTATTATACACACAAGAAGAGAGAGGGCAGTTGGAATTAACAGCAGTAATGAACATTTTTACCCATGACTTCCTCAGAGAAGCCTAGTTGATAAATAACAGGGTCACACAACACAGTTCTCGAAAACAATAGTTCTAAAAACAAATGCGTCATTCAGTCTTTTTAATTGTTTAATTTTTTTAATTTCTTTGTTGTCGTCATAATCAGATCAGCAATAATTGACCTCTTCTATCAGAATAACCTCAAAAGGATCTCATGGCCCAATGGGAGGTTTGAAAACTGTCATTGAGCATTGTTAAGTTGTTAAAACCATTACGTTGGAAATGGCATGTTAATATCATGCATGACGTCATGACCAAATGCCATGACAAATATGCATTCCAATAAACAGCATTTACTCTATCTATTTATCTATCGATCAATCTAATATTCACTATATTTTAATAATGATTCAGTGATGCATTCATATCATTTATATTTATGTAATCATTTCTATATTGTATGGCTACCTACATTCAGTACCAGATTCAAGAAATGCAATTGCAACTCTGCAATTCACCGTTTGAGTCTACAGATGGCGCTCTTTGCCACACCTGAGCACCGACACACATCGGTGCACTGTGCTCACATTACAGCCCTCAAGTTTCTCTCGAGATGCCAGAAGTTAAATACTTCTCTCTCCTTTCCTTCTACGGTTCAGTGGACAGCCTCCCTGCTCTGCCACAATGCAGCACAAGGCACCACCCAGAAATGTGCTCCTTGCAGTTTATCATTGACTGTATTGGGAGCATTTAATGGCACAAACGTGATAGATTCTGAGAGCGGTTGATTTATTGATCACTGTCCTTGGCTGAGCTGTGAATACAGAAAATGTTACACATCTGGAAATCATCTTAAGCTAAAAGTCTATTCCACGTTGAGGTAAATATATAATATATGGCTTGCATGTTTCTCTACGGAAGCAATACTAAAATGGATTTGTGTTTGTGTGTGTGAGGGGGTGACCTTATGTCAAATGTAGCTTGTGGCTACCAGGGGCTTTATCACTCCATCACAGAGGAAGAGGATGGTGAGGCAGAACAGCAGAGGAGAGGCGTCAGGCAGATGGGCTTAGTGAGTGAATCATTGACAGGGGCCTGCTAACGGATGCTGCTCCCATCAATAGCTCAAAGCCTTCGTGATGAATTACTGCAGACAAACAATGCTGAGTAAGCAAATGTGCTTTTAACAAAGTCAGGCAAAAAAATTATAATCACGGCTTCACGAGCACTGCAGATATCTAAATATAACATTTATTTTATGTATGTTATCTTTATTGTTTTAATCACACTGTTTTAAAACAGTGAATAAGTTAATGTTCATTTGGCACATTGCTATTATCAGTATTGCACTTGCTTCTTGTTTAGAACCTCCATTTTCTGCCACAAAAGTAGTTTGTGGTAGAAATAATACCTGATGGAAAGCTTTTTACAGTACAACATGATTTAAACCTTCCAGAATGAACATAACCCAGAAAAGTCCCCGGCAGATTTAGTTTGTTCTGGTCCAATCATCCAGTATATCCTACCTCTCTCTCTCTCTCTCTCTTCTCTCTCCCTCCCTCTCTCTCTCCCTCCCTATCTATCTACCTCTCTCTCTCTGCCATTACCGCAGCTCTTCTCCACCAGGTGCTGGGAGGAACAATGCTGGTCCGTGCAGGGATCAATGGCAGGCCACTGATGGGCGCTCATTCCTTCAGCAGCAGACGTGATAAATGACACCGCCCATATGTTACAACACAGCAGACTTCAGCCGCCACCCTTCTTTGTTTCCTCCTCTAAAGGGGGACAACGAGAGAGAGAGAGAGAGAGAGAGAGAGATAGAGAGATGCGACGCGCACGTACGCGCATGCCCACGTGCACACAAACAGGCCTCTCCCGTGCGCACACGGACACTGAACCCTTTATTGTCCAAACAGATACAATATAGAGATGTGTGTTGTATTGATCGTGTCTGTGCTCAGACACACCGTGATAGAGACATATAGAGATTGGAAGTTGAACTGTATTGTTTCTGAAGACCCATTTAGCAGGTATGTGATCATTTTGACTCTCTCTCTCTCTCTCTCTCTCTCTCTCTCTCTCTCTCTCTCTCTCCACCTCCACCACATCTCTCTCCGACTCACTCTCAAATCAAAATACATTTCAAATGGTGTTTTATTGGCATGACAAGTGTACAGTTAATTATAACATAATATTGCCGAAGCAGATGTAAAGTTGAACTAGAAAATTGACGACATTCATAACATACAGTACATGGCTGTATTGTTAATGGCACCTCATGCAATATCCAAACAATACATATGATGATGTGATGGAAGTCTCCAGAGGTGGTTGCAGGGTACCGAAGGGCCCGAAGGGCTGCAGCATCTGCTGTAGCAGAAGCAAAGAAGCGGGTGTGGGAGAGCTTCGGAGAAGCCATGGATAAAGACTTTCGGTCGGCACCAAAGTGTTTCTGGAAAACCGCCCGCCACCTCAGGAGGGGGAAACGGGGAACCATCCAAGCTGTGCACAGTAAGGATGGGACACTGTTGACCTCAACTGAGGAGGTAATTGGGCGGTGGAA
>JAODUH010000021.1:4304987-4323220 GCA_027564835.1 Typhlichthys subterraneus | reverse complement strand
GAACATGTAGTATAGTGAAACAGATGAACATGTAGTATAGTGAAACAGATGAACATGTAGTATAGAGAAACAGAATAGCATGTAGTGAAATAGATTACAATGTAATGTTCTGTATTGTTATATAGCATAACATATCATATAATAATGTAGAAAATAAGAATGGACTAGAATAGAGAGAGATAGAGAAAGATAGAGAGAGAGAGAGAGAGAGAGAGAGAGAGAGAGAGAGAGAGAGGAGTGACAGTAATAAAGTGAACCTGCCCTCCATTCATCTCCCTCAGCCCATCTCCCATATGACGGCCAGGGCTTAGCACACCCTGACTAATGCCATGCTCTGCATGCAGGCACACACACGAGTGCCACACGCTGCTGTTTGGCTGCTATGCCAGCGCAGGGAAGGATCTTTCTCCTGGCCGCTGCCTGCCGTACCTCAGCCACCCATGGGACATGGTAGTTGTCTGGAAGACCAACACTGCCTGTTTTATGGCTTCTACATCACACTGTGGATCAGACTCATACTGAGTCAAATGATTGCCTGTGTTGCTTTAATAATAGCAGGCCAATATGGCGCCCATGAAATCTTCATGTACACTCGACTCCAAGGCAATCTGGAAATGCAGCATTATTCTACTAGCCTTCTGCGCAGAAAGAACCTAAACCAAATTATATTATTATTTTTAACAGAGGTTAGGCTCAGTAGAACATTTAACTTTAATGATTGTAATGATCTTCCATTAAAATGATTAAAGAATAGTATGTTTCCACCAATCACAAGAGGCCATGAACCAATCAACCAATCGTTAGAGGATTACAGGCAAATTCTTCTCCTGGCTTCAAAACACATCACATACCCTACATCAAAGTTTTTATTGTATCAATATTAAATATAAAATTGTGTTGTATTTAATCGTGTTAACATGGTTTAAAGTCTGTGACTATGACTCAGTGAGAGTCACAGACTTTAAACCATGTCATACCATAACAATGTGAATATTTGCTGCGGCTTTAGTTTTATTTCGCTGTGCATTTCCAAGGATGAGTCTGTTCAGCAGCTGAATCAGGTAAACACCGGTGTGTAGTGACCTTCCCTCTGGCTATGGTAATGACACCTCCCAAATGTGTCCTCATTAACCTGTCCTGGGCTGTTTCAGGTCACCAGTTTTACATTGATTCCATGCAGGAGAAACCTTACCTCTGTCCTCATATTAAGGTTATGACAGGGGTTGTTACCTCTGCTCATAACACGCTGCCTTCTGTAATTATACAAAATTAAACATGGCTCACCGCAAAGACTAACTTGAATATTCATCAATATTGTGCATTGTGCATTGCATTTAAAATGAACTGTCTGTGACCTTGCTGTAGTGAAGCATCCCAAAGTGAATGTACCAGTCACTACCAGGTAGTCTTAGAATTATCACATAAAAATGTATTTATGTTCTTCTCTCTCTCATATCACTACTAAATCACAATATTTGTAACCCAGAAACCTTGAGCAGAAAGCAAATAAATAACTAAACGGACGCTCAAATTGCTTAAATTACTCTGGCAGTGACTTGATTAAAGACTCTTTGTGTTATTTCAATCATTAGCGCTTTTAATTGCTCCCAGGTATAATGAACACATTACTAATTGATAAGGAAACCAGAAACAGTAAAAAATCTCCATCCAACACACCCCACCTGCATGGAGCAAATCTGTCTTCATATTGGCTGCGTGACTTTTGCCCGGGCAGACAATAGATTAAACAATGAATGAATGATTTATTAGCTGTCGTTGTCATGCTATTTAGATGGATGGCTGTACATGCGCCGTGACCTCACTTCCTTGTTCTGGGCCTTGTACGGGAGGGTGTGTGGGGAGGCGGGGGGTGGACGGGGAGATGTTGGCGGGGCGGGCCGGGTCAGGAACACCACCGGCCAGTGACAGGACCCAGCCACTTGATCAATGATGCCTGGATTGGATATTGTGCTGGAGAGGAAGGCAGCTGCAACTGAACCTTAAATAGGTACGGGGTTACAGAGGTGTGTGTGTGTGTGTGTGTGCACGTGTGTGCGTGTGCGCGTGAGTGTGTGTGCGTGTGTGTGTGTGTGTGTGTGTGGGATAGCGTGTAAAACCAGAAAAGTAACTACCTTTCCTCTCTTTCAACCTTACCTACCCCTCTTTCTCTGCCCCTTCTCTCTCTCTCTCCTCCTCTGCCTGTGTCTCTCTTGCTCGCTCTCCCTCTCTCAAATGGGTTATTCTGGCGATGGCCCTGACAGGCCATGGTTTGGATGTTGATTTATGTTCCTGTGAAGCTCAAATCAAAGATTCCATCTACTGCTGCTTTATGGCAGCTGGGATGATGAATGGTGCAGTCGCTCGGTCAAACCAAGCCACTGTGTCTTTGCCCCACATTTTAATTGCTAAAGTAGCCAGTCATCGCTCAGCACTCCTCTGCCCTGCCTCGCAAACGCCTCCTTTCTATGCTTTTCAACCCATTGTCTACCCCCCCCCCCACTCTCATGCTCAATAATGCACCCTTGTCTCTCGTCGCACTCATTCTGAAATGTGCCCTCATAATAACCAGAGAGTGGTGGAGTGCTCCTTGGTGAAACTCTGACTTAGCATATAGTCACCATCTCAATCAATAATAATAATGATATGAAGAATATCAATGATCATAATAAATATAGTGACAACATAAAGTCTCATGGATTATTATTACTATTTTATTTATTTCATTAATACTTTTGATGTATTATATTTATAACAAATATTTGACCTTATTATTCTTTCAGATGGTGTCTCTTTTCAGTTTGTATGATAATATTATTATGAATCAATCATTGTGTGGAAAGGTGTTTACTTGACATTAATTGATACTAATACCAACACTAGGCTACTTTTACTAGGCCACGGATACTGCCTATAATAATGATGAAATTACTACTACTACTACTAATAATAATAATAATAATAACATAACCCCTCCCATCATGTGAACTAGCCAGAGTTTGAGGTCTAACAGATGATCTGCTGCCATCTGGAATCACGATCCGTCTTTCATATAGCCCATATTATCTCAGCAGCAGCCTTTACATGATATACAGCAAACAGGCCTGATGAGGGGGAAAATTCATTCCTGCATCAACATAAAAAGCCACTTCATTTGGAGGAAGAATGTGTCGATGTCAAGCTCTGATAGAGTTTATGTTTTCTCACTATTTTTCAAAAGTAAACACATTCTGCCGTACATGACATTACTAAGTAGGTTAAGTACAGCCCCAGGCCTCCATCCATCAGTACAGAATGAAGCGAGCATATTCTGCTTGATGAGAGGTGAAAGTTTTCCACTGTGCCACGATGACATTTAATTTTTCACATCTCCTGCATGTTCTCGGGATGAATTTTGGCAGACCTGGTGCAATTTAGCCGCTTGGCAGTTTGAAATTGGGCGATGAATCACAACGTGGATTCAATGGGAGCCAGTCAGTGTATAATATTTTCTCTGTGTCAGAAGGGGAGAGAGAGAGAGAGAGAGAGAGAGAGAGAGAGAGAGAGAAAGAAGGCGGGAGGTGATGCGTCCCCCTCCCTTAGAAAACAAAGTGTTGGAGTTGACCATTATAAGGAGACCTGTGTGTGGCTCTAGATGTCTTGGCAACCGCGGAGGTCTTTAAGGTCTGCGGTTGGATATTTTGACAAAGAGCACTGAAGAACGAAATCAATAAAGTCAGGACTTTGCCAGTCACTGAGCAGAGCGGCAGAGAATGCAAAGCTCCACTCCAACCTCTAGACAAACTCAAAATGAGCAACCAATAGACTGACACTGACTCTGACACAAGCCATTTATTAGCCTGGCAGCAGAATATGGAGGATTGCACAGTTGATGGTGTGTGTCTGGGAGATCCACACCTGAGGAGGATGTACTGTGTGTCAGGCTGGCTTCACAACATGCAGAGGGCTGCTTTGGTAGTACACTGTCTAGCACATGGCTGTGGAAATACAGCAAACACTACGCTGTAGGAATGCCTTGTGTCCAATACCTCAGATATTATAAAAATGCACAACAGTGTGGCCCATACATGCTGCCTCTGTTTTTATCAAGTGTGTCTATTTATAACCATCACTTGATATTTTTGATTGATTTTTCCAAACATTAAATGTAACACTTACAGTAAATACTGTATCATGCCATAATACTAATGCATTTTGAATATGCTACCGTTTGATGGCTAAAAATGTACATTTTTTGTAGATTTAGACCAGTGAACATATGAAGAATCAAACAGAAAAAAAGCATGGCCTTTCGACTTCTACCTTCAATTTAGTTTTAACTTTTAACTTCTAAGTGACAAAGTAGGCTAGATTGTGTGCTGCCACTACTACATTGTTTGGTGTTGTTATCACTGCAGGCGTTTGGAATAACTATTTCAGTAACCCACCATTAGCTTGACGTGCCAGCAATGCCTAACTCGAAGCCTGCTGGATCCTCTGGTTGCAAGATGTGGGTCTATCTGCTCAGTTCACTGATCTCGGTAGCCACTGTGTAAAATCACATTAGTTTAATGGGAAGGCAAATGAATGAACAGGGCTGTGAACGGCCACAGTCCAGCAACTTGTCAAAATCATTTACTTTGGGAAAGAAAGAGAAAAGGTCTTGTACAGTAGATAGATCTAGCAAGACTTCTTATTCTCAACAGTATGTTGAAGAGACAGCGGAAGGAAGTGGTTGGAGAAAGAGAGCAACAATCATCTTTCTAATGGGAAAACAAAGTGAACTTAAAGGTATAGTCAGCGATTGCAAGCTAAATGTAAGCTACAGTACAGTATGTGTCAAATTCAACAAATATCTCCCTGCATCCTCCTCGTTAGCTTACCGTTCTCTTTGCGTGTTGAAAAAATAATCTGATACTTCTACACAGCCCTGGTGGTGAGCACCGCTCGTATCAAGCACTACGCTTTTCTTCAAAATGCATTTTGACGTGTGTGGCACTGCTGCAGAGGACCGCGGAGCGATACTGTTTTTATTTGACCTCAAAGTTAGCAAGAATGATAGACACTGTCTTTATGCAAATCCTTTATCCTCCTTTCTTCAGATCTACATGCTCTATGTTCAGGAATACTGTAAATATGGTTGTGGCTGCTGTGTAAAAATAATAACAGTTTTTTTTGTTTAGATTTCAATGGGTTCCATTGTTTCTCAAAACTTACTTCTGATACAACGTTGCTTGAAGCATGTCCTGATCATGCATTTTCACAATATTCCCCAGTCAATGAGAAAGAATGCCCTATAGTGTTTGGACTGAGAAAATTATCTATTATGTAAAGGATACAGAAGTTGAATATCACTTTATAGGTACACTGCTAAATTTGTGTCATGGATTGCCTGTGTAGTAAAATACAGTGCTACAAAAACGCTGTATAGGTTTAAACAAAAAATCGCCCTTTGGAACATAAAAGGGAAGATGGGAAAATATGGAGTTGTAGGACACTTTATCATAATGGAGACATACCTTAAAGGGGGCTATAGAATGGTTTGACCCTATAGTAGGAGCTCTGGCTGGGAGGATTAGAGGTGTGCACATCCCAGGAGCAGAAGGGGCATGTACTGTCTGTCGGTGTCCACATCCAAAGAACATGCCTATAACCCTGGTTATAACATCATGGACATTATTATTATAAAGTTTGCAGTGGACTACATGCTCTGCCTTTACTGCTATGGTTGTGTTGTGTTCATAGTGGTATCACAAAACATTTGGAAAGCAACACTGCTATGGTTGTGTTGTGTTCATTGTGAGTGACAACCAAAACTGCAACCGACTGTCTGTGTTTTGTTATACTGCTAATATGTGACACAGGGCTGGAAAATGCGAAGTGAAACCTTTGTGCATGTGTGTTTATCTCTGTATTAGTTTGTGCGTGTGTGCGCGCGTGTGCGTGCGCGTGTGTGCGTGTGTGAAGATGATTCAAAGTGCCATTCCGCGGTGTGCGGACAGCCTTCGCAGACGCACTCGTCATGCAGAAGATGTTGTCATTCCCCTGCCTCATTGTTTGTGTAAGCGATGTCTCCAATCACCGTGGAACACAGCGAGGTCTCGCCCTCCCTCTGTCACTCTTCCCCTGATTGCTGAAATTGTCCTATCTTCTTTCTGCTTCGGCAACGTCCCGGCTCTCCATCTCCCCTATCTCCCTTGTTTCAAGAGGTCTTGCTGAGGGCTGCTGATAAATCTGGGCCTGACGGGACCTATCGACATGAAGGGAACTGAGAGAGACAGAATCAGGGATGCAGACAGATGTCCAGTGATTCAGCTAGCAACGTGTGTGAGGTTTGGGCCTGTGTCACAGGTCTCGTCATCGCTTATTGACCAATGACTGTGTCTGGGCATCAGTTAGTTCACGTTTATGATATGTGGGGTTACAATGAGTGATGTCATCGTATATCATATATCACAATAGGGAAATATAGTGCAAACCTCACTCCAATTAATAACGTTTTTTATATTTGTCAATCGTGGTTTGAGTCTGAACATAAATCAAATATTTTATTTCTCACCCAACTCATGTTTCAATCAGTCAGATGGTTTGAGGGGGTCTCCAAAATGTATTTCTTTGCTGGAAGGGGGCCCTTGATGAGACAATTTGCCACAGTTTTTGTTTATTAACAACGGACAAAATACAAATGTTAAAATATGGACAAATATTTTTTTAAGACATCCTGTTCTTATTGTCATTTCCAGGTATTTCCAGTATTGCCAGGCAGAAACTGTGTGTACACCGCACAGTTTCACTGTCATAATATTAATCAGTAAATGGTCCTCAATATTCAATATACCAGTTATCAATTCCTAACTGGTTATGCCACATACTGTTCAACACATGTCAAGCAATATGATCAAACCCTGCACACACCTCTTCCATTCTTTTGTACAGTATGCTTGTGTCCTAACCGTTAGTGTCACGCCCTGAAGGCTCGGACGCTGACAGGTGTTGTCTTTTCAGGCTATTGTACTTAGCTTGGCATTGATACATGCAAAGTCAACGTTAATGTTAAGCCTCTATTTTGCATGAAAATATACAGCCCCAAAGCATTGGTGCACACAGACAGAGGAAAAGTTTCAAACACTCTTTTGTAATACTGTCACAACAATGTTGCTTCTCAAATTATTTGCTTAATTTGCTCAGATTATGAATGTGGATTCTGTATAATAATAATAATAATAATAATAATAATAATAATAATACATTTATTTTACAGTACAAGTTTACAGTATGTATACAGTACAATAGACTCAAATAAAGCATCTCATACAGTATATTTATACGTTTTTAATTTTTTATACTTCAGTGAACAATGGTTTAGGCAAATCTTCTCCTGCCACACACTCAATTATTTCTCCTATTGGGTCTGAGAAAAGAAAAAAAGGAAAAAACAGAAAGATCTGAAAAGCTATTTTTTCATTTAGGCCAGTTCTAATTGTATTAAATAAAACACACAGCACAGGTTTTGGGAGTGCCATATCTCCTATGGGAAGACCAGGTCAGAACCCTTCCAGATATTTTATACTTGCATAAAGAAGACAAATACAGTTCGCACCTTGACTTCATCTCGTTTTTGTATTAAAGCTGTTGAATGCTGGATGTCTGAGTCAGTAAAGGGCTTTGGCAGGCCTATTACAGCGCCAGTTAACCCCTTCCCCACTAAAAAATCTCTTCTCGTTACCTAATCGACCTGTTAGAGGGGCATTGGGTACCAAAAGCTGGAAATCCCCATCCCCACAGAGTACTTGAGATAGATTTCCCATTTCAGATCTGAGAAAAGCGGAGTCACCTTCGATTGGAGCCGACATCGACGGAGTTCTTCAGGGCAAACCAGCTGTGACTGGACTGATGTGTAGCTGTCACTGTGCTGTGACATGATATAATATGAAATGATTTTGAACAACGCTGGTTTGGCACTAAATTGTTAGCAGGGCTTCAGGTCTGACAGCAGCCAGTTTATGGCTTTAATCCCAAGGTCTTCTAAACCTTGTTTGACATAAATTGAGTTTGGCTTCTTGAAGGATAAAAAAGAGGAATGACACTTTTCGGTTCTACTCATTATCCTGTTTGTTTGCAGTAGAGTTTTTTGTTCTTACTGTCATTGAAAATGGGTTCTGGTCTGGTTCGTAGTGTGCAACTGACATGTTAGTGTCAATGGGATGTTTACGCTATGTGTTTGTGTGTGTGTCTGTATTCCTATGAGTGTATCGACACAATATTATCAATTCCTAAACGGGTTTATGTGTACGTGTGTGTATTTCATCCCATGCTACACAACATGAGAGCCAATAACCATGATTGCATCACAGATCACCTGCCTATATACTGTATATATATAGTCTTAAATTACACTACTGAAGGCAAACAGCCCTCGAGGGTCATCCTATCACATTGTGGAGACGTTGACATAAGCTGGTGATCCATGATAAATCTGCTATGTAAAGCGTCAATGAAACCCCCTGAACAACGGTCTGAGAGAACCGTTGCCATGACTAATGCCCCGACTGACAGCGAAAGATAAGACTCATCCTTCACCCCAGCCAAGCCCATTTCTCAGCAATAATGTTCATAATGGAGTGTTCGAAGGTCGTTATTGTGTGAATAATTTAAACAGTGATTTAGGTTATTGGGCAGTGAGGTCACATCCACAACACCTAGCCGGATCCATATGAGATACGGCTTACATTTGAAAGCCACCTCAGTGGGAATTGTTCTGTTTGGGGAGGGGGGGGTTGTATTTGTAGCTCAAGAGTCAAGATGGCTAGAGATGACATAAAGGCAACCACTTGGGATGTTGTTTAATTGCATGTACCACAGACATCTGTTTTTGAAAAGAGACCGGACATTTGACACATTATTTCACTTTGTCATGAATGACTGAATGTCAAAACATGCTGGGAAATCTGAGTGCTTGTGTGTGTGTGTGTGTGTGTGTGCGTATGTGTGCGCCTGCGTGTGTGTGTGTGTGTGCAATACAGTGATGCTTTTCCATCTGTTTCGCAAAACATTCCTTTCCAATACTGGCACAATCAACATGCAGCAGCCAGAACAAGCATAGATTCAAGACGGCCTAATGCTGATTGGAATGGAGAACAGAATTGAACAAATGGAACCCACATTATGCCTCTGAATCTTAGTTAAGGACATTCAGAAGTGCATGACAGTGTCATTAATCTCATGATATCAGGGACACATAAACCAATGTATAGTCTGATCCTCAGAAAATGTACACTCCAGTAACATACGATTAACAGCACAGTGGCAGTCTTAAAAACAAAGGTTTTGAGGTTAGAAGTTAGAGCCATTTACATTTCTTAGATGCAATTCCATAACGTCATGTAATTTGACCAGACATAGACATTATAAGACAACAATAATTCAGTATTTATCAATTCAACTTCAACTGCAATAATGCAAAGGTTTTATTTTTCTGTGTGTATGACAAACTGTGAGTTTTCTTCTGCCATCCAGATGGACCTGTTTTTCTCTCTTTTGCTGCAGGATGCGGCTTTGTGAGTGACTGACTGCACTCCAAAGAGACCACTTGGCACCTGGAGTGACAGCCTGCCATCAGTGTGTTAAGATGCTAATATGAATTCTGATCACTCCCTCAAACAGCCAGGGGAATTACAGCCTATCAGCAGTGTATAGTGATTCTCCACACATGGCAAAGTCAAGAGTCATGCTGTAAAATGCCAGCAAATGGAGTTGGCATGACAATCAAAGCCAGATTCTTCCTGACACCTTTGTTCTAAGTGGCAGTTCTACACCATGTGCTTCATAATGTATTAAAGTGGGGAGCTCTGTCCTCAGATTTCAGGTTGATGAGATATTTCAGTGACAAATCCAGTGCTTAAACTATCTCTGTCCCTCAATCTTCACGCCAGCCTAAGCCCTGGAGGATCAAAGGCTAATTGCCGAATGGGATAAGGGATATGAAAGTTGAAAGACAAAAAAAAGAAAATCAAATTTCTAGAGGGTGTGAATTTATGCAGATTATTTCTAAGACAGGCATGTCTGAGATTTAACTCGAGAGGCAGATACCAGCAACCACTGATACCAGCTTTGCCAAATGCAATACCATGCTGTTCTACCACATTGGTCCAGAGCGACAGTATGTGATTAGAAAATGAATGGATGTAAATGTGAATTACACAAATGTACAGGTATATTGCTACAGGGCATAATACCCATAGTTCATTCCTGGTAATTAGCATCTGTTAAAGGCCCCACATCAAACTTAACTGTCACTCATTTTAGATTTTCTTTCTCCCTTTGAGCTCAGCATTCTGCTTCAGTTGGTGTTGCACTTTTCTTTTTTAAATAACTTCATTGGCTATCTGAGAGTGGAAGGATACGTCTGAGGTGATTGGTTACAGTCCAGAAATTATGTAGCACCTGGGGCCACATCTGTTTTACCATTTTTTTTAAGAGTTATTTTGGTATTTTGGTATGATTTCAAAATAAATATAGCCCTTTCACTTCTCTTCAGACATCACAATTTATCACACAACTACAAAATGTATATTTTCACAATACAGTATATGTTGTTGCCCTTTAAGACAATAGGCTACTATTCTAGGCCAAGCTATGTCAAGTGTGGCACACAAATGGCAAAATATTTGTTTGTTTATTATACAGTATGCCTATGAGGGGAACAGTGTACTGATAATGGATACAAGTCCCTTTGATCGTATAAGCTCCGCCTCTATATTTCAGTCTGGAAAGTCAGTTTTCCAAACCCATGGTTTTTGTAGTTCTTGTTCTGACAGGAGCCTATGTTTAAAAATATGTGTTACATGTGTGGTTCTGATTACTTTGATAGACACTTATAGGACACTGTCTCTATCACAGGCAGTTTTGAATGAAGAGCTTCCAGACTGCTGTGCAAAGGGAAACAGATTGCACACACTATATGATGGTTTTACAGGGCTAACAATAATGTAAGACAGCCTTTTGCCTCAGCAGGGGTTGATATTCTAAACTGAAATAAGACAAGGTTTGATTGCCAGCCTCCTTATAAACCCTTTGATCAATGCTTTCAGTAATCTGTTTATTGCTATTATTATTTACTTGAGGTGACAATGAAAAATGGGAAACTGAGCAGCTTAAGTTAGAGGGAAATGAGATCATGTCCGCCCTCCTCAACTGTCCCCGGATTCCTCTGTCCATCCTGTGAGTTTCTCCTTCACTCAGGAGGAGTGATGTAAGTGTCTGCTCCACTCAGGCTCCTCCTGTTTGACATGTCGACACGGGGAGAAGGATGTTCCTGTCTGTCTCATCACATCGCAGCCGTCCAGAATCACATTCCTTCCATCCAACATCCTGTGATGCTTCTCTTTAAAACGCCGCCCGTCCATCATAAACACCCTTACTTTTATGTTCCCTCGGTGGAGATGGAAGGGAGAGGTGAAAAATCAGGCATCTTCCCAACACAGTTGACAGTGCTAAGCATACTGACGTTGACACACGCCTTATGATTTCCATAACAAGATAACAGCATGTTCATTAGCCAAAAGATAGGCCTAAAAGGTTGTAAATGTGCATGTATTGGGCTATATTTGAATATTTACGGTATTATTGTATCATGGATACAATGTTAAACATTCCATAAAAGAGGCCTACATAAATCATAACGTTCATTCTTTCTCTGGGCAGTTCTGCGGGAGTGTTAAATTAAAATCTTTCACCTTGCCTTCATATAAATGTAATTATGTCAATATAAGAGATATAAATAGATTGGGGGTGTAACCATTCATAATCTACCTGAATATTTAAAAAGGGTCTTTGGGGTGATGAAGAAATGCAAGAGAGAGATTTGATCAATTGTCTGTTAGGTCTCTACAATAACACGGTAATTGAAACTGCCTACACTGGTGTACAGTACACCTTGAACAAGGTTTTATGCAGTACATTTTGTAGTTCAAGTAACCAAGGGCTACAGAATAACCTGCCTTCTGTCAAATTTTGTTTGTGTTTTATAAAGACATGACATGAAAACTGCCATATACAGCCCGATAAGAAATGTAATGTTTGCCATACATGAATATACATGGACGAAAGTCATTTGTTACAATTTATGTGGATCATGTGTAAAAACAATAAATACTGTCAAGGGTATTAGAAAGAGCCAAAGATCACGAGGTAACCCGCTGGTCATATTTTAAGGGCGCTTTTTCTGTGATCTCTCATCAGATGTCCACCTCTCCCTGAGGTTTTCTATTTTCAGAGTGAAGCTAATGAATTAGGATATGGAGCAGGTTTCTCTGCAGGCTTACATTGAGGAATGATAAGAGATTATTTTAGAATGAAGATCAATGACAAAGTCCACCGGTATGAGTAGGAGGTGGGGTGGGGATTGAATGGGCAAAGATGAGTATAATGTGCAACTCAAGGCCAAAGGCAAAAGCTTCATCTGGCCAATTCTCTTTACCAGAGTGAAAATGACTCTGCCATACATAGCTGATTTATACAAATGAATGACCTGGGTTATTAATAGGCTGGGATGCATATATTAAACACTATGAGTAAAGGTAGCTTTAATTATGCATGCATTATAAAACCTGTTTGACTTCGGTAGCTGGTGCGTTGGTATATTTTCCTCGTTAATCACATAGCTTGAAAATGAAGGTGAAAATAGAAATAACAGTTTTTGCGCCAACATCTATGTGCAATTATCAGTTAGCCAACTACAGTAACATACTGTACAGTGTATATACAAATATACAAATATACATGATATAACTACTAAATTGACACAACCATGTTTAAACATGAATCTTACAGCCAGTACATTGAAATGTTTACAAGGTCTGGTGCAAGTGACATTTTGTTCCTTAACAAACATAAATATCGACAAACAAAACAAAAACATGTCTGAATGGCTATATAACAGTACAGCTATTCATACAGCTTTAATCTGAATATTGACATTATTCACTATTATTAACACTTGTAGATCGGACAAATGCTGCTGTCATTTCGCAGGACACTTTGGGGCCACAATACGTGGGACAGATCTGGCCCCGCCCCTCGTGCTGTCTGAAAGGACCACTGCATTGACAATAGTGTCAGCTCTCCCCTATGGGACACCTCCCAGTGATTTGTGGTGGGGCAAGACTGATGAACTGCTGTTGCCACCCTGCTTCTTTGCAAGATCAATTCTACATGTAGGAGTGTGCTTTATGAATGATGGAGACCTCCTCAAGCCATCCATACAGCTGCCCAAAGACACAGCCCTGGCCCCCATAGCACCTACTAGGCAGGAATAAAGCAATCACTCTTCCCAACAGAGCCATGCATTACGCACGCACGCCCCCACACCGCCATTCAAACCAAGGAGGGCCCACAAACTCACGTGAATGCACAAGATAAGTATACACAAGGCGCACACACAAACACACATGCACACACACACACACACACACACACACACCGAGACACAGTTTAAGTGGAGGATAGGGTTGTGTCTTCATTTTTCTTTTCTCCAGAAACATCTTTGTGCATACCACTAGAGTTTTATTACACAATTGAATTGTGGCTGTTTAGATTGGGCCAGGCCCCAGCAAACAGGACAGTCTCCCTGTCTCCCTGTCTCTCTCTCTCTGTCTCTCTCTGTGTGTCTCTCTCTTTTACGAGACCAGAACTGTCAGTTCGCTCTCTGACACCGCACCGCGCTGTATCTCTGGACGGGACCACAACCGGGTGCATGCCAATAAGAGAGATCTGATGGTATTTGAGGGATCACTAGCAGCACACATCTGAAGGCTGAATAGCATTGTGAATAGGCACGGCATACATAGATGTCATGAGTTCTGCCGCCTGCTGAGAGGTTGAAAGAGAAAAGTAGAGCGCAATGAATACTTGAGTGTTCTGGAGGCGATGAAATTGAAAGGCTTCTGCTTTTTTTTTCCCCTCTTCTTTTTTTTTTTTTGCCAAAGATTTCAATAGAAGAAAGAAGCAGCTCATGCGTTTTAATCGCAATTTTTTTTAGATTGATTGGGCGAACTTGTGTGCAAATCAATGGAGGCTTGACAGACATTCTCTTTTATGATAATCCCAGTGTCAGGAACAAGGCGTGGAGAATAATATAGCGTGGCTACCTGACACAAAAGAGGAGTCTTGTGTTTAAAAAAATGTATTCATTAAAAAAACTATTATCACATATGATATTATCACATATATTATATTATGATATCATGACCTTAAACACATACTCACCAGGATGAATGATGCTACCAGAAAAACAGTTGATCACATCATTTTTCTTTTCTAACCTGAGATCACTATGCGTTGAAACAATGCTTCACACCGCCATCGGGAGAATCCCATCAAATATCACAATCAGTTCTGCACTTTCGCAAATGTCGACGCAATTTGCATTCAGCTAATTGAATGCAAGACCATGCATTTTCAACACTGTGCTGAATACACAATAACCAACTGCATGTGGCCTTCAGGCGTCATGGTTCCATGCTCAGAGCAACATATTAAACACACACACACACACCCTTATACATAATAACCCCCTTTTCTAATGTGGCGGTTGGATAGTATTTATGTGTTCATCAATATAATGACTAGATGACACCATGTTCCCTTTACATTCTGCCATGACGATGGCACGCTCATTTTGGTGAGCATGAGTTTCCCTTTTGGCAACAGCAACGCTGTGAGATGGTTTAATTTGCCTGTAAAAACGCCAATCAGCCCGTTGCTTCTTGTTCCTGGGGGAGGTCATGTTGGGGGTAGGTCCAAGACAGGAAATATATTCACATAGTTCTACTAGAGACACCACTAACCCCTGACATCCCATTTGGGTTGTAATTTCATGTTGTTAAAGTGACAGAAGCCCTGCCTAGTTTTGTACTGTGAGAGACCGGGGTGGGGGCAAGCCCGGATCACACAGACCTTTAACTCTTCTTTAAGTGTGTCTGTGTGTGCGTGTGTGTGTGTGTGTGCGTGTGTGCGTGTGTGTGTGACATGGCCATTGTGATTTGCATGCGTGTTTTGAGCTGGCAGTGGTTAGCACTTGTCAGAGGCACAGAGAGAAGTTAAACACCATCTCGTTCTCCAGAAATACTGTTGGCCAAAGAAAGGACACAGAGACAGACAGTGAATATGATCATAACGTGTTATTATGCTAGCACTTGTTCATGACTTCCTTCAGTTGACGTTCACTCCAGTGTAAAGAGCATTATTATGAGTATGTAAAGCAGTTAGTATACAGTACTGTATATGCGGTGTGTAAAGTGATCGTAAGCCCTCTACTGTATGCAGTAGATATCTTGCCTAAACAAGTCCACACACTGGCGTGGCGTTTTGGATGAAATATTGAGTTTTATCGCTGCATTCGTTCACTTGTGACCTCATGGTTGCAGTATTGTGTACCGACATTGCAAGATACATTTCTCCAAGGACGATGTTTTTTTGGTTCATTGAATACAGCAAAGTAAATATTTCATCCCAAACATCAGCATGTGGGCTACTGAAGTGAGAACACTATAGAGTTAACTTAATATCACTTTAACAGTTTAATATTTTGGTTGATGAAATCATGTTCAGAGAGGTATAGGACAATTTAAGCAGAAGTTCTTATTAAAAACATAGCCTAATATAATATAAAAGTATAATTATCAGCATGGAAGATTCATATTATATTTGTTACTATGATACTAAGCTATAAAATGACATAATTTACTCAAATATGTATATAATGTATTAGACAAATACACAAAACATTGAAATAATTATTATGCTGCTGTTTTTGCTAGAATTATTTGCTAGATAGACCTACTATGACAACTATATAGGCTAAAGTGAATATCTGTAAGTTTTCACTCAAAATGTATAATGCCAAAAATGTAGCCTGTAAATATGTGTACATTATCACGTGTGCACACTATTAATATTGATCATTTTCTAAATAGTATAATCTTCAAAAGTCAATACTTCTATATTTACTGAGAGAAAGTGAACGCATTTGTAGTTATCTTAAAACTATAGTTGGTCTTCATTATCAGTAACCTAAACCATTAATGTAGGTAATTATTTCCCCAGTAATTTTTGTCTGTCATAGAATATAGGCTAGCGGGAGGGAGGAGGTGATCCATATGTTAAGTCAGGACAGCCCGGGTTGTCACCGCCCCTTCTGAGATGGAAAGAGTTAACGGAGCAGTGGGTTTGCCCATTCTCGTGCTTTGAGTGACGCGATCATCTCGCTATCCCTCAACTTTGCCTGTTGCCACGCTCTGAGACAAGGCAGCAAAGGTGGACGTTACTGCCGTTGACTTTCACCAGTGACAGGCAAAAAACACCGCACTAGGAACAAGATAGTCCCTTTCTTTCACGCGATACGATCGTTTCTCCACATTTCCTGACTACTTTTCACTATGCTGTAATCCCACAACAATGGTTTTAGTTTTTCCTCGGACTCCCGATGTTGTCTAGTCTACATGACGGCGTAATCCTTGAGTAGTGGACCTCTCGGATTCTGCGAAGGTATAAAAAGAGTTTCTACGGAAATCCAAATATGCCGCGGAGGAAACAAGAAGCGCCGAAGCGCGCAGCAGGTATGTCGATCGCTCTAATATGAGTAATAAGCTTATAATAAACCATCAATGTGACGCTACCTTTGTTTTGCAAAGCTAATTTATAGCCGCTGCATTTCCGTTCCGTTTTTTCTGACGACGCTTTATTTTTAATCGAGACATGATTTAAATTATTATGAACGGGACATGAAAGGATTGTAAACGGTTAGATTGAATTTATTCTGAGGTTGTTGGAGATCTTTTGTACAAAGTCGCCTTCTCCTCACCACGCGATTGCAGTTACAGTATCCTACCAGGCTAGTTGGTACAGTAAACTTTCGCTTCCTTTTGTTCCCAACTTGAATCCATTGAATCCGCTTCCGTGACTAGATCAAAATTTCACCCAGTTAAACGGTGGGATAGACGGTGTCCTCTTTCTGTAGCGAATGCCCGAGGCGTGCCACAGGCAAACCAGGCTTTGTGAACATTTGATCCAAGCGGATAACTTCTTCGTACTCGGAATATGTTAGGGAAATAGGCCCTACCTCTCCATTTTTTCTCCGGGGGGTAAGATAAACAATTTGAGCGTAGACAAAGGGATTTCGTGGACTGGAAGGAGCCATAATCGACAGTTGCCATGTCTGATTTGACGGTTGATTGATTGGCTGTCATCTGGCTTTGATCTGTTCCTTCCCGATTTGCATCAGAAAATCACTCCCCCATGTGCCTCCGTGCGCGTTGACGTCACATTTAAACCACTTTGAAAGCCCTAGACCCCCCCCACACACACACACACACACACACACACACGCACACACACACACGCACACACACGATGGTCAAGTGAGTCATAAAAAAAAAGTTAGAGAGTGATTTCTCCACGAGACATTACACACATTATCCCCAATACACACACACACACACACAGAGCTCCCTCTCTCTCTAGCACACACACAGCACACTGCCAGGACTTTCAGGGAATGTCACATTCATGCGTGCACATCCTCACTCGTTCACTGTGTACACACACGTACTCCCAGTGGGTAGGAGGGCGGGGGTATAGGGGCTGTAAAAGGAGCCGTGTGCTATGTAATGGAGGGGAGGAATGGGTTTGCTCTGTCAGACTGGGCCGTCACAACGGCTTTGTTTCATGTTTGATTTAATTGTCTGTCCTCTGACAGGCCCATTCATCAATGGCTTTAATGGTCAATCAGAGACAGGCTGAGTGAGTGCTCCCATTCTGTTTAGCCATAAGCTGGCCTGGGCTTTTATTTCATCAAAATGCCCCTGCCTAATGTACATGCTCACTGGCTCAGAGTGGCCGCGGGGAGCACATAAAGAATGACTGAAAGCTTTCTGATTTCAGCTCAGTGAGGAGGACGGAAGATGTGTGTGTGTGTGTGCGTGTGTGTGTGTTTTCATCTTCCATGCTTTCTCTCCTCTCCTCCCATCTCTCTCTTTCTGTGTTGATGCCAGCGAGAAGAAAGGGCTGTAATGCAGATCATTCTGTGTTTTTAGAAAACAACTGTTCCAATTTTCTCCCCCAAAGGGTGCATCGTATTCATTCATTCACACTCACCCACTCACGCATTCATCTATTAATTTCTCAGTTTCCCTCACAGCCCCGGCCCCCCAGCCCCACTCGACCACCACCCCCCCTCCCCCCAACCCCCACCACCTCAC
>JAODUH010000021.1:4293501-4304846 GCA_027564835.1 Typhlichthys subterraneus | reverse complement strand
TTCTTCCTGTTTCCTTGCTTATTTTTTCCCCTCTCTCTCTCTCTCTCTCTCTCTCTCTCTCTCTCTCTCTCTCTCTCTCTCTCTCTCTCTGTCTGTCTCGGTGGTAGAAAAGTTGCGTTGCCTGCTTCATTAGCGGCGGTCCAATTAGCCGTGAGGCTGATGGAGGCCTGACAGGCCATGTGATTGGAGATGACATGCTCGGGGGTGCCGGCCCCAATGAGGTTTGCCACCACTTTGATGTAATCAACTTGATATTACACAGAGCTGCTAGCCCTTTGGTTGTGCTGTAACTCAATTTCCCCCTGCAGGTGACAAATGGGTCCCACATACCTGGGTCAGCTCTGGTGGTTCGTAACAACCAAGGGCAGGCGGCTAGGTAAACAGTCAGACGCTCGCGCGCCTTTCATGAATGTTCATTAAGTTTGTCTCAAGCCCTGGCATTGATGCTGCCTCAGTGGAAGCACTAGAAACACTCTACCTCCTTATTAGTTTAAGTGAAGGGCTTTCTATATTGGATTCAGTGTACAGGTCACACAGAGTTGTGCTTCCTGAACCCAAAGGAAGGGGGTTGTAGCTCGGCACTCTCCTTTTGAGTCTTTTTTTTTTGTTTACAGAATATCATCGTAGTTTTGACATTTAAACAAAACATAAACAACAGTAAATAAAGCATGGATTACATGCATATTTGATTAAATATTGAAAATATAACATTAAAAAACAATACTTTTATTTTGGGAGCTGTTGCAACCTGATGATTAAAAAAAATATATATTATTTTAAAGGTAGTTTTCTTATTTTTAACAATGTGTAAATCATTGTGTTATAATATTTCTTGCAGATATTTGTGGCTACTATTATGATTATCTTGGATAGTTTGGGCTAGGCACAGCAACATCATTTTGGGGGTCAGGCCAATAAGTTTGACAAGTGATGTGCAATGTGAGGCCTGTATAGTATTATGGAGTGCTGTGTTTACATCTCTAGCAGGTAGCATGTCTCCTAACCAGGCCCACAGTCAAACTTAGCCTCCTATTTAGTGTTTGAGTGTGTGTGTGTGTGCGTGTGTGAAATATATAAGGAATGGCTATAAAAAATAGCTAAATGCAGGTGGTTCTCTCTCAGGGTGTGAGAGAATGAAGGAGAGAGATAGAGAGAGACAGAAAGAGAAATACAGAGTGGGGGAGTGTGTCTGCTTTAGACTGGGTGCTACGGCAACCAGCTCCTCTTTCTGCAGGGTCAGGAATATGGTTGCCAGGTCAGTTATGCCAGATTGGCAGCCATCAGTCGTGTGTGTGTGTGTGTGGGAGTATGAGTTCATGTGCATCAGAGTGGGGTAGCTCAGCTTTTAGAAATGGTATTGTGTGTGTGTGGTTTAGCTAGTGTTTTAGTAAAGAACTGCAATAGAACACCTGATAGGCTTAGTCAGTCACAGGCCATAATTCTCTAAACCCTGCAAGACCCTCCTCCCCTACACACACACACGCACACACACACACACACCAAGATACATGAGACTGTCACAATACACAACAACCCTCCCCCGGTGGAAACATTAACTCTCTAATAGCAACACTTGTAAAGACGCGTGTGATAACAGCACATATTGCAGACAGATGTACACGTTGTGACGGCCACGTATAAGCACTGAATTAATGATGGTTTTATCACGGCGGAATGTTGCTCTCCTTCCTGTTGTTTTATGGGGCAAAAGTACAGCTTTCGCCGAAGAAGTGGGGGTAGGCGGAATTAGGAACATAATTGTTCCTCCGACACACCGACCGAAGGTAGCTAAACAACAATAGTTTGTTGCTTGTTTGCAGGTGCGAATGGCAAATGTTATGGCGTGGCAGGCCCCGTTGCTAATGAAAGTCCTGCGTCTGGATTCCGGGGCGGTTGAGTCACTTCTGCGATCTATTTGTCTGATAAGTGCATACCTAATGAGCCCATGGAGGAGGAGGAGGGCTGACTGAGTGTTTCCCGCAGGTATTGACAGATGCCTTTTTGTTTTTGCCATAGGCCCTGACTCCATAAATCCTGCCCTGTGAAACCATAACAATGCCACCCTGCCAATGAGCCAGAGAAAGGGAGCAAAGGAAGGGCGGTGGGGGAGGGGGAGAGAGAGAGAGAGAGAGAGAGAGAGAGGGAGGGAGGGAGATGTGCCTTTTCTCCTTTTTAACACAGACTTGGCAGATGTCAAACCATAGGGTTGGGCTCTAGGAGTGGAGAAAGACACTTGCCACTCCTGTAGTACGGCTCACTGACGGCTAATCCGTTAGCTTGCGCTGCTGTGTGTCTCTCCTGTTGTAGCGGGCCAGCTACAGTACTCTGCTTGTCTGGGCATTTACAAAAATAGCCCCAACGCTGCCGTGATAGATGCTGTGGTGCTCTGTGGCGACAATTGGGGCATGCCAACACTATTCCCCCTCCCCGCCCCCCCCAACTCTCCCTTAGGTAAGAGAGCGTCCATAACCCAGTGGGAACTGTGCTCTTTCTTTTTGGGGAGGGGAAAAAAGAAAAAAGTGAGCCCACTTTGGGTCTTCAGGGGTCCTGAAACCCAATCCGGGAGGAGAATAGCCCCGGCCATTGCCAGAGAGCCGATTTCCTTTTCAACAGAGTCATTTATCACTGACCCACCCTTCGCTTGTGACACACTGACGTGTGTCATTTATCAAACAGGCTTTACCAGACACTCGGTGGGGGGAGGAAACAGAGGGAGTGAATGGAAGAGAAGAAAAGTAGACAGAGAGAGGCAGTGAGAGAAACAAAGAGAAAGAAGAGGAATGGGGTGAGACAGGCAGGGTCTGTGGAGGGAAATGAAGAACTGTGGCAGGGGAACGCCATTTGCGTGTGTGTGCGCGTGCGTGCGCGCTGAGAGGTTCTTGTTCTAGGCAACAGCGAGATTGTATGAAACCCTCAAAGGAGAGGCTTTTGGGAGGCTAGTAGATTTTTCCGGGATGACAGCGAGGATTGAGTTACGTGAGTTATGTTTTGCCGAGTGACAGAATGCTGCTCTATGACATGTCTCCAGACAGAACGGTCGTCGCTTGCCAGCTTCGCGAGCAGTTCGCCGTGCGCATGCGTGCGCATAGAGTTAATTTGTGCACTCCTGTGTGTGCACTGGGCATGCGTTCAGGAGTGTATTCACTTTATGTATGTGCGTGTATGTGTGTGTCAGGCCATATGGCGCTCGTACGTGTGTGTGTGTGTGTGTGTGTGTGCGCGTGCTACTCCCTGATGATCATGGCTGACAGGTATCACTCATGCACCACACTGCCCTCTATATGAACCCAAGCTTCTCTGCTCTCCCGTGGCCCTAACAGGCTCTCTGCGAGATGGATGCTTCTTTAAAAATCTGATTAATGATGGATACCCGGCTTATAGCTCCATTTATCATTGGAGAATATTATTTAGGCCGGCCGTGTGCGGCTGTAACTGGAGAGCCAGGACGGCGAGAAGCCGGGTGGAAAGGCTGAGACAGACACTCTGCTGTGTGATGGATGGCCAAGCTCGCTCCCTGAGTGTTACTAGACACCAGAGCCACAGTGGCAGGCCATAATCAGATAGCCCGGGGATGTTTACTCCGCAACTACACTACCCAGATTGCCTTGCCTGGAGGCGAGCTTTATGATAGGTATAGTCTGTCATTATTATTGTTACCGAAGGTTAGTGGAGTCCCTGAATGTTCCAGACAATAAAGGACATGCCGTTGAGTCGCAATTACAGATTACAATACTCTCTATCCAATCGTCGGTGTTCTGTGCAATGCATACGGCCGTGGTGCAGATTAGATAGAACTTCCCACCTGGCTTCGCACAGAGGAATGGCCAGTTTCACAGTTTCATTCTCTTTCTGCAGCGTTCATGAATAAAAGAGTACACCGAGAGGTCAAGGCAAGGCCACCGCTGTGGCTGCTAAAGAGAGCGAGGGGAGGGGGGGAGCATGTTTTGTTTTTGTCCTCTCCTTGTTCTCCACCTACCCCCTCCCCAGCCTGCTCCAGCTCTCCTCCTACACACGTGTGATTTATAGTGGCCAATCCATCTTCAGGGCTGCGTCCATCACCTTCTCATTGCTAGGCGATCATGGCAGCAGCTGTTTGTTGTGAGGATGTTAACGGTCGCCCCCCCCCCCCCACTGACAACCCAACCACGTTCTCCAGCTTTGGATGCTACACCTTCGGCTCCCAACCTATCCCCCACACCCCCCCCTCCTCCCCCACACCAGGGCTGGGCTGTGCTGTCCTTGCGGAGCATGGTGACCTATGCCAAAGCTACACTATCGTCTGGAGGCCTCATTAATCTGAGGCGTAGGGAAGAAGGAGCAGTTACAGGATATGATCCATGGAGCTAGAGGATTGCTGGAATGGAGCTCCCTGGAATAGAGAGCCTGAGAGAGGCGAGGGGGAATTCTGGGATAGCTTACCGAAGTGTGACTGACTGCCTGTCACCGGACAACACAGTGTGTTGAGTGTGTGGACTTGCGTGATGGGTGATATCCAATAACAAACGCTTTTCCACAGTTGAACGGTTCACAGTACATATGTCAGGGTATTCAATTACGAACTAAGAGAAGGATATTTTTTACTTGGATTAAAATAAAATAACTAGAAACTACTAATACAGTTTAGGAAAATATCTATTGTGATGTTACAATATTCTTAAGAAAACGTACACATTTCTATTCACTGACCATATACAGTACATTAATATCGTCATACTGCCCACCCCTATGAGAACTAGGGCATAATTCCCCATGAATAATTAGCTTCACTACCTTTGCACCTGTGCAAGCTGCAAACTGTTGTTTTGCTGGATGTTTGGTTATTACGGCTGTATTGAGCTGCAAGCTGACATTACAGGACACTAAATTGGGCCGCTTCACTCGCTAGGTCTTCTGAAAAGTGTTTATGTTGGAGTGAGAGGGACCTTTCTGTCTTTGAGGGTGGTTCTCATGTTAGATAAATGAGAAAATGCCACGTCCTAAGGGTCTGTATGTTCAGCTGGCTCTTTGAGGTCCAGCCATAACACAACAATCAACCCAGCCTAAAATCCATACGGACTCTCTCTTTTCTCTCTCTCTCTTTTCTTCTCTTCTCTTCCTGTTTCTTTTTATGTTCATTTCTTTGTCTCTCTTTACTCACCGTTGGCGTTGACAAGGTTCGGCCTGAAGCTTAGCCTGGGGCCCAAACGATCCCTCTGTTTTCTCCATCTCCTGTAGCATACATCCTGCACTACAATCGGCGGACACAGTGCATTCAAAATGCCAACGGGGGGTAGAGATCACACATGCACGCACACACATTACCAAAAAAACAACAACCTGACACATATGTTAGCTTGCGCACACCTAGCACACTAGTTAAGTTTCCCCAAATTCAGTGACACAGTGTAACCTCTGTTCCAATCTGATAAAGGGACTTAATGTCAAGACGAGGTATTTTCAAATTACCAACTTGACCACCTGTTACTTATTTTCTCGTGGGACTTTAGTCAGTTCTAAACGGATCAAAGGGAACTGACAGAGAAGTTAGTTTGATTGAGTATGTTACTTTGATAAATGTGTGCCACAGAATAGCATTTTTAGGTATCTTACTGATCTATGGTATTTTGACAGAATGGGGCTGTTGTCTGAATGAAATTATTCTAATCTATTTAAAGAGTTCTTGGCTGCTTGGAAACTTGAGAGAGCTGGTGGAAGTCGGGGCTTTGTGGTTTTCTGATTGAGATGAAGGTGACTTCCTATCCTGTACTGTTCTGAGGCTGTTTCCTGCCAGCAAGGCTGTCCCACTGAGGGGTCCTTGTTGGTTTAAGGGGCGTCAGGGTCCGGTTAAAGTACTGTACACAAGTTGGAAATGAGAAACCCTCGTCATGTTGTGAGAGGCAGTCCTTAATCTCTCCCCTTAGAACCCCTCATGACTCCCGGCCCAGCATTTAGTCTGCTTGACTAATGATTAACCTTAACCAACACAAGATCTAAAGGCCTCGGTAACTAAATCCCCTCTCCTCTTTTTGCATTTTAGCCTTAAATGAGAACTTCAGTAGGACTAAACCCTTTACTAGTAGAAACTGTGGAGTACCGGGATTATGTATATCATACATACAGCAACAATAGATAATATCCTTCCGTAGTCGTCTTTTCATCTTTTTTTGAGTTTTCTGTCGAGCTTATCGTTCAGTGCTAAAACAGTCATTACATGTCCTTTAGTCTTTAGGTTGAGCTACTCTATATGAGACCACACAGATAGATTACTTCCTCGCTCTGGATAAACCGTTTTTTCTATTCAGCCATCTTTTATCTGTGTACAGTACTGTTCTGTGTGTACTCTACAGTGATGTAGTAGTGATGATTATGAAGCAGTCTGTAAACTGTGAGCTGTCCGTGACAATCATGAAGCAAAAAGTCTTATATACACAACCCAAAATCTTATTTAGACAGCAATAATTCATTTGTTTCTTTTTAAATGAGATGTAATTCATTTAATTTCAAGCTCTAAGAATAGCCTCTTTAACTTGTTTTTCATACTGCATTACATATATATTCTGAGTCATACATTAATTCCATAGACACCCACTTTCAAATGATTTAATTAAATATTTAATATAATAGTGAAAGATTAAGTACATATTTTCTTATTTTCTTTCAATACCGACTGGATTTACTCTGAGACAGCAGGACAGCTCTACATATAATTACCGCTTTCTATAGCTTTAGCAATACACATGTATAGCATATATAACAATAAAATAAGACCTCTGTTTTGTATTTGACTGCGTAACATGTCTTGTCTTGTTCATGGCTGTGTGAAGGCGTTATCAGGGCAACAGAGGTAGTTTGTTCCTTTCACACTGGCCCATATGCAAGGTCTTGTGCATCTGAGGGCACACAGTCTGCAGTGCTGGCACGATCAGCTCCTGTGTTAATGACATCCTGTTTACCACGCTGCTGTTGGCTGTGATTTAGTTCCCATCTTGCTGGATGTTTCCCCAGCTGTGGAGGCCACTCCAAGACCATCGGGTCAGCTAGGGCCGGTTGGAGGAGGGCTAGAGAACTCAGCTGTAGCTTGATGAAGATAGGCTTCTCAGCATGATGTCCAATCCTCCCCTTTTTATCGTCCCCCCGATGATCCAATACAAATCGCTATGCCTGGTTATGACTCATGATACAATAAAGTAAGAAGTGCAGTTCCAGTGATCTTGTTTTTGTCGAGTGATGATGCATGAAAACACTGGAATGGAAAAATAATCGTTTGTTTCTAAACATTTGGACAGCTGCATAAACCATAGTGTTACCACAATGTTTACTCTAATCAAGTTACTTGTAGCGTCATCATGAAAGTGATAACATCTTGTCAACTTTGAAAGTCCAATTTTATTGTAAAATTATCCTGTGTAAATATTATGACTAAAACTCATGCCAATATTCATAGACCACAGAAAAGTGTAGTCAGATTACACATATTCAGCTTTTATGCTCTCAAAGCAAATTAGTAAATGCATTGTAACACTTTCTTTTAGGCACTGTAAGGATAACTTTGGCCTACACAATATTAGAGTCCGAGGCTAGCTAGCCTCTAGCTAGCTACTCAATGCCCTCCATTTTTACTGACTTAGCCCAAAGACAAATATCGCCAAATATTTCTTTGCCCAC
The DNA here is from genome assembly GCA_027564835.1 of Typhlichthys subterraneus. Taxonomy (NCBI): domain Eukaryota; kingdom Metazoa; phylum Chordata; class Actinopteri; order Percopsiformes; family Amblyopsidae; genus Typhlichthys; species Typhlichthys subterraneus. The sequence goes on along the minus strand of JAODUH010000021.1, from coordinate 4,297,202 downwards.
ATTTGCTAATCAATCTGATTGTTATTATTGGCCAATGCTGATCTGCTGCATATGAAGTGATTAGAGATTAAACTATATTGGACAGGTGATATAAAGCAGTGACACACACCTCAAATTTTGAATTTTTTATTTATTTTTTAATTAAATTGATTTAGGGGTTTGAATCATAAGTTATATTACAGATCATTTATTTTGCATGAAATTCATGTAGTATTGGAAGTATGCAGTATTCTGTCCAATCACAGCATAACTACAGTAGCTATGGTGTTTACATGAGGTATTTTTCACTACAATACATCATCAGATCTAACCATGAATAGTTAGTAACAACTCCATCTGGTGAGCCGTCCATTGAAACCGTTTGTAACGGGCAAGTACTTTAAAAAAAACTTGATTGGTTGAGTTGAACTAGTCGTTTTCACTGTCGGCGCACCTAAACCACGCCGCACGCCTAAACCACGCCCGTATAGCTATCAATACGAAGTTTACTGGTAAAATCAGTTCGGCTCGGACACATTCAAAATTATTCCTAGGTTTTCCAGACTGATTCTCACAGCGTAATTAAACTGAAGATGAAGCGCTAGCCTCACGAGCCCATCCTGATCTCGTGAGGCCAGATCAAATCAGCTCTTTGCAGGTATACAGTAGAAGGCTCCATGTAACGATAGCATTTGACTTTGAAGCCCTCTTATAGCCGTCTATTGCTACACTTCAACCAGGAGCGTGGATGGAGAGAAAGGAGTGAGACAGGAACCTACAGCAACTTCCTGTATAATCCCCGCCTGCCTCTGTCCTGTTGTCTGTGAGCGCTGCAGTGTTCATATCAGGGGATCTCTTCCCTGTTCATCTGCGGCCCTTATGTTTATGAACATGATACTCCACAGGAATGCCTCCTGTGTGCCAACACGTTGCTCTCTTTCCTCATTCACTCGTATATAACCGTGCGCGCGTGTTTGTTTTAGAGGCACTGGCTGACTGGCTTTATTTATATTTACGTGCCGGTGTATTTCAGGTTGTGCATTTGTGTTCGCCCAGGTGCGACATGGGTGTTTGGGCAAGGGCGTTTCTTGGCGGTCGTGTACATTTGTTTTTGCAATTTTGCAATGCGGGGTGTGACTGAGATGTTGATTTTTGTGAGCCTGCTACTTCTACCAATCTATTTCTCTCCTTTGTAGTACCTAATGATTCTTGTCTTTCCCACAATGCATTTGGCTCACATTATCATTACAAGGAAAAGCACAAATGTGCATTTGCACACACACAAACCAGGCACACGCATTATCAGGGAAATACATACAGCATATGACTGCATATTAGTTAATACTGGCTTCATTTGTATTGTTATAACCTTTCTCAGGTTTTTTTTTTTTGTCTCTAAACATTAAACCTCTATACTGCCATCACCTTTTATTAGGTTGATAAATCACCTCTGTTGTCAGTCAAGCCAGGGAGAATAATTGGATGTGGTTGTCACCCGGTGTGATGGATTATCAGTCATTGGGGATTAAATTAACAGATAGTCTTCAGACATAATGGTTTTTGTTTTGCATTTTAAATTGCCTGGGACCATCGCTAGACCTGATATTTTTATAGCTGTCTGTCTGTCTCTGTCTCTGTCTCTGTCTCTCTCTCTCTCTCTCTGGTCCATTGTGATATCACTATCAGGGACAACCCACGCACGAACAGTAATTTAGCAGGTTTGCAGCTACATTAGCATTAAACAAGTACAGTAATACAGTGGTACAGTGTATAGGATGCAATGACACTGGACTAGGGCTGGGCGATATGGACCAAAAATCATATACCGTATATCATATATATATATATATATATTTAGGTTGAATACCGATGCACAATATATATCGGTATTTTCTATAAAGTGGGCTAAATGTTCAGGAGGAGAAAAAACAGGAAATCTTTTGCAACTTAATTGTAGTTGTACATGGTTAAATCCATAGCACAGGTTGTGAATGTTACAGCTATAATGACAGTTTACTCAATTTCAGTATCGGCTCGCTCATTAGCTACTCTGGTAAAAGGTGCGAATATAACTTTTTCGATATAAACGATATTGTTTAATTGTATATCTCTTTTGAAAATATACAGATATAAATTAAATATCAATATATCGCCCAGCCCTACAATGGACATAGTTTAACTGCAAAAGGGTTGGGCTGGATGTAGTAGGACGAATTATTCACAAATGTCAGCGAATGGAGAAAGTGCTGTGACTTGTAAGGCTGGCCACATGCCTGGTCCGAGACCAGCCGGTCATGAGGCAGACACGGTAACCAGCTCATCCATGACTGCATTTCCTTCTTGAAATGAGACACACACACACACGGTAGTGAGAATGAAAAGGGGGTTGGTGAGATGTCTCCCTTTGCTTGTTTGCTTGAGCATGAGCGATTCACCTCAAACCGGCCCCCACCATCCCGACCTCGGCATTATCATAATTGTGTCCGGGACATGAGAGGCCCTGGAAGTGATCATGTCATGTTATTTACACCCTGCTTGGCCCTCTTTACAAACGGCATGCCGCTGACTGCCAAGCACACTGGGGCCCGGTGACATCTTTTGATCAGGGCTGTCGAGGCCCATCAGCGGAGACTGGCAGGTAATGGATACCCTGTGACAGACCAAATCTCCGTGAGGACGGCCACTGGGCCGCACCTGCCAGGTCTCCATTAAGACGGACCTTCGGCGGCGGCGGCCTGCCGACTCTGGCCCCCGGGGCCCAAATCAGACCAGCGGCCGCCCGGAGATTGGCTGTTAGCACTGGAAATGGGACTTATTTCAGCGATGACATTTTTGTTTAGACTGGACGTGTCTGTCTGTGTGTGTGTGTGTGTGTGGGGGTATTATTTGTTTGTGAGCATCTGCATGCGTGTGTGTTTGCATTATTATGGCTATGCCTGTGTGTGCCTGTGTGCGTGTGTGTGTGTTGGGGCGGGGGTTGTATTTAGTCACTGTGACTATGTACATCCTATAGAGGTACATTTCATTGTTTTTCTGTGTGTGCATCCATAATATCTACACTATACTGCCTGTCTTTAAGCAAGGACGTCCAGACAACCACAAATCCCATCCACTGTTTGGTTTAAGTGTGATATTATTGTGAGGTATTTAGTAAAATTGTTAGGTGATTTAGTATTGTTAATACAATAAATATTTTGACTCCTACTGTTACAGTTATCTTATACATGCATAGCACCTATGCAGCTCTGTCTTGAATCACCGTAGATATCCCTTGGTCGGCCGCCATTATGTTTGTAACCTGTGTCATTAGACAAAGCACATGCGCCCCATAGGTGTTTGAGTGGCAAAGGGACACTCCACACACTCACGGATCGGGGGTGGGGCGAGTGGACCTCATTCGAGGGGACGGAGATGCGTGTCCTACTTAACCGTGTCGCCATGACAGCGGAAGGGACATGGGGTGGGGGGGAGCTTGTCACCGTGGGAGACGGTCACTCTCAGAGGACGGGATGTGGTTGAGAGGGGGAGGGGGGGGGGGTTGGAAACATTCTGTCAGGACACAATCGCTGCCCCAGCACACACTACACACACACACTACACACACACACTACACACACTACACACACACACTACACACACACACTACACACACTACACACACACACTACACACACACACACACAACACACACACACACTACACACACACACGCACATGTAAAC
>JAODUH010000021.1:4269273-4282672 GCA_027564835.1 Typhlichthys subterraneus | reverse complement strand
TTCATGTAGCTTAGTTTGCTACATTTCTTTTGGGGTAGCTTCAGTGTAGTTAAGCTTAATTTAACGTAGAGTAACTGATAGCTTAGCTCACTACATTTTCAATGTAGCTTGCCCATCACTGGTAATTGTTGTAAGTCATTTTGGCCACGGAGACAGAACTGAGCTCAAAAGGGGTTCACATTGAACATACTGTACACACTGCATTGTGTGTGCGCATGAGCGCAAGCACTTTACATCTCTGAGTAAAGTTCGAGCAGAAAAGTGGTGCGGCTTTGGAACTGGAGACTAATTATGCTGTGGTAGGCTATTATGTGCTGCAAGCGTACACTACATGAGGATACCATGCCCAAAACAGGTTTTATTATACTTGATGAAATTATGCTAAATTAACTTGACATACAGTAGAAGAAGAACAAGGACATATAGGGAAATTAAAACTGAAAAAATGGATGCAGGAGAGCGAGACAGAGAGTTAAAGTGACGACGATACCAATAGGAAAAGATCCAGTGTTCCGTTTAGGCAGCCTGATTTCCACTAGTGTATAGAGAGGGTTCCTGCTGCTGTATTGCAGTAGTTTGCTGTTGCCTGAGCAAGCTGTCAGAAGTATTTTGGTGTGACATCTGACAGATTTGCTAAAGACACTCGTCTCGGGGCACTTCTCTATATATCGTTAGTTTAATGCACAATGACATGACCAATTATAGCGAGCTCCTTGCTCAAATAGCATGTCAAAACCTGTGTATCAATCCATTAGATCCTGTCTCCCAGCACATTAAGTGGTACCTTTAGCTAGCTCTCCGGCGCGGAAAGAAAAATGCTGACGGAATAGAAACTCATCCTATACTGCTCACAATGTTGCTGTCTTTTGGAGGAGGGGACTCTCTCTCTCTCTCTCTCTCTCTCTCTCTCTCTCTCTCTCTCTCTCTCTCTCTCTCTCTCTTTCTGTCTATGTATAACTCGCTCGCCTCAACATCAAAGTACAGCAAGATACATGAACAATGCATCTCTAGATAATGGCCTGCATTGTTTACTCTGAGAATGTATTCACCAAAAACTCTAAAATGCATTTACGAGGAATCACCCACATGTGTGGAAAGCTGCCCTGACACCATGGCAACCTCAGAGCTAGGCAGAGGCAGTGGGAAGTGTCATAACAAAATCATACATTATGGTATCAATTCCGATAAGAGGATATGATATACAGTATATTATTTTGGATGGCATTCTTGTGAAATAAACCAGTATGTCTGGGCGGTTGCTCCGTGTAAAGCCTGTATGTATCAACCTGCTCTGTCGGCCATGACGGTTGGTGGGAGGTAGTGTGTGATTTAGTGCAGCCGGGCCTAACAACCTCTGTGTCCTTGTGCCGAGGACACCGCCTCGGGGCGCTGGCATGGAAGATGCTCCTCAGACCGCCTGGCACCTCGCCTGGCACCACGCATGGCACCCAGTCTCACCACCTCTGATAGATCAGGCTGTCCCCTGTGCCACCTTCATGAAATCACAGTTTGATTTGTTGTCGTGTGTTCCTCATCTCTATTTTCTCCTGGTTGGAGCTTTTCACGGGTAAGAACAGCCGTAGGGTTAGATATTACAAGAGTGATTAAATTAACCTTCAATACATCAGCATAATAGAACATTACCTGTGTGTGTGTGTGTGTGCATGTGCGTGTGTGTGGGCACCGACATACTGTATGTGCGTTCGTGCTTCAGGATTTGAAGGTTTGTGAGTCAGGTCACCATCATCCATGACCACTCCATGGAACTGTTGCCCGTGGCTGGCATCGCTCTTTGCAAAGTGTCACATTAGAGGAAACACATCAATAAGGCACGATTACAAGGCTGACTAAATTAATCTCAACTGTCATTTTCCTGAGCTAGCGTTTGAAAGTGTTCTGATCACATTAGATTAGTGGGAGGCTGTTGAATGATTTGGACTCATATCAAAGTCTATTTAACTTACCTTCTGTTAGTATGGGCTTTATCAGACATCGAAGCAGTTTAATTGTGTTCTTTTAAGATAGCTTCTTGAATTATAATAATAATAATAATTCAGATACTGCTCAGATAGGGAATGCTAATAGTTTTTGGTAACAGATGGCTAGTCACATGTATTTTCCATTGCGGGTATTTGAGTCCAACACCGCTTCCAACATGGCAGCTACTATTTCTCATCATGCATCTCATTCCTGACAGAGTGGAAATAAAATGAAGCATCATACAGTTCATTCTTTCCGTCTGCCCTCTCTCCAATGTCCTTCACAAGAAAGTCTTGACAGTTCTGTCCGGAGAAGGAAGGCAAACTCAGGACATCTGCTTCTGTGCTTCACAGAGACAGTCCTCTCGACATGGCAGGGATTTTGACACGGGGTGTCAGGCTAATCTGACAAGACATGCCTCATGTTTTATCAGAGCTTTCAGAAATCATGCCGCTGTCGCTCTCGCTCGCATCTTCTTCCCTGTCAGTCGCTACTCTCCTCGACTATTCTGCCATGTGTAGGTGACGTCGAAACGGAAAGTCCCGGAAAGGGGAAAGAAAGGAAAGAGAGACAGTGAAGTAAACAGGCAGAATGACAGACAGAGAGAGACAAGCTAGACCTGTGACCTCTGCCGCACACCACGTCTGGAGCTGGCAGGGGACGCAATTGAGAGTGACACTCCTGGTTGGAGCTGCCAAACTGCCACTTCCTGTGCTCTAGATTCACACGTAGCAGGAGTTTAAGCTGAACGTTTGAAGAGCCAAGAAGAGACGTGTCTCTTTGTGCGGCCATCGCTTCTGACTGTCATTATTGTGGTTCAATATCAGAGGCCGACACCCCTTTTTCCCTGACAAATGGCAATAGAGGAGAGGAGAAAGAAAAATCAAGAAGTATATGAAGGGATGTCAGCATTAAAGGATATTAAAGGACACAGGAACCTTTTTTATTGCCATCACTGTTGCTGCCCTTTTGCAGGTCCATACAGGCTTCAGCACTGCTTTTTGAAATCTGCACTGCCTCGCGGTGATCAAATCGCAGTGAAATTGGCAAAATTGGCCCCATAATCTTGACATTTTGCGTTGAATGAGATTTTAACTTTGTTAGGATCAAGTCTGCTACGGTTCCTTGTCTGGTTTCTCCTTTAATGGCTTTGTTTTTGTCCTCGCCAGCGCCGCTAATAACGCTTTGTGACGGAGATGGGTCACTTTCACCAATACAAATAAGATTCCGAGTCATGTGTCCAGCTCTAGGTTTTCATTGAATTCTGTCCCCTAAGGTCATGTTTGTTTTATATCTCTGATATTCCTGTCTGTCCGGCCTTGTCTTACCACTCTCTCCATTTCGTTTTATGCCCTTCCTCTCTCTCTCTCTCTCTCTCTCTCTCTCTCTCTCTCTCTCTCTCTCTCTCTCTCTCTCTCTCTCTCTCTCTCTCTCTTCCCACATGCACACAGATTATCCTTGGGCTATTACCAGGATAAGTCAATTTGATCCATCCAAGGCAGTGGATGTCATTTTATTCATATATTTTCAAGCCTGGTGACTTTATTAAAGGCTACTGCTTCAATCTATCTTGAATGGATGAATGCACCCACTGATGAAACACAGAAGAAATGAGGGCCCCGCGCAATCTGAAATGACCACAGATGATTCAGACTGTCATTGTCGACCATGCCCTCAAATTCGGTGTTCTATAAGCAATCGAAAACTCGCCTGGCGAGCGCTGGGCCTTTCTGGCACAATGTTTTCTATTCATCTGTGAGTGAAGAGGGACAGAGAGCTGCCCGCCCGCCATCCAATGACAAGAGAATGGCTGTTGAGACTTCCAGCTTGGGGGGAAAAAAATGAGATGTTACAGTGAGTGCAAGCCCAAAGCACAGAAAGTTGGAGGGGAGACAAAAATGTCTATTCATGCCAACTGGTGTCCTGACCCACCTCCGGGCAGCCGCTGCCTTCTGTCAGGAGAGGGAATTAAAGGGCCATTCACCGAACAGGAAGACCTTCCACTTCATTCGGACTGTGTCCCAGTCCATCTCACCAATGCCCCACTACAGCTTTGAGGCTGATACCTAAGGCTCCATGTTATAGACACACCACAACAAAGAGCTTGTGTCTTTAAGCCATGCATAGAGATGGCACACAGCGAGCCTTGCCAAGTGGTGTTCCAGAGGAACGAGGAAGGTCACGCAGAGTTCACAGCGATGACTGGTGTCTGTTTGCTGCACATGCCTGGCTGGCGGTGAACAGGAAAGTCCAGACTAGGTCTGGAATGTGGGCTAGTGCCATACAAGTACAGGACATGCCCTAGACTTGGCAGCGGTGTAGTGTGAGATAATGCCAAGGTAAATGGAGCCACTCCACCTTTGTTAGCCTGGTGAACACCATCCTGATCTAGCAAGTCCGATTTGAATCGCTCTGTTCAAAATGTACACGCATGAGGTGTCAATCAAAGTTTGCAGCATCAGATTGGACAACATTCAGCCAATCAGAGGGCTCAGTGGTGATTTTCAAAGCACCATGTAAGAGAACCAGGGCCTATTTGTCGAAGTGACCTCACGTGCTCTGGGATGGTGTCATGACAGGAGGCAGCCACGCCAGACGTCACAAAGTGAGAGGAGATTAAAGGTGGAGTCCGCTATCCTGAATGAAGAGAAACAATAACACTTAGCACCACGTTGCTTGTGTCCCCATCAGTATAGAAACTATTTGTTCAGCATGCAAACCAGGAGTGAGGAGATACTGGCCAAATGTCTGCTGGACATAAATGTTTATTAGCTTGCCATCGCTGACGCTATCTTTGAGTCTATCATGTGGTCTCGAGCGCAACAGGCAAGAGTTGGATTCCCACGCTGAGAAATGTGTGTGTGTGTGTGTTTGACAGAGAATCAAAACCAAAACACACGTGAATCCATAACAAACATGAATCCCCCACATTCCCCACATCCATTTGTTGGCCCTCCTCAACTATCTGAGCTGTATCGTTTTGCAGCCCTCTGCGGAGGGGTTGTCAGGGCCCTGCTCTGTGAAGTGTCCCCCCTCCCCTTCTCCTGTGACGTCCCCCACAACCACCCGCCGTAAAACAACAGCGCCGTGAGTGATTGATCCCGCAATGAGGATGGCAATACTCCTCTGCATCAATGTGAAGCTAGCCTGCGGGACTGGAGCCCTTTCAGACAGCTCTCTGTTTCTCCTCAGAGGAAAAATCCATACACAATTGATGGCGGTTCAAAGAGAGGCTTTATTGTGGGATATCAAATAAAACATCAGGGAAACAGGGAGGAAGAGAGAGAGAGAGAGAGAGGGTGCGCGGTAGAAATGGACGAGTGCATGTGATTGAGGGGAGAGCGTGTGTGTGTGTGTGTGTGTGTGTGTTAACGTAATGTGTGATCTGCATTTTGCTTGAGCCTATAGGCTTTTTCATCTTGTTTTTTTTGTTGCCTCCACCTGAACGGTAATGAACCGGCTCAGATAAAATGAGGAGAATTCAAAGGTGTTGTTTTCGACTGACAAGCTGGATGGAGATGTCACACAGCATGGCACAATTACACTGTACAGTATATGATCCTGTGCGGAAAGGTCTGCCGGTAGAGGGGATGAACATCCCTTCTGAGCAGCGACCGAGATAGGTGTAAAGTAACTCGCTTATTTCAGGTGTTCTATTGGAGCACCGGGACACTAAGAGAGTGATAAAAGAGAGGGAGAGTGAGAGAGAGGGGGAAATATCAGTCTTTTTCTGTCTGTTCTCCGCAGCCTAGCCTCCAGCAGAACCCATTGCGATTTCATCAGCGCTGCCTCTAATCCACTTGCTTAATGAAATACATAATTAACACAGCTTAATTGTGGTAAGGACAGTTTTGACAGAAATCATTTCCCGTGGCCAGCGCCGTGGTAATTGAACGTGTTTCTCACGCCCCGCCGAGACCTTTTCGCAAGGAAGAAGAGGTGTGCTTGTTCCGCCTCCTCCTATCCTCTGTTTTATTATTTTCCTTTTTTTGTTACTTTGACTTTTCCATTGCAAAGCCACTCACCCACTGCCCCCGCCTCTCTGTTTGGGCGTGATTGATTTGCGCGTCAGGTGTGATGGTGCCAGAGTGGGTTGTAGGCAAGGTCACGTGACCACAGCAGATGGCACAGCTGAGTATTAGAGCAGGTTCACCTGGTGTTCATGTTCCTGCTTCCTGCTTTATTGCTAGTGCGCTTCATTCCTTGGTGTGTATTAAAGTATGCACGCACGCATACATGGCTGACTGTGGCAAATCCAGCGAAAGTGATCCATCTATGATTAGATGGATCACGATATGTATAAGCTCAGACGAGCTAAAGACAAGCTTATATATCTTGTCTTCAGTGACAACAAAGGCTTTATTATAAAATGTGTTCAAAAAACATTGTGGCAAATAAACCAGTATATTTCAAGAAATAAAAAATGCATTTGAGAAAATACATATACACAGTTCTTCCTTTTATCATGGCACAACCTTATTGTGAAACAGTTTGAGTTGGTATGGTGCATTGGATCTATACTAGGAATAGTTTTAGTATGCATACTAATAACATACTAATCTCATAATACATACGATTAGTAATGCCGACCTCCATGTATAACTGCTAATTCTTGTTGTATCGACACCTATTGCATCCTAATCGTCCTGGAGGGGTGGAGTCCTTCCCAAGGTTTCTTCCCTTCCTTCCCCATGTCGTTTTGAATGGAAGTTTTTCCTTGCCCGGGGGGGAGCAGGGGTACTGTTTGTTTCCATGTGACATGTAGGATGTACAGCCCTTTAAGACGGTAATGTGATTAAGGTCTGTGTAAATAAACTTGACTTGACTTGACTTGACTTGACTTGACTCCATTGGAGGGACGGTGAGAATTCCTCCCATATTGATGTCTGGATATGGTGCAGAGTTCACTTAGCAGACATTCCAGGCATGTGGATGGCTAGATGGAGGTGGGGGGGGGGGGGGGAGGGGGGCTTCAGGAGCCACACAGATCACATAGCCAGGCGACAACAGGGGGACATCCTCTGTGTAATTCACTTAGTGTAGCCTAATAGAATTTAGCCCACAAATAGACATGTGACCCCCACATACCCCAGGCACCCAGGGTTCAGCACAACCAGTTCACTGGGAGGTTCAGCGTTAACGTACCCGCGTACGCACGCACGCACACACACACACACACACACTGAAAAAACGACCTAGCAAATGTACACACAGATATAACATGCATACGAAACGATGGAAGACAAAATCATATATCTGACAGTGCACATGTGCTTAGCACACACACACGCACGCACACATACTCCCATACACCTGCAAACATGTTCACCACATATGCATAAACCCTTTAGAAACCCCCCATCCAGGGCCATTGCTGAGTAATAGAAGCACTTTATGTAGGGGGCTCCATGCGAGCGTTTATCAGTGATGAATTCTACCACACCTACCCACCTTGACAGCGGGCCAGCCGGCAGCCTTTTCTGCTCCTATCTGCCCTCTGCAGCCCTGCCGCTGGGCCGTTTGGGGATGAGTGGCAGCTGCGTGTAAATGCTAGCGCCGATATGTCACCGGCACCAATCTGCAGTCCCGGGGGAACATTCTAGGAGTTCAGCCTCAGTATCAGTGAGAGGAGAAAACAATTTCTGCTGCCAATACTCCCCGCGCCGATGAGAAATGTTTTAATATTTGCTGCTGCTTTATGGCCGCTGCCGTGACAGTGATGGAGAAAATGTCAGCTTTTTCCACCCTTAAATGCCACTCTTTGTCTCAGCCTGTTTCTTTTCATTGATCTCTGCCTCTGCTGCTGAATCAATAAGGTCTACCAAACAGTCTCTCGTGTGAGAATGCATTGTGGGTTTTTTTCCCCCCTATCGCCAACCATTCAACTCAAGACTTTGCTGTTTACTTTCTTTGACTAATTAGCTTTCCAATACATGTTGGACTTGGGTACGTTTAAAAAAACAAAAATGCAATACAAAATGTGCCGCAGTAATTCCATGGCTTATTTAGCTGTCAATGGCTAGGAAAAGGATGTGTTCTTGCACCTCTGCTAAAAAGACCATAGCCAAGGTTTAGTTATAGGGAGAATTGCGCAAGAATGTCACTTTGCTGGTTTTGTGTTGTTCTCAAATATATTTTGTGGACTATTTCATTCAAGAAAAAAATGAATGAAAAAGTCTCTTTCTGTGTGATTCCAAAGCGGGTAGGCGGGGGGAGTGATTGTCAATCGTAACTGACCCAAACTTGCACCCTCTCGGGGGGTTGAAGGGCAAGTCACTCAGTGTTGTCAGCAAAGTACAAAAGAGGAGATACAGTAAGCCATTTGGGACTCAAACGGGATTGAGAACCCACCACAGTCGGACAGCCAAAGTATTATTGGAATTATGTCAATACTGATCTATTATTTATTTATTTCGTTATTTGAAGCAACAGTATCATTTTTACCACACAGAATCTATAAATGTCCGTTTGGCTGCTACAGTATATATATGGCTAATTTTAGGTACTGCTTGAGGAGGAAGAAGGACCCTGATCATACAACACAGAACTCCAGGGTTTTTTATTTAAGCACAATACAGGAACACACACTTAGAACTAACAATCGCCTACATGCAAAGGAGAAACACAAGATCTTAAATACACAGGTATGAACAGAAACAATGAACAGAAACAAGACACAAGGAAAACACAGACAGGGAATCACGGGGAAAACATGGGGAAAACCCGTGGTCTTGGAGGCCACATGCCCTGCATATTTTAGATGTCTCTCTGCTCCGACACACCTGATTCATGAATGGGTCGTTATCAAGCTCTACAGAAGCCTCATAACAATACTAACATGACTAATAAGACACACTAGACTATGACAGTTGTACAGTATGTAGTACATTAGTGATTATTGATTTAGCCTGTTAGTTGTTCACTTGGCGTCCAGGTACGTCATTGTCTTGTATCAGTGTCAAAATGCTGTGCTTGGTCCTGCAGAGAAATTATACTGCTACTCTCATTTCCCCATGCTGTCCATACACAGAACATTTCATAAAGACTTTGAATGATTCACTTAAAAGGTACTTACTATAGGTGTCGCCAAAGCGACCGGAGAGAGCTTTATTAACTAATACGCATGGTTCACCTGCTGGTATTTAAAGACACACAATATGACTGCTGTGTATTGAACCTGTCATACATATTTCAGCAGGTGAATGAGAGTTTAAGATTGAAGTTGGGACAACAATAGGTCCATTAAGCTGAGCTGTTGATTCCTGTGTGTGTGTGTGTGTGTGTGTGTGGGAAGGGGGGTTGGGGTGGTCACTCGGGAGACGTCAGCAAGAGTGATGACACAATATAATGCATCACCTCCCTTACATGCCGACAGGGCAGACAATTAAAGGTTTGTTCTCACAAGAAATGTCTTCCATTCCCAGGGGCGAAGAAGAGGAGGGGGGCGGGGGGGCATAAAACATAAAGCTGATAAATCCGTCCCAAACAGCGCATTTGTGTGGACGAGTGTGTGCTGGAAGATGATGCACACACATATCATCACATACTGTATAGTATGCATACTGTATAGTAAACATCATCACATAATGTATAGTACACATAGTGTATAGTACACATCATCAAATACTGTATAGTACATATACTGTATAGTACACATAGTGTATAGTACACATCATCACATACTGTATAGTACACATACTGTATAGTACACCTTCATCACATACTGTACAGTACATATACTGTATAGTACACATACTGTATAGTACACATCATCACATACTGTATAATATACATACTGTATAGTACACATAGTGTATAGTACACATCATCAAATACTGTATAGTACATATACTGTATAGTACACATACTGTATAGTACACCTTCATCACATACTGTACAGTACATATACTGTATAGTACACATACTGTATAGTACACATCATCACATACTGTATAATATACATACTGTATAGTACACATACTGTATAGTACACATAATCACATACTGTATAGTACATATACTGTATAGTACACATAATCACATACTGTATAGTACATATCATCACATGCTGTATAATACACATACTGTATAGTACACATAATCACATATTGTATAGTACATGTCATCACATACTGTATAGTACACATACTGTATAGTACACCTTCATCACATACTGTACAGTACATATACTGTATAGTACACATACTGTATAGTACACATCATCACATACTGTATAATATACATACTGTATAGTGCACATACTGTATAGTACACATAATCACATACTGTATAGTACATATACTGTATAGTACACATACTGTATAGTACACATAATCACATACTGTATAGTACATATCATCACATACTGTATAGTACATATACTGTATAGTACACATACTATAGTACACATAATCACATACTGTATAGTACATATCATCACATGCTGTATAATACACATACTGTATAGTACACATAATCACATATTGTATAGTACATGTCATCACATAATGTATAGTACACATACTGTATAGTACACATCATCACATACTGTTGGGTGCACACACCAAACAGTATGTGATACACATATTTAAAGGGACAGCGTCATAATCTGTCCCATATATATCCACATGCACACTTGTGTTTCAAAAGGTTTGAGTTGATCACTCTAACTTGACCTGCACAAATGACTGATGCTGCATACAATGGACACACACTGATTGAATACAGTGAATGCTTTCACTGATTAAGGGAAACAGAGGCACAATTCCTGGAAGCTCGAAACTGCACACTGGAGGCATTAATGCATTCATATTCAACGCAAACATGCCACTTGCAGGGCATAAGGGTCACTCCTGTAATGTAAATAAATGCCGTCTATGTGGACAGTCTAATCAATACATGTAAATACACAGCTGTGTGAGAAAACCTTTAATGTACAAGCACACATGCAATAGGGTTTAAGTAGCATAAGGCTTTACTGGCTCAACTGATTTTAACTATCCAAATATGTTTTATGTATTTTATGTATTATTAGGTTTGTGTTTAAGTAGCTTCATTGTGTATAAATACTCTGGTAGCTAGCTACCAGCAAAGAAAACGTGAAACCTTTGATTAGTAATAAGCATATTGCTTATGAGAAGCTAACAAGGTAAAACTACATTGTTTATAAAGCAATATCATAAGAGGTGATCCAATATAAATATGACAGCTTGCTATTTCCCTTCAAGATCGCTTTAACCCAATAATCCCTGTCACCTAAGCCAAAGCCTTACCCATTATCCATTTACAATTAGACACACACATACACAAGAGGGAGGGATTACCGAAAGAGCAAAACCCGTCCAACACAATGGATGCACAAGTTGCAGTAACCACGCGCACGCAAACACAAACGCCTGGGCACACACACACACACACACACACACGCACACACACACACATGCACTGGATACGAGCCAGAATGGTGACAAAACACGAGTAAGAGGAACTGATGGTGTGCATACGCAAGAGGCCTTGAGTGAGAACAGCCAAGGTGCCACATCTCGTCAAGCCCCCCCCCCCCCCCAAAGTGTTAAGGTGACGAAGACGCCGTGTCCCCTCAGATGGAAGTGTCACAGTAACGTCTCCCCTGACGAGCCACGGGCCGGGGCGCAGAGAGCAGCCACAGCCGCAGCCTGCTGCTGTCACTATGTGTTATTGTGCTGTGCCTCGGCATAAACAAGCACGGGCGCATCACAGACAGGTTTAGCCCACGTCTGACCTGCTAGAGCAGCACATGATTTGATTTGTTGTCTGATTTCAGATGCACTCTGTCTGCGACGGTGATGGCTTTGAAGACATAAAGGTGTAGTAAGTGATCGTAAGATAAAATGCTTTTTTTCATTCACCAATTCACCAAATATTTCCAGTAATACTACACAGCCCTGGCTGTGTACATGAAGTACATGTACTTCCATTTGTGTATGGACTTCTGGCATTAGATACAGTTTACTGTATATTAATAGTGATTTATTATTGAATATAATACACAAACAGGACATCTATCCTGCAGGCACAAAAATGACAAACCCGGAGGAGGAAATATTTTTACGAGGTTAATCAAAACATCTTTTCTCCTGGAGGGGGTTATGACCAGAAATCCTTACTGCTGTTGCGTTAAAAAAATAAGGCACACAGCCAGCTGAGTATATAAGCCATCATCTAAGACCGTCTCATGTGGTGGTGGGTATTTCATTGTTGAACTCAAAAGCCTGCACAAAGCGGTCCCATTGGGAAATATTGTAGTTGTAGAGGGTTATGGTTTGTGTCAAACCATTTTTGAATGCTGCTTTTTCTTTCATGCAGGTTATGTGTAAATTGAATAGAAAACTCAACTTTCACCCCAATAATATACTTTAGGGACTTTCATTATTTAAAGTGAATGTATCGTATTGATACACTGGAGCAATATGATTAACTCTGAGAACACAGCCCAACTTTATCCTGAGTGCTCCTAATCCCATTTAGTACAGTCTGGAACAGGCCTGTCGCTCTGTGGCTTAAGGGACATGAATACTTGTTTGTACGGGTTGATTCATAATCTGCCAACAGTGTAATCACTCTCTCACAGATGTAGATGCAAACATGAGAACTGAAGCGCAAATGGGCATACTGTACACATGCACACACATGCAC
Source organism: Typhlichthys subterraneus (assembly GCA_027564835.1). Lineage (NCBI taxonomy): Eukaryota > Metazoa > Chordata > Actinopteri > Percopsiformes > Amblyopsidae > Typhlichthys > Typhlichthys subterraneus. Next base: position 4,270,018 of record JAODUH010000021.1, on the reverse strand, counting down.
ACTGATGTACGCATTCTCACATACAGACACACACACACACACACACACAAATAATGTGCTAGAGAAGAAATACAGAGAAGACTAGATTTTTTCTCCCCATGAATCACGACTGGTGTCTTGGTGACCTCCGACTGACCCGGCCTCCAGGGAACTAGTGCAGGACCAACAGTGACTCCGGAATAAACAGTGACGTATGTGTGATTGGACATTGTGAGGGTTGATTTGTAACCAGTTTCCACAAGACATTCATTTCTAAAGACATTCATTATTCTGTGCAGATGTGAAACTCTTTCAACTCTTTCAATTATTACCGGTCCCCAACATATTTCAATAAATCCCTTTTGTTGTTTTGGATTTTTTTTAATTTGTTGTTTGAATACATATTTTCTCCATTTTGCCCACTATCATTTCTTAAAATGTGCCGTAATTTACCTAATCACTAGATAAAGGTGAGGCAATACAAACTAATGCATGGGGTAACTGCCGTTGATTTTGGGGAACATTTCTATAATATCCCTCATGGTTTTGTTGCCAAAGTAGAGCAACATGCATTTGGCGTAACTCGCTGCAGACTCAAAAAATGCTTCTTTCTAATGGGCAGTCGTTTATGAATTACCTTTGACACATTAAATGTAATACACAATTGAATACTTAAACCAATGAAAATGCATTTAACCCTCGCGCTGTCCTATGGGTCAAAATGACCCGGTGCACTTGCCAGTAGCGGGCAGCAACCACAACACGG
>JAODUH010000021.1:4238836-4268514 GCA_027564835.1 Typhlichthys subterraneus | reverse complement strand
GGACATATGACATTCCGCGGTTCGCTCCCCCTGCTGCTAGTCTGCTGAAATGCCTTAGGACAGTGGGAGGGTTAATGAAAATAATTTGTATAACATTTAAATGTAAGGCTATTGTAAGATAACATTCCTGTAGTCAAATTCTCCAAATATAATATAAATGTCTACTGCGGCCTGACCTTTTGCCAGTCACTGTCACTAAGTGGCTACATCCTGGTATACAGTAGTTTCAGTGATGACAGTGACTGTAAAAAGTAATGTTTACCTGCAATTTGCACAATGTCAGCAGACAGATTCATCATAGGGGTATACCCCTATGCCAAGACAAGGGTAATAAATCAGGCAAAAAGTTGAAAAGATGAACGCTTCACGATGGTATTTTTGTCATGTGTCTGGACACATACACCACCAATACAGTTTTTTTATTTTGTGTCTTTGTTATATTTTATTTGTATATATGTATGTATTGTATACAATATTGTTTTATGTCATTATAATGTGTCATTGTATTGTTTGTTTTACATACTTGTTCTGTTGTGTGTTGTTTTTGCAAAAAAATAAAATATGAAGACACGGACACATATTGGGTCTCCCATAGATCATTTTTTAATCAATGTAGACTAGATGAACACTGTAGCATCCATCACTCTGTAATTAAAAGTGTATATCATTGGACAGGAGATATTGTTAAATATGGCTCATGCTGTTATGAATGGTGAAGTGAAATGGTTAGCTAGTAGAAGCAATGATATATTACAATATTACCATGTAAAGTAATATTGTCATTGAGAATTTACATGTTGGCATTGGATGCTGGGTAAACTGAGTCATCATGCTGTGAAACACACTAATTTCTTCATTAATGTGTTTATGAAAATATACAAAAGTTACAAAAAACATTCTACTATAGTTTTGTTTCTGATCCCCAAAATAATCATTGGTACTAAATCAAAGAAATATCATCAGCCAAAATTAAGATACTGCTGGTATATCTGAAACACAAGCAAATGTAAAATCGAATCTGACAAGTAAAACTACCTTGAGTTCAGTGCCACAAAACATTATTCTTTACCAATTACATTTAGGAGAACCGCCCAGACAAACTGCGTACATCATGTTTATCTTCTCTCAATCTCTTTCAAAAATGTGCCTTTCTGCTCTGTAAATCCTCCTTCCCTCACTTCCTGGGAAAATTCCACTGTTTGTATACACACAAAGAGGGAGTAGATACGCTCCAACACACTCTAGCATCATCACAAATACCAGGGAGAGATTGTGTCACTCCTGCACTCTCCCACACAAATGGGAGTGGGCTGTCAGGAAGTGTTCCCTCCATCTTGTTCATCAAATCTGGAAACGGGAGACGGCGCCAACACCTTCAGACAAACGTCAGACCTATGAAGCCTGGCGAAGAGAGACAAGATAGCAACTGGGGGTGGGGGAGGGGTTATGGGTAATCTTTGAAGAGAATGGAGAATGGCCTATGTGTTTTCTGACCAGCATGTATTGTATTGTGTACAGTAGGTTTAGTCTACAGTAGCATTAGCTCTATAATATAATATGGGACATAAAGGCAGGGTCAGTCATTTTCGAGAACGCTTGCTAAATTAGAGCTCAAATTAAAATGAATCCGCGCCCGCAGTGCCGTCGCACCACTCATTGAAACGCACAGTGAAGAAAAGTGTAGTTGTTGTTTTGTTGTTGTGAGCACTCAGTGGTGTTCCCCACTTTGTTTATGCTCCTATTTATGAGCAGTTCGAGGAGATATTTGGTGAATTTGAATAAATGTGTATTAGCTTACGATTAGCTTGCAATATAGCTGACTATACCTTTAATGACATTGAATTTGTTTGCGTGTGCGCGCGTGTGTGTGTGCGCATGCCTGCGTGCGTGCGTGCGTGCGTGCGTGCGTGCGTGCGTGCGCGTGCATGTACGTTTGTGTTGTGAGGGAGCAGTGAGATTACAGTGAATGTCACCCTTCCTCCTCTCTCAATCATCCACTTTCAATCTGAGGCCGTTGCTAAGGGTTTGCGAGACAGCTTGGCGATGATGCCGGTAAAAGGAGATCAATAGCGGCGGGTAAAAACTGACCAGACAATCTCTTACCCCCTTGAACTTCTGGACCTGGGATTGATTTGTCCCCTGCCACTGCAGAGGAGACATTACAGACCACAAACATGCGTGTGGGCGTGCGTGCGTGCATGTACAAGCAAGCTTTCGCATGCGTGCGCATAACGAAAGAGCGAGCCAAGTCATTGTGTGGACACACTTGCTGAAAGAATGTTTTCTTAAAACGGTGTGTGGGTGCCTGTGTGTGTGTGTGCGTGTGTGTGTGTGTGTGTGTACGTACGTGCACCAGACGCTGTCAGCCCAGCCTCCCTCACTCAGGCCTCAGCAGCTGATTTATAGTAAATCATTAAAATCTTCTTATTATTGCAGCAGCTCATCGCGTCCCTGCATCCCACCACCCCCCACCCCACACACACACACACACACACACACACACACACACACACCACTGCAGAGACAGAAAGATGGAGAGATTGTGGTAGATATATGAGACCCAATAGTAATAGTGCTGCGGTTCTCACAGTGGGGGGTGGGATGGCAAAGGTTCACGACCCCCACAAGGGTTCACAAAATAGTTGCTCATTTTAAAATGAACGCTACACTCCTCGATTGCACTATAGCAGCCCACAGAATTCTCATACAGTATATGGCTACGTGTTCTGTATGATAACTGTGCGTGAATACAGGTTGTGTGTGTGTGTGAGGGGAGGGGAGGGGGGGTAGAGAGTAGTGTGAGCCTCACCGATATCACTTATGGGAAACGGCGTTCTCTGTTTGAGTTTATAACCAAAACAATCTTCTTCTTTTTTTCTAGCCAACACTCTAGCAGGGCAATTCGGTTCACAAAGTAAAGAGTGTCTCTTTTAAAGGATAGTGTGCGATACCCTGCGTCTGGTATGCCTTAACTAGAAGGCAATGGGAAGCAGAGCAATGCTCTTTATATGTGTCTGTTGTATGCATCATGTTATTGTTGTCTTGGCAGTGACTGTGCATGTTGGCATGTGTGCATCCACATGCACAGGCTCGGAGCGGGGGTTGAGATCTGCTGCTATAATGCGCACACACACACGCGCACGCGCGCACACACACACGCACATGCACAGCATGTTAATGAGCAGGTTGTGGCCCATTTATCACTTAACATATTGGCCATATTCCAGTTTTATTTCAGTACCATTAGGAATATAATTTTCAGGAGCTATGCTGATACACTTCATTATTCTACTACAACATACATTTGTATGCATTTTTAAATGATTGAGACATTAATTAATGTTACATGAAAATATTCAAAGAATGTGGCCATTGTCATGTAAAATATCTCTGGGAACGCCGATACAAATGTACAACATATTTCTATTATATAGGAAACAGAATCATGTTCGTTCAGGCGTTATTCACGCAGACACACACATGCAGTATATTGTATGCAAACCTCAATGTTGTCTCCATAGAAGTGAAAATGTGACTTGAACCAATGACAGTAGGTGTGTTTGTCAGGATGTGGCTGTCACTTCACATCAACAGACAGTTTCCCCTTCCAGGGCAGGGTTTGACCTGTCTGAGGGGGGTAAACATCAAAGAGCTCACAGCAGCACATTGCAATTTTGAGGACAATTCATCTCAAATTCACTTTGAATGCTTCCTGAACTATGAGAGGATATCAGTGTCAGTTATTAATATTTTGTACATACTGTATATATTAAAAACACACACATATATATATATATGTATGTATTTTTCTGATATAAAGCGACCATGGATTTGAATCTAACAAACTACAATATTTTTAAATGGAGATAGATGACTGTGACTTGTTTTTTGTATATTTGCATGTGTATTTTTGTATTTCTATGACATATGAGGTAAGCACGTTGTTTGTTGAGTTGAGAAACACTATAATCTCTAGCCTGGTTCTTTAAAGGTGGGGTCTATAAGCTGCCCGTTCTGTTGGCGCATACAAGAAATCTGGTGTTCACAGCCCTGGCTCTGTAAATGGAACACAAACAAAGTGGTGCGGACCGTGCCACAAATATCCGGAAGTGCAGTTTAAAGTATTAGTAAGTATTAAGTTTAATGTCAATGTTGTGCATTTACATGCACGTAATACTCTGCATTCACTGTATTGCTCTCAGAAAAATGCTTTCTATCTAATCTTAGTATAAAACATCTGAGAATCAATGAGAAACGTCCATTACCACAATGTGTAAAACAGAGATTAAAACAACAGTCTGACAATGTAAAACAACATTTGTAATGAATAATAACACATCACAGCTTGCCTATTATCTCTTAGTAGTCTGAGAGTATTTCAACTGCAGACTTTAACTTGAGGCAATCACATCACCATAGTGATTTTAATAGAGTTTTGCAGTAGCGCAAATATTTGTTATGCTAGACAGGTCTCGGCTGGGAAAGGCAGAAGCTCAAACGCAAATGAACTTTGGGGCAGTAATACGACACAAGCTACCAAGCAGTAGAGAAACTGGACTTCACTTATGCTGTCATCGCTGCATGAACGTGTATTCTGCTATGTGCAGAATGGCTCAATCTCGCCATCTATGTATGCCTGGCATACAAACACAGTGTTGGCATCTGAATGGGCACAAGGTGTCAAGCTGCTTTCTCTCTCCCAACCAACAGCCCCAATCATGCATTGTCCCACTTTTCTCCACCCTTGCTCATCAGCGCTCGCTCTTCCTCTGAGACACCAGAACAGTTGTCTCCCCATTCTGTCTGTAAAGCCCTGGGAATCCTGGGAACACAGGTGCAGAACTGCAAGCCTACCGGCATAACAGGCCACCGGCCCTGGCTACAGTAACGGGAGAGGGGAGCCAACACGCAGAGAGAATTACAAGGCCTCCATTTCTCACACTGACATAATCCCCATGTTTTATTTTTCCCCTTGTAATTCTTTTTATATCTCGGGCTTGTGTTCTTTGGCATTCGTTCAATCCAAGCCTGGGGACATAGAGTGCCATACCCAGGCCTGTGTGTGTGTGTGTGTGCGTGCCTTGCGCCAGTTAACGCATATTAGCTTCTTTTGTAAGTGTGACTAAAGCGCCACATCTCAGCTGGGGCTGCTTTTGACTGACAGCCCATGTCTGGGAGCCTGTAGTTTGAGTCTCACGCAGACTTGTCAGACAAGGGCTGTGTCAAAGCATCCCTCACTCTGCTGTCAGGAACAGCAGCCACGGAGAGATGGCAGCAGGCTCAAAGCTCTGACCACATGTCTCGGAATTACCTGATGTACGTTGCTCTTATGTGTGTGTGTGTGTGTGTGTGTGTGTGTGTGTGCGTGTCTATGGTAGAAATTAAACCTATTTGCCAAAGCTGAACCCAAGATGGTAAATCTCGGAAGTGTGTTCATACTGTTTCTACTTTATTAAATGTCCTCTATACAATATTTTAAACATTAGTAAAGCAGTAAACAGCTATCAGTGATCTAATGTATTGCTTCCTGGTCAGAGAATGACATCACACTCTCTCTCTCTGTGTTGCAATATGAGCTCTTCTCTTCTTGCATGCGTGCGTGCATGCGTGCGTGTGTGTATGTGTGTGGCCCATGATGCATTTCATTTCTGGTCTGAGATGCTGGTGCACTAATGTGACATCTAGTGGCAGAACATGTCATATAGATCCAACTAACTATAGTGCATGTGAAACTTTCTTCATCTTTCAACGTGTATGCAAATTAGTAAGCACCATGATTACATGAATGTACTCACACGTGAGTGAATGTTTTGATTTTCCAAATAAAAACGGCTTGATCTCTTATGCGTGGTGTTGATGTATGTTGTCTGCGAAGAAAATCCCTCAAGTGTGTGCCGCGATAGCAACCGTCTTAAATATTGTTTTCACAACTGCGCAAGCTAATTATCTTTAATTTTTCATCTGTGCTCCAAGGGATGTAAGAGGCTGTGATTAGTGATTCATTACCTCTCATTACCTGGCCTGTCAAACTGTTTCCTTAACATATTTAGGCTGATTAGGTGTACATGACCCGCCTCTCCCAATGAGGCTACGATGAAAGACCTCATACAAACTCTGCCAGTAAATACAATATTAGAGCTGCAATCCCGTTTTGTTTTTTTATCATGTGGCATATGGTAGTACAGTATGTCAGGGTCCCCATAGCATGTTGTTTGTAGTTTCTACCATTTATATATATCCATTTACCTCCCCTCGCCAACAATGGACAATGGTATTCAAATGTACACCAACAGTAATTATATAGAGAAATGTTAAGGGAGTTAAGCTTTGTTTGATGAAGAAATAATAGGATATGTTTATACGTGCATGTTTATACATCCATGTTATGCTATCAACAGAACTCATGAGCAGTCTGCTTCTATTTTCTTCCCGATCAACTGCCTCATTGAACTGTCCACGGCACAGCCAGCTAGGCTACATCAACACGTTCTCATTCCCAACTCGTCATCAAATCCAGCTTGGCCAATGGCCTTTCTCTTCAATTTTTGAACCGTTCGAAAGCTTTTGGCGTCGTAGGATGAAGACTTCGGTCATTGACTTTTACGGCAAGGCTACAGAGTTACGACCACAACGTTTATTTTTAGCTATATGGGCATGCAATCTCAGCGCAAGTATTAGCTCCTGGTTGTAGATAAATAATCAATATACAATCGAGATATGTTAAAATGTAATTACTTGAAATCATATGCTACACATGGCCTATACCGAAATATAACTGAAACTATTTAATGTTATGATTTTAAATACATTTCTGATATTACTTGTGACTTGCTTGACCCCAGCTATGACTTGACTTGACTTGACTTGGTTGAGTCTCACCACAGTAACTTGGGACTTGCTTGAGACTTGAAGGTTAAGACTTGAGACTTGCTTGAGACTTGGACATGTCTGACCTACTCCCACCTCTGCCTAAATGTGATAACATTTCAGGTAACCCACTTGGGTTACAATTCCTCTAAGCTACATTGTATCTTATCATTAATCTTATCATCGTATATCCACATAGGGCTTAACTACACAATACTCAGAAGAACCAATATTAAAGATGATGTCAGTTGCCCCGCCTTAACAAGCACAACAAACCATCCACTGACATAGCAGAGCCAGGGAGATGTCAATCAAACAGAGTGCACGCCCAGACAGCGCAATACAAAACACCTGTGTGGGTGGACAGGAGCATTAACCCAGTCGCTATTATGCTCGTCTATGATGGCACCTTGTGTTCTAAATCAGTATGGTGTAGCCAATGGGAACGTACAGTGACGCTGACATTCATCACAATTATGAGTCATTAATAAACCTCCTCAGCATTAATTAATGGCTGCTGCTTTAAGAGAAACTGTGCTTAATTAGCTACCTTGACAGGATGAGGCTTTGGGGATGATCTGTATCTATAAGTGCTGTCAGGGACTACAATGGCAGGATTCCACTTTAGTCTCCGCCAATCGCTCATCTCCATGCCCTCGGTCACCTCAAGGGGGCGCTGTGTTCCTGTCAGGCCTGCCGTGGCTTGGCACAGCTTGTATAATGTATTGACAGGTATGACAGGCTTCTGATTAGCCAGTCAGCTAGCGGCCTGGGCCATGTCTCTTGTCAGGTATAGCGGTACGAGGATGAACAGGGCCCAGAGCAGAATATAAGGTAGAGTAGGGGGAATGGGCTTTGACAGACACTCAGGGCAGACACACTGTGTGCATATATGGAACGCTTTGGACATGGACGGGGCTGTTTGCGCTGTGCCTGCCATGCCACTAGGGGCAGCGCTGAAGATGACGAATGTGAGCGAAAGAACTCTGTGATGGGATGTGGGATTGAGAGGCCCCAATGTCTCTGAAGGAAAACAGGCAGGAGCCGGAGAGAGAGAGAAAGAGAGAGAGAGAGAGAGAGAGAGGACAGTAGAGGAATGTTAGGCATTCAGGCAGGCTGGGGGGAGTGGGTGGGCTTTGATAGACACTTCTCACACAGGCTGACAGCTCCGTCAATAGCCCCAGGATGGCCGTGCTGATTGACAGCTAGCAGGTGGCGCCTGAATGGAGTTGTCAGGCCAACTGTCACTCAAACTCACATTGCCACGGCTACAAGGCCTCGGTTGCGCAGGCACACAGCTGCCCAAGGTGATCTCTTGGTTGCACATGCAATATATTGGCATGCGGAACAGAGCAGCACGGATCATGCTGAAATTACCGTACATGTACTGTATGCGGCAGCCAGGCAGAGTGTTGATGGAGCTCTTTATACCAGCGCACTGGGCGCATCTACAGTCTACGCATGACTAGGTCGACTACATTTGGAAAGAAAGTAGGAAGAACGGATTCGAATGCACTATCAATGAATCTCTGCAGTTTTTTCCCATTTTCTCGGTTCCCCTTAATTGAGCATTGTTCCAGTGCGAGGGCATGAAGCAAAGGAGTTAATGGCCAATAATTATATGTGAGAGAGTCTTTCTCCCTGGAGTGAAATACAGAACAAATGGACCCTCCGATGTGCAACATTCTACTTCATTACATCTGCCTCGATTAAGGGCCCAACATCTGGCACCGCTTTCTGACAGATAGACAGGATTTCTGGACTGGAAGGAAAATCGAGCGATATTTATGATTGCAAAAAAACATAATGCCGAGATGAGAAAACAGGGTTTAGCTTGGGGGGGGGGGGGGGGGGGGGGTAGGAGCTGTACATCTCCCCCGCACCAGACAAGAGTGTTGCCGTGATGAATGCGTGCAAAACACAGGTGAATCGTTTGAGCGCTTCCCTTTGAAATGAGTCTAAACAGCCTCTCGACACATTCACATCACAATGAGCTTTATTATAAGCAACCTTGTTGCTCCAGATAAATACACACTGTGGCTTCAAGTAAACACTGGAATGTACAGTACAGTAAGCCATCTTTGCCCCCCCACCCCCATTTGTTTATGTCCAATGTCCTCTTCACCCCCTGTGGCCCACCAGGGGTTCCCAAACACTAATCTGCACGCCGTCTGCATCCGTCGTGGCCATGGCAACATCAGGTCCCACAGAGAGACATCACGGGGATAGGGTCTCTCCCCGGCACGTCGGCATCTCCCATGATGCCCTGGGGCAGGAGCCCGTGGTGCGCGTGCGAGCGCCTGAGGCGGCGGTCGGGGTAGAGGCTGTTATCGAAAGGCTTGCGGTGGACGCACAGGACGTGGGTCTTCAGGTTGCCCTTCTGAGAGGCGCTGTACGAGCAGTACCTGCACTGGAACGGCTTACGGCCTGGGAGAGAGGGGGGGGGAGAGAACGCAGTTCATTTGTCTACAGTTCACCTTGGGGTTCAAACTGCTTTGGTTGGGCCTCAGCCTCCTCTCAACCCCTCATAGTCTAGCACCATTCCATCCCATCATGCCCCTCCCCTACAGCCACCCGCACAGTTATGGTTCAAACATCACGATGGGGTGGACATGTTCAGAACAGTTCACTATAGTTTATATTGCACACTGTTACTCTATATCATGTATATGGAATATAGACTACACACTGTTTTGTGGCCTGTGTTATAACAGCAGGATAGTAGTGGTATGGGTCTTTAGTACAGCACTAATTGTACTAGATGTTTTGTATGTGTGCATGTGTTTGTGAATGTCTATACAGTATGTACATATGTTTTTTTTACCACTTTGCCCCAAAATTAATTTTTCACAACTCTAGATACAAAACATAGAACGGTAGCCACTTGATCAAAACATAGGATTGTACTATCATATCTTAAATAAAAGAAACTGTGCACTTGCAGGATCACTGGTTCAAATTACAACTTCATTGTGATATAGCATAGGAACGTGTTTAGATCACAGACACACAATGTGCCTATAGGATCATTGTGTAGCTGTTCATATAATCATTAAATATTGTAGTACAAAATATGTGATACAGGTTTCATTATAGTACTTAACATAAATACATCACTGTAAGATGACAAATAAAACAGAGACATTGAAATAATTTATTACAATTAAAAAAATATATATTTTTTTAATAATATATATATATATATAGGTTTTCTTTTTTTTTCTCTCAATCAAAGCAAAATAATGACCTACAAAACAAAGAAAAATACAGCAGTAAAGCATCAACTGCATAGTGTTCCTCACCTGGCTTACTGTAAAAAGCACAACAAAGTATTAATTACTGTACTATATTTCCTCTGTCTTGTAATTGATGTACCCACAGCTTCCGCCACATTACAATAGTATATTAGTATTCATTAGCCAATACTGTAGCATCTTGGTATGTGAATCCAGGCCTGACACTGGTCTGCTGTGATATCACTGTATGTGTCATCCATGGCCTAAGCCCTTATATGACGAGGCCCCACAACCACCTCTCAGAAGAGGTGCTTGTCTCCTGCAATTCCTTTGACTGCCAAATCATCTTCATCTTCCTCCTCCTACTGCTTGACCTCTGTTGTGACCTGGATCACCTGCCATATCCATGTTACAGTATCACTCACTATGTGTAGTAGATGAGACCACTCATTTCAGTACTGTAAATACTTGTAACATAATGTCAAATCAGTAATCAAGGGCCTGCACATACTGTACAGTACAGTAATGTGACTGTCAAATCTCAAAACATGCATATGTGTTATGGTACACGGGACCATAGAAACAGTGTCTGAAACTGTAAACAATGATAATTAAATATTACATTCATAGATTGTAGTTGGTTTGTTTTCCACTGCAATTGGTGCCAATGGATCTCTTTATCCGGAAACCTTTATGATCTAAACCTGGAATATAGTTTGTCAGTTTCCATAATACAATGCTTTACAGTGAGTAATGTAACAGTTAGTTATCATTTTGAGCAGTTCTATCATTTAATAGTTAGATCATTGTAATAAAATTAATAGACGATCATCTCAAATGTAATGTTTCAATTGCATTTTTAAATGGTAATACTTTGATGTTAAGCTGTATCATATTGAACATGTGATCTGAATTCAATAAATTAATGATCTTAAGTTTATGTGTATTGTATCCAAGCAATTGGAAAACGTGTTAGAGTTGTGAAAAATTATTTTTGTATCTATATTTGTGAAGAATTACACCAAGGTTGTGAATTTTAGGGCAAAGTGGTTAAAAAAGCTGTAATGCACAAATGTCTTAAACAGTCCTGTTGTTAACTGTAATAAACCTTGATATTACTGTACAGAGGCTTCCAACAGTAAAGCAGCCTGATTCTGACGAAAACACACTTATTTACACCAGTGTGGTGGTCGGATCGTTTTTTACAACAGAAAAGGCCAGCATGAGAATTCATTGTGACACATTTCCTGTGTGTGTGTGTGTGTGTGAGATCAAAGCAAGGTGTGAGCGCTGTGTTTGCAGCTGCGCGTTCTCTCGTCGCTGTATAACTAATGTGCGTAGCTGTCGTGACACAAATAGAAGCACAAAGAACAATAAACACACGACAACGCATGTAGAAGCTCCCAGAGTCACCGTTTGCTAGCAAACCATTAACAGTGTCACCGGGATCAAATAGTAGCGTCTGGATTACTCATTATTTCTGTGTTTTCCCCTACCTATGCTAACGTATGACCTTGCTACACTTCAGCTATTTTTAGCCTGTTAGCTCATGTAATTGCTTCCCCTCGCTTCATCTCTCTTGTGCTTCAATGTGTTTTTCTGTGATTCATGGTTACAGTAAACCATTAGCTGGCCACACGTCACTTGACATCACTTCCCAAAAACTTGGACTCCTAGGATACAGCCGCCCTCCTCTTATCCCCCGCTCCCCCCATCCACCTCGCACCATCGTCAGAAAAGAGAGACAGCTGCAGGCGGTTCCCCAGTCCCGCTCATATCTACATAAACTCCTCGTTTTTAGTTTTTTTTTTTGGTGGGGAAAGTGAGAAACTCCACAGAAGGTGTGAGCAATAAAATGTAATGCTCCATCTGTTGGTGTATAATAACCTGATGGCGACTAAGGACACACACTCGCACGCACGCACGCACGCACATGCGCCGCATGCTCTCTCCAACACACAGATACTTTCACTCAATCACTCACGCATTCACACACACACACACACCGCACTCCCTCTATCGCAAATGCACAGCTTTTGCTCACAGACACACACAGAAAATCTGCTGTGACATCTGAATACCATCAGCATGGCAGACCAGGCTTTGTGTGTGTGTGGGGGGGTGGGGGGGAGCAAGAGAGATGGAGAGAAAGGTGATGTGTAGAACAATAGTAAAAAGCATTATCAAAATGCAGGTAGAGCACCCTCAGAGTTCGCATGCTGTCTTAACACACATTTCTCTCTTCACGTCTCTATCTCAACCCCTGCTCGGCCATTTCCCCTTTATCTTTTTAAACACAAAAAATGTCAAGTCTCTATGAAACTTTAGGGGAATTCCGCTGAAACGACAGATGATTAAAAGTCAAAAGGCATGTATAGTGTCGTTTACAGAATAATTTCCATCTCGTATCACTTTGTTCTACGTTTGGCCGAGCCGCGGTGATTCCTGGAATGTACAGTAATAAGTCAGTTGGTCAAAGTACTGTAACCGGCCCCCCACAAAGGAGTATGATTGTTTTCAAAGTAAGAGTTTGGGATCCAAAGTAAGAGTTTGTGTACACCCATAAGAAATTATGAGATGGCTGATATTTTGATGGTGATACTGGTTTACAATAAGTCACACTTACAATTCTCTTGGTCAGAGTGTATTTATGTGTGCGTGTGCATGTGCATGTGCATGTGTGGGTGTGTGTGTGTGCGTGTGGGTGTGCGTGCACGTGCGTGCCTGCGTGTGCGCCTGTGTGTGTGCGTGCGTGTGTGCGTGTGCGTGGACGTGTGTGCATGCGTGCGTGCGTGTGCGCCTGTGTGTGTGCGTGCGTGCGCATGTTTTGGGGTGGGAGGGTAGTGGTTCAAAAGCTCTGAGAACTGCTGGTGCGGTTTATGACTCTTTCATTAAAAGCGGCTCATAATAAGCCGAGGCCTCCATCCCCATCCTCCCCTTGTCCACGGAGTCTCTCCTTGATACTGCTAGTGGTATTCTTGCTCTCCTCCCACCGGAGGAGAGAGCAGGTCTGGATGAGGGCAACCTCCAAATAAGTTCCATTAATCACAGGCCAGAGTCTAATGTAACTAATATTTTACAATTAGAGGAGACAGCGGCAGACCCACAGTCATCCATCTCTCCAGCGCAACATCATCCATTCATAGGCTGCTACAGCCACACACACACACGCGCACACGCAGTACATGTGTTAACTAGAAAACCAGAGGGAGGAGGAGATGGTACTGTACAGGTTTCTGTGTACGTGTTTGTGAGGAGCGTTTGCATGTGTACACTGCATCTGTTAGCTTGTTTAGCTGTTAGCATCTTTGAGATGCAATGAGGAAAAGATCATGATTGTGTGTGTGAATTGTTTGGTGACACGTTTTCTTTGCCTTTACACTGTGAGTGTAATACACAGTGTAGATAATACTGGTGTGTTCTTCTCTAGTGTTAATTGTATGTGTTTTATCTTGGATGCTTTCTGATTGTTCATATGTAGCCTATGTTTATTTGTGTTTGTGTGCAGAGGTTTAAGTGTAGTGTGTGTGTAGATGTGTATGTGTAGTGTGTGTCTGTGTGTGTGCATGTCCCATGGTAGGATAATGACCGTGATGACAGTGTTGGCGCTGGGATGGGGGAGTGAATGGTGACGGATGATGTCGGCCTGGGCTCTGATGGCACCCGGACACTGAGTGATGATTGCTCCCGCTTCCCGTAGCTCCGCCCTTCATTATCTCTATGGGAAGACGCGCGGCACAAAGGCGCTCTACCCTGCCCTCACGCTGCCCTCCGACGACATCTGCTCACATAGACGAGCCCACTTTCACCTAGCCATCTCTCCATCCATCTCCATCTAGCCCCATCCTTCTCTCCCACGTAGGGGATGCGGCGGTCATACAATGAGATCATGATTCACCCCTTTTCTTTCCTTTCTCCGTGTATCTCTCTCTCTCTCCCGTGCTTTCTTTCATTTGTAACCCTGCCGTTGTAGATCCTCTCATATTCGCTCGCTTCGTGTGTGTGCCTGCGTGTGTGTGAGTGAGGCCTGATTTGATGTCTCCCACATGTGGTGGGTTAGACAGTGTCGCTCTGTCCACAATGACTAGTTAACTAGTTCAGAGTAGGGAAACCAACAAGGGATTCATTGTCAATCCTTTGATCAAAGCGTCAATGACACATTCACACTGTAAAAGAAACCGTCTTTCAGTTGTGCTCGTGAAATATGACACATGACACAATAACTGGCAGTGGATGAAAAACGAGTGCACAAACAACAGCAGGAGACCAAATCTGTCCAAGCGGGTGTTAGCGCAGTATATGTTGCCACCTAGTGGCTACACGCGTGCAGTGCAGAGTGGAGATTTGCGGTTAACACACAATGGGTGGGCTCTGGGAGACTAATGAGCATGCATACAGGTTCAACCAGAGGTCACCATCTGGCCAATTACCACTGCTGGCACACTGAAGTCGACCTGAACCGCTATCACAAACACATCACTCCATGTCCAAAGTGCTCCGCAATATGTCACCATGTCACTAGATGTGGCATACAGTATGGAGAGGATGAGGTGACAGGACACAGCTCCATGACAAAGCCACCTGGTCAGATATAGGGAAAAAAGACCAGCCACCTGCTTTGTTTAGAGGACACTGAGATTATGGGCTTTCAATGTCAAGTTAGCTGTTTGTGTGTCTAGGTTGACAGACAGGTGTTAATTTGTTAAAAGGGTTTGAAGGTATGCTTTCAGTGTGTATTTTCCTAATTTTGCCTATTCACCTCTTAAGCAACCTTGGGAGGTTTGGCATACCTTTAACCCATAGCAAAGATGATTTATAATATTCTTAATCATTTGTCATTGTCGCCTAGTGACAATCAGGTAATCACCACCAAAATTAAACTTGCATGGGGAAATTAATTATGAGCAGCGGGAGAAGGCTAGACGTGTTAAATTTAATGTTTAATTATTATTTTTCAATATAATAAACAAAAAAGGCATGGACCATTACTGTTAAGTAATGCAAAGGACTGAGAAACTGTTCACATAGGGACTCAAGACATGAACCCCTCTTACATTCTTACACCTGGTGAAGGATGCTTCCACTTTCACAACATGGGCATCAGAGAAAAGGAACAGACATTTTAAACTCCAATCTCTCTCTAATCTGGAGGATCAGATACTGCTCAATACACATTTTTTATTTTATATGCGACAGAATGTAGTAGCTTCAGTGCCTGTTTTGCATTACATGTCCATGCCATCCATATTTCATCTAAATAGCCTTGTTCAATAAAAGCCAAAAAGAAACTTGAAGCATATGACGACCATGACGGAAGACTGGGGGTAGGGGTTATTGCAGAAGGGGTTCCAAACACATTAGAATAACCATCTGTACATCGAAATAGAACGCTACATCTTGCTGTTTGAATCCTAAAGAAAAATAACAGATGTTAATCCCTAATGGAGTTGACAGGCACTTCTCTGTCTTTACCATGAGCATATTGGGTTTCTGTGTGAGAGGCTCTTCCAAAAGAAGGTGCATCATGTTGCACTCATAATACATGCATATCAAAGACCCCAGCTGTTAGATTCCCTCTCCTGAGAAACAGCATTATTAAATCTGCACTCAGCAATGCATATCACGCCAGGGGGGTGAGCTAAGCCTTCAGCCGTCAGCAAGCTCGCTCGGCTTGAGTGATCTTGTACCCCCTGTCAGACAGAGACATTAGATCACCCTATAAAATACTGAGATAATGGTTCTTTCACACCTGTGACTTCTTCAACCTTTATTGTTTGGGATATCAGTGATAATACGTGGTAAGGGCAGTGCTAGTGTCTGCTTGGTAATTGGTAGGACATCTGTGTAAGGATGTGTTGTAAACAGATGGCCCTGCGGTACTAGCCTGCACAAGTGGATGTGAATACTCTGTAGTAGTGCAGCACAGAGTAGCAACACAATTCTGACACGTATACATTTTAAACCTTGCTAAACACTTACAAAGCTGTGCAATCAAACAACATTTAAAGAACATTAATATACAAAATATAAACAAAACAAAATAACTGTGATTATTTGTCGCAAAATGCCACTTTGAGTAAATTGAATTAGCATGAATTATTATGCCATCCCGAAATTCATAAGTAGATAAGCTTCCAACAACCTCTTAACATTCTGTAGTTTCATAACCTGGACATGACACTATCACACATCTATTAATTCACCAATAAACACATTACAAATGTGTTTGATGTGACTCAGTTTATATACATCTATCTATATACAGTATGTTTGAATAAAAATACCATGAAAATGAGGCCACTGCTGTGCATGCCAGTCTAGAATAGACACTAAGTACGTACAGAGAAAAATACCATAAATACACACTTTTGCATACACTTACATAAAAATAATAATTTAATTTCCAACGTAAATGTATCTTTGAACTGATAGTCACTTAAATATATAATTTTAAGTTAGTATTTGCTGTAAGAATTATGTACCAACATTAGTATTTCCTGCCAACTGCAGTAAAACACAATTAATAAATGGTGCAAACACGTGAGATTTGACAACAGCCCTTTAAGACTGTAATGTGATTAAGTGCTATATAAATAAAATTGACTTGACAACTGATGATGTACAGAAGCAACAGCAGTGAAGGTTCAGCCTTTGTCCACTAGGGGGCAGTGTACTCTTTCAAATGTGATGCCACTTTTCATGGTGAAGACAGCTGTGACAACATGAAGTAAACAGATAACTTGTAGGTTTTAATGTATATATATTTACATTTGGTGTATCTTGTTTGTAAAATCCTGTTTATTATTCCTTTTTTGTATTATTGTTGATTTTATTTCCTTTTACCGCTCCATCTTATTTCTTTATTTAAATATATTTCTTAAATTGTGAAGCACTTTGAGTTGCAACCATTGTATGACAAGTGCTATAAAAATAAAGTGTATTATCATCATTTGACTCACCTGATGCGACATCATTCTCCATGGCAGCCCCGCCATTAGAGCTGATGTTGTAAGCATTGGGGGACATGTTGCTGAGGTCTCTAGTGGACCTGAGGACAGACAGCAGGCTACTGTGTTGCAGGAGTTCATGGCCCTGCTCGGGAGCAAGCTCCTCCAGAGAAGGGATGGGGGGTTCGGCCACATCTCTGCCCCACTGGCCTGGCTCGCACTGGGGCAGCAGAAGAGCCTCGCAAGGCCCCTGGAAGTCTGGACGTCCTCTTTCCTCCGACGCCGTGTGTTTATTCTTCAAGGGCGTCCATTTGCTCCCATCGCCGGCCTCTTCCACTCTCTCCTGCCCGGATGCTGGTCTCTCTAAAGCGCCTTCTCCATTGTTCCCATTGGGGTCCTTGTGTAGCTGGACGACGCCATAAACTGCGTTCTGCGCGCGGTCCACCCCTCCCGATGCCCGCGCTTCCTCTGCGCGCGCCGACAGCAGGTCAGGTCCGTATGCTAGGACCACTTCCAGCTCGTCCACTGCGACAGGGCAACCTCGCACTCCGGCCGAGCCTGGAGACGCGTCCGGGCGGAGCGACAGATCCAAGGGCTCGTGCTGGGACTTCCGGGGGGCGTGGGGACCCCTATGGTTCTCGGGGTGGGCAGGGGCTAGGTCTTGGCCGACGTGGCTCTCCAGGCCAACGCCGAGCCCCATGGCTGCAGGGCTCCAGTTCTCCTTGGAGCGGCCTCTCAGCTGGGGGTTGGCGTCGGGGCTGGGGGTCTGCACATCCCTGCTGCTGGGCCACTGGGTGCAGTGGTAGGGATGGGAATCTAGTGGCGTGCCGACGTAGTCGCTGGGTCGAGCACACCTGTAGGCCTTCTCACCTGCCACACACACACACACATACACACAAAATCCATATCAAATTAAAATAATAAGCATGTGTGCGTGAGTCACACTGAGACATTCTTCTGAGAACAGTAGATGCACAACAGCAATCCATATGTACAGCATTTTCTAAACATGAAAAATGTTGCAATCCCACACATGGCTGAGTTGAATGATTTAAGCGCTGCCCTGCAGTAAATCAAGCCTGTAATCAGCTTTCAGCTCCAGTGATCCATCATTTTACAGTATGGACGACACCAGCATGTGCAATAAATACACTCAAACATGTTAACACCAAATACAATTCTTCCAAAAATGATTATGCAGATGGTTGAAAGCTGCTGGAAGGGGCAGATGTTGCAGAAGAGGACCTCGTTCCATCAAAACCAGTAAGTGAGTTTCCCAGTCAAAGCGTGACATTTGAATAGTTTTGAAAAACTACAGTGTGTATTTGAAATGATCTTTATGTGATACTTGAAGAATGTTGTGCTGGCTCCATAATTCAAACTTTACCAGTGTCAATATTGCACAGAGTAATGAAGGTTTTTAGTTGTATTAAAGGTACCCTCTTCAATTGTATTACAGCACCCCCAGACCCCTAAATGTTTGCCCCAGCTCACTGTTTATGTTTCAAAGTAAAACATCTGTAGGGGGAGGGGTAAGAGCTGTGTGTGAGCCACTCATCACTCTTCAACAAAAACATTGCTTCAAACCAAAACAAATATTTTGTAACACTTGCTTCGACAATGACAATTTACATGACAAATGACAATGGCAATTCCAGGGACTAATCTGGGCATGTACCTGTACTGTACATTTGCTCTTTCTGAACAACGTTTCTTACAGATGCTTTTAATCTTATACAAAGTATTCTGACGGCAACATCCTCAAGGGTTAAACACACTCGCTTCCACCATGTTGAGTTAAAGACTGTGTCAGGCCTGCACTGTCTTTAAACAGCCCAGCTGTTTCGCTGCCATTCCAATTACAGTAAAAGTCATCCGACGCCATTAAGCCACAAATATTGGCAGTTTATTGCCCAACACTCTCCTGGCATTTGAAGGTCAGGTCATACATTATACTGTGTCTTTTAAGGATGTGTCTGGAATAGTGAGATAAACCCACCACCATTAATTTAATTCTATGCATATTGATGCCTTATTGTTCTTCTTTAATGGACTAATATCAGACTCGCAACAATGATTTATACCCGCTAGAGAAATATCAATTTGATACACCTCAAGATCTGACCCTGAGGTAATGCTAAGCACTAAATCAAAATCTAATGATCTATAGCAGCTTCGTAAGATGTCTCCAAGTTTAACTGTAAATTCAACATTGTTTATTGAGCTTAATGTTTGTCATGTGGTAGATAGAATATTTTAACATTTCAACCAAATACGAACATAATTCAACCTAATTCAATTGTTTTAAATAGTAGTCTAATGATTGTTACCGAAAAAGGGAAAAGCGTGCAAGTCCTGAAAGTAAAGGGTGTAAACTCCCAGCGAGTGTGTGTGTGTGTGTGTGTGCAAAAGCGGGAAAAGACCTCAACCACGCCACGCCCAGTCTCCAGTAACAAACAGCAAACAGCTTAATGGAACTCTTTCAGACACACTGTATATCTAAATTATTCTGCGGCTTAAATTACGATGACATTACCAGCCAGCTCTCAATGCAGAAAACGCACAGATCTGACCTCATCTTTCAGCATGGTCCTTCCTAAACCCATTTGCCTTCTTCCAAGCTAGCAGTAAAACAACGACGACTCTTAAGAAGACACTGCCTTCTTCTCATCCATTGGATGCTTGCCATCTTTGTGATTGCCTGGTTCATGCTAACTTAATCAGTTCAAGATTTACTTACACTGTCGAGGCTCACGTTATGTGTGGGGAGTCATTTTAGAGTGTAGATTTATCAACCGAAACTCCAATTACTGCATCATTACAAACCCCAGTCTCTCTCACCTAACACAGAACCCCTAATGAAGTGATGCATACGAGTTAGGCACTCACACTATTAATGCAAGAAGGGGGAAAAAAGTGCGTAATTAAATAAATATTTTTAACAGGGGGTTTGCATGCATGCAGCTGGGGTGATTCATTTCATATGGAAATATGTTTTAAGATGTACAACCATGCATCACAGTCAATACAGTGAGTGCCCTGCAACACACTGGCCCGTGGCAGCTACAGTATATTGCAGACATCAAACAGTGTACAGTGGGACTTGGCTCCTTCTATCAATGCAATCAACTACCTGAAATGCAAAACACAGATATGCAGCAACGGGCTTGGTTTAAGATGAAACAGACTGGAGGACGAGTCGCACACAAGACTAGTCAGAAAAACAGGGGCACCAGATGTTCTTTGATGTTTATAATAGCATATATTATTAATATTAATTAGACCACATACTCAATGACGCATTTGGGACGTTTCCAAGTCAATTAAGCCAAATGGCATTCAGGAGACGGTGGAACAATATTTCAAGGCAGGTGTTCAGAACTCCCTGGGTAAATCTTTTTATCTGCATGCTAGGAAAACAAGCATTTTGAGCTTAATTTGAGGCTCATATTTGCAATAACAATTAAAAAGAGGATTAAAAAGATAGAAGTGAGAAGGATGCATAAAAAGCCAACAGGTAATCACTTTAGACAGACCAGTCAGAATAAATCCTCTCTCCAGTGTGTTCTGAAGATAAAGTTACACTGTATAATTTAAGATGCCCTTGTCGTGCAACATAAGTGTTATTATTGATTGGTCTGTTCCAAATTTATGGTTGCTTCCTCAGTATTATTACACATATCTGAAGCATGCTGTTTATTGGGAAATAAAAATATACAGTATATATATAACACGTTTTGGTTAATCCAAAGCACTGTTTGATATTTTTTTCAATGCCCAATTTAAAAAAGGCTTGGGCCGTCAGTACGCACAAAAGCTAGACAAACTGGAACAGCCAAATAAACACTGATACACTGAGACTACTGCAGGCAATATAATCCGTTAACCATATATATACATATATATTAGCATCTACCATCTTAACATTCTAGTGTATCTGCAGCTTAATGCTTACAGTAAAGCCAGAGCAAACACACTGCAAAAGAGATAAGCGCGGACAACATCATTACATGGTGTCTGCTCATTGACCTTGGGGTTAAGAGTTTTGAATGGGCCTAATTAATAACTGTCAGAGCATTTTCTGTTTGTTAAGCATGTTTGTATTCACAGTGTAAATCCAACTGGTCCAATGTAGGTCAGAGGCCTCACGCATGCATCTCTCATTAGTTGATGGTTGTTTAAGAGTTGTTATTCATAATCTACCATAATTACAGTCAAAGTACATTTTTAGATCGGTCTTGATTAGATATTTATGACAGCAATCCTACCACAAGACGTCAATTTAAGATAACATGCATTTTGTAATTTAAGACGGTGGTTATTTTAGCTCAAATAAGCAATTCAATAAATAAACGCAATAAAAATTTCAAATCCAAAACTACATCTGAATGCTACAACGCCATCTCTCCGCCTGACACCAATGAATATACTATATATGCTATCCATATTGAGAACATCAATATCTTCATGACCACCACAGTGTGACTATGAATAATGCAGCCAGTAATTCTGCACTAATCAATGTTCTTCAAGCTGAACATCTGGCGCTGGTAAATCTTCCCCACCATCTCTGCTCTCCTGAATTAGAAAAACTCTCACTCACTCTCTCTCTCTCTCTCTCTCTCTCTCTCACCAACAATTGAGACAGACAGACTTTATCAGTAACACCAAAATAATAAATACAAAAACGTATCCCCTGCTATTAAACCCTCATCAAGTGGTGCGTGCTCCCCATATGTGTAGGATTTACCTATCTGTCCCACAGCAGACCTGCATGTTGAGCGGAGGCCAGCACCGTGTGATTGTGTTAATTAATCTGTCATTGTGAGCGCATGGAGCAGCTGCAGAGGTCTCGGGGATATATTGTCAGAGCTAAACAATGCAGTGCTAAGCCCCCAGAGTGAGTCTACCATTACACAGGACTAAGAACAGAGAGAGAGGAGAGGAGGAAGGGGTGAGAGAGAGAGGGAGAGAGGGAGAGAGAGGGAGTCTGCCGGATCCATCATTGACTAAAGCAATGACGCCTGACCTTTACAATGAATTAGTTTCCATGCTTAATATTGACTGAAATTAGAGTCTGATACTGAATGTGTGTCTGTGCTCTAAACCCCATTCATTTGCCAGCTATCGTAAACGTACCAGAGTGAATGGTCTCTGAGATAGCAGGAACGGGGGAAAGTTAAAACAACATTTTGAATATGCTGCCCAAAAAGTAACTGGAGAGGGATTCACCCCATGACATTTGAACATTTACATGTAAATATGTTGATACCCGTATGTATGCACAAAATGGAAACAATACATCTAATGTGATTAAAGCTGATCCATTTATCTCTGGTATACGGACATCATTTAAGAGGATACTGGGTCAAAGTCCCACGAGGCAGGCTCAGATACAAAACTGGCGTATACCAGGCCTATAGTAGAAAATGTGCTATTTGACAAAAGGCAAACATCAAGTTGAATATTTTCCTTTATTCTCTTAGCATTTCTGAAGCAGCAATGTATTATCATGTTAGCATGTTAGCAGGATACCGTAACAAAGGAAAGCACTTACCCAGGAACCAAATCATCTAAAGCACCAGGTGGAACACAAGACTATCAATAAAAAATACCAGGTGGTATATCAAATCATAAAAACCACTGGGTGGTATATATCAAATCATTAACGACAACAGATGGCATGCATTAACATCTTGTGCCCCCGTAGGCAAGGGGTAAAGATGTGAGGGATATAAAATAGAAAGTACTCATTTCCCCTACCATTCAACATGATGTCATCATATTTAAAAAGGAAGACGTTTGGACACTTTTGTGTTGCCTACAATTCTGCTTGTCTAGTCAATGTATTATAATATTATTGAATAGAACTACTAACTATGGAATATATGAAATATATATATAATGTATGTATATATATAGTATATTGCATATGTCTGTCTAAAGACAAGTACGTTGTATTTTTGTAATATGGGTTTAGTCTAAGCACAGGTGGATTGGAAATAAACATACAAAACAGTGTAAAGGAAAAAAAGAAAACGTCTGCTTTAATTAGATGGTGACAAAATTACCTGTAGGTGGAGAAGAGGATTGTGGGTAATTATCCTGGCCACTGACAGAATGGGAGGAGCTGGTCTCTGTGGTGATCTCAGTTGGTCCACGGTGGCTAAGGCTACCTGGAGTACTAGCCCTGCTGACTGCCTTTATGTCCGAGACCCCAAGACCCTCTTTCCCCTCATCGACAGACAGATATCTCTCAGCCAGGTGTTGAGGCTCTTTAGTGGGGAACATTTGTTGTCCAGCAGCCACTCCTGGTGCCATGATCTGCCAGCCTGGATATCTGTCTCTGTCGCTGATAGCTTTCTGTAGATAGTCCATACAGTTTGTGCTCAGCGGTGGATGCGCATGGCTCATGCCAAGCAGAGAATGTTCCGCTCCCTGGGTCGCAGGGCCCGCTCCAGAGGCAATCATTCGCCCTAACATCTCCCTGACCTTCATCTCAATGCTCGCCGTGGTCAACATCTGGCTGTCGACTGTAAGGAACCTGTTGTGGAGGCTTGAGACGTACTGGCTGTAGAGCGCAGCGGGCGAGCCGTGCGCGAGGCTACTCGTGCTAACCGAGGCGTCGCGCCCGCCGGGGAGCTTGCCCTTGGCTGCTAGCTTATTCAGGTGGACCTTCATGTGGTTCTTGAGGAACCACGGCTCTTTGAAGCGACGGCCGCAGATCTGGCAGCAGTGCTCGAAGGAGTCCTTGTGCTTCCTCATGTGGCCCTTGAGGAACCACGCCTGGCTGAAGGTCTGCCCGCACACTTCGCAAGGGAACTCTCCGGCGGGCTTCCCCTTGTCGCCGCTCTTCGGCCCCGCCCCCAGCTCCGCCGTGATGTGCGCCGTCTCCACGTGCGCAACGAGCTCTTCGTCGTGCGCGGCGGCGAAGTCGCACAGGGTGCACTTGTAGGGCTTGTGCAGGATGCGAATGTGGCGCTCCAGTTCCTCCTGCTTACGGAACTTGCCCTTGCAGAAGGAGCAGCGGAAGCCGGCGGGGGGGCGCTGGACGTCGTGCACGGAGGTGGCGTGGGGGGGCGGGGTGACGCGAGATGCGCTCTCCAGGGGAGCGGAGGGCGGGGCCGCATGCTCACCCAGGGGCCCCGCATGGGTGCCCCTCATCTGCCGGTCTCTCAGGATGGCCCTCTCCTCCAGCTCGTGGAGCAGTCGGTTCTCCTCTCGGACGCGCCCGCGGCCCTTTCCCAGGATGCCCTGCTTGTGCGTGCGGAGGTGGATCTTGAGGTTGCCCTTCTGGGCGGCCCGGTGGTCGCAGTAGGGGCACTTGAAGGGTTTCTCGCCCGTGTGGGTGCGCATGTGCAGCGACAGGATGCTGTTGAAGCGGAAGCGCTTGCCACACAGCGGGCAGGGATACTTCCTGTTCTTGCGACTGTCGTCGGCCAGAGACGTCACCTGGGAGGCTACGCCTTGGCCGCTCACCCGCAGGAACTGGGGTAGATCCACTCTCCCGTTCATACTGCTCAGAATCCTGGTGTCCACGATCTGATTGGTCAGAAGTGCCATCTGGCTTGTGCTTGGGTGGGTGGGTGATAGGGGTTTTCTGTTGGAAGTTGTTATTGCAGTGTGGTGGTCCAGGCGATCTCTGGCTGACAAGGGTATTTTCAATGTAAAGCCTATGTAGATGATACAGGCTGTGAATTCATCCTAACACGGTGGATTTCAGTGGCCATTAGTTCATGCCTAAAGAAAAGAACAACAAATAACAGTTAGAAACATTGTTTTATTAACTATAATTTGACCACAGCATTACAATCATTACATTAGAGATTGGATTGAATTGAGTAGACTAGAGATGTTATGAGGTGAATCAAAACTGTTTATGTGTTGTGCCATGATGCTAGTGATGCATTTCAAATAGGTCAGGAAACACAGCAAAGCATGTTTTCAGACTCCCCATCCTGTGTTAAGTGTAACAGTGGTTTTTGATTATTGTTGGAGACTGAAAACGCTGATTAAGTCTAACCTCAAAGACTTCCTCTTGAAATACAGTATATCATCTTCGCTAAATGTAACACACTTGGTCTTCATCTCATTTTAAACCAACACACAATAGCAGGGAGGTATAAACTATAAAGCTGGTATTGCACTCAGAAAACCTAGCCATAACACAATAATACCAAGGGGAAACAAAACTTTATGATACAAAAATGTAAACTAAAGTTAAGAAAATTACAAAAATTTAAAGTATTCCAGAAGCAAGCTAAAATAGGCCTCACATCTCTCTGAGCTAACTCCATTTTCAGCTTCTCAATAACAGACAAACAAAGCCTCAAATTCACTTCATGCTACAATGGTAGAGGTCACATAAGCAAGGCCTATCCTCTCTAGTGCTGCACCAAAGGGCATGGAACAAAGCCTGCACTGTCCATATAGAATTAACACAGGCTTACATCATTCTGGCCTGCAACCTCAGTCACTCATGAAAATGATGAACACAAAACTGCACACAGATAACAACATACTGGCTTGAGTGGGCATGGAGTAATGATTCTGTTGTCATCTGCCAGGAATCATTGTAATCATTCTGAACTCAGCATAGAACATGTTTTATATTAATCATTAAATACAGTACACCTGCCTTCTATTTGCTGCAGTTATTTATTTATTTTTTCATTAATTAGTAAAAACAGAACACTGTGTGTGTGTGTGTGTGTGTGTATTTGTGTGCATGAGAGATCAAGAGAGAGAGAGAGAGAGAGAGAGAGAGAGACGTCTGTCAGGTGTTATCTCTGACTGAGTGTCAGTGACTGATAAGAGTCTAACTGTATATGCAAGTACTGACAAAATACATAATAATTTCCCAGTAGCTCATCCTAAGTGTGGCCTTATATAAATGAGAGGCAGGTTTGGTTATGATGTATTAAAATAAAGAAAATACATCTGAATTTAGTGTTCCTCATACTAGAATGTAGAGTTAATAATATAGTTAAAAACTGTTTTTTAATATCTTGCATCTATGAACATCTTTTATCTTTTTTTAAAGATGTGGTGCAGAATTATTGTCATTGGCATTAGTATAGTATTTCCAGCTATAGACTCAACGTCAATATTCTAAATCAATACAAACTAAAATGACATTCAGCTTTTAGATCATAATTCCGTTATTTGCTGAATAAACACCCTAATGCCAGCGCAAATACTTTTAGTACAAACAACAAGCAAGCTGCAAGCTGCCTAATCCTGCTAATATGACCTATATACCAAGTAAATAAGATTAATCTACCATAATGTGGCATCAAATACAATGAGTCAAGCAGGGAGTCTCTTCATACACATTCTGCGTATTCCTGATTTGTTGAGATTGTGCTTAGCCTACGTCAGAATTCCGTATTTCAAGATTTCACGGCTTTCGGCAGTTTGAAATTCCCTGACGTTTGTGCATGGCAGCTCTTTATGGTTCACTAGTAGTGCTGCTTATGGGACATTAGTTGAAGCCATATTCCAGCAAACTATTTGACCAATGGCCCCCAAAAAAAAGTTGTCTACAAGTAGGCCTGTGCATTGGCAAGAATCTGGCGATACTTATCACAATACAGGTGCCACAATTTCACATATTGCTATATATACTGTAAGCAAGGTGATATATTACAATTTCGAATTAGTAGAAAACTGTCGTAGTAATGCTAATGTGTGGCACCACATGAAAACCACATGCACCACATGGAAACACATGTAATCTTGCTCAGGGAATGCAGATGTAAATTTGCAATAATATCACGATACTCGGGTGTATCGATATTTCCTTACACCCCTACAAGTAGTTAGTAAGTAACCACCTCTGTGAGTAGATGCCAAAATATTGTAACGTTTAGCAACGACGACAACGTGTGGTAAACGAAACAGTGGTTTAATCAAACAAGGATCAACACAAACAATAAACCACAAGAAAGGAAACACCAAACAAACACTAAATGCTCGTGGGTGAGTAGATAACTCAAAACAGGTGTAGAAACAGGGAGGGGAAGGGCTGCCACGACGCCTTGGGCAGCGCGCCGTCGGAGGGAGAGCCTGGCCACACCCCCGGACCTAGGTGTGACACATATAAACAAATAAACACAAAAATGCCTGCAAGACAATACAACTAATAAAATAGGGCTCCAGACTAACTTTTTCCACTAAAAGTTAGTTAGGGTTAACCTAACTAACTTTGTGACACATATGATGTTTGACTATTTAAAAGAATATTCTTCGAGTCAAGAAAGTCTCCGTTTGTCATGCATTTGTTTAAGTATATGTGAAAATATGTAATTAGTCAAGTACAAACCCTGTGTCACCTAAGTGTGTCATGAGGTTGTCGTGCCACAATCCTCAAGCCGAAGCATTGTTTTGATGACTTGTGTTGTGTGAGACAAAAGCTGTAGTTCACTGAGCAGTTACACGCAAAACTAAAGATTAATTTAGAGTTTCACTACAAACTGCAACGTTCTTGACTTGAACAATTATCTTTTAAATAGACAAACATCATATTTGTAAATGGGATCTAAAAATAATCTCATTCTCGTCGTTGACTACCATGCATATGTTTTTCAAACATAGGTCCCATAATCCAAAAGTGACTTTGGCTCTCCATACAAAAAGAAATGCTTGTGACCAAATCATGTACTAGTGCGACCAACAGTTTGGGAAAATGTGGAAGTGACTTCAGCTCTCTGTTAGAAATAGCATGGTGAGTTTCCTACAATGGATGGCCGCATTGCCTATACTATACGCACACAGTAGACATCCCCTTTCTACTGCAACTTGTATGCCTACTGCATTAGCCCTTGTGCTTTTCAACATGCAGACGCATCAGTTGTGTCTGAGTTGGTTCTCTATCTCCTCCAGCCACATTATATTAAAATAACAATCTTATTCTTTGGAATACAGTATGCGTGAATTCACATTCACAACAGAGCGCCGTATCATCTACGGCGCCAGCATTCATGTGCATGAGCAGTGGGACTTTACGATGACGAAATCTCACTTGATATAATATCATATTTATGCAAGCAATTGTAATACAACTATCATGTCTGCTGAAAAGCAACCGTGTGAGAATGTGAACACAGGTTCTTGTCCGGTCTCGTATACGTAGGTCGGTGTGACTGCTACTGACTTTACAGCCATGAGCCTCAATGGAGAGCATTGCTCATGTTTATACTGTAAACTCAATCTGATTTAATGTTGGCTTGTTTCATCTTCATTTTCCTAGTTATTTGGGGTCGTAATCCTCCGCCTGCCTAAGAAAGGAGAAAAGTATGTAGGTTACGTGCTCTGTTGTGGAGAGGGAGGACCGTTCATTTGAAATGGTTCCTTTGAGTGCGGTAGTGGAGCGCACAGAGCCGCTTAAAACCGCAATTGTGAAGCGGCGGCCCACAAGTCGCACTGGTGCGACTACTTAAAAATGGTGGCAAAATGCGACTGATTAGTCGCAGTCTGGATCCCTGGCCCCCACATATCTTACAGCCTCTTATCTGAGGGTGTTCTGACCCCCACTTTGAGAACCCGCCATGCAAAGTGCCCTTCACCACACACACACGTGTGGCCTGCCCTGTCTAGGAATGAACTACTACCACCAGGCGGGGGCAGCAGTTACAAAGCTGCCCACTATGACCCAGACAAAAGATAACACCCATATACTTTCTGACAGCCGGATTAATGAAACCCTATAGGAGTTTCTCTGTAGGCCCCCCAAAAGCCTGACTGAGACAGAATAGTCTCGCCAGCGCCATTCATTACTGGCGAAGTACACAGCACAGAAAGAGCACACACAGCACTGACAAACTAGCTCCTAGTGAGTAATAGCTTAAGAACCCATAAAGGAATACATACACAGTCATCGTGTATGCAGTATATCTATGTCACTCTTTTTATTACCATCAAATTCTGGCTTGTTCCTTGTACAAATAAATCTGGCATGCATACGGTGTGGTTGTGATGTGCAGTTCTTCAGAAGTCAGCTATTTCACGTTCACACTCACTGAAGGGGAAAAAAAACAGTTTGATTTGTTTGATTCAGTAATGCAGGGTAGTGGACAAACATGCCACAAAGCTAAGCTGTTGTGTGTAAATATTGTAATTGTGATTTATAATAATACATCTCAGTCCTGTTGGTAGTTCTGTGACCTCCATATTTTGGGAATTTATTCTTAAGAGCAAGTTTTTGTTCTAAATTCCTGAGAACTTTTCCACAGACAATGACAAAATACGAAGAGAAAATAGGTCCATAGCATATAGTGCCCAGCTGTGTGGGCACAAGTGCATCTTGGTGGAAATAAACATTCTCAGAGGTGAAAATGCATCACTGAAAACAGTAGTTCTCAAACTTTTTTAGCCGTGATCCCCAAAAAGTAGTTCACGGACAAGTAGGTGTTTTTTTGTATGCCCTACTTCTTTTTGTATGCGTTTTATTGGAGATAACTACTGTAGATTAAATAATGCTAAATACATATTTCAAATTCTTTAAATAATCTCACACCCTGAGAACTAATGGCTCGTTGGTCTGACTTTTTTGTTCCAATTAACAAACTAAGTAAGATATAAGTGATACATAAAATTTTACAATGTGTGTGTGTGTGTGGGGGGGGGG
>JAODUH010000021.1:4217536-4231426 GCA_027564835.1 Typhlichthys subterraneus | reverse complement strand
GAAACCGATATCAAGCGCTGTCATCAGAGAAGGGGGGAAGGGGGGGGGTTGATTGACTGATGTACCTGCTTTCATTTGGTTCGTCTGTCTGTCTGTCTGACTTCTCTCTCTCTCTGTCTGTCTCTGCCTTCTCTCGTCCGCCCTAGAGACGACAACTTCTCTGACACGCTGAGCCAGAAGGCTGACAGCGAGGCTAGCAGCGGTGGCGGCCATGCCAGCGACGACAAGTGCTCCGGGAAAGACATCGCCTCGCCTACTGACAGCCGTATCTCTGAGGCCTACATCTCCAGGTTGGCCTGCACTGTCCTGTCTGTCTGTCTGTGTGTGTGTGTGTCTGCTCTGCAGTGGATTCATTAGCGGAGATCCTCTACATTAGGACACACGCTGTGTCTACGCTGGGCCAGCATTAGCTAAAAGACACTCAAAGGCGTTGTAGTCGGCTATTGCAAGCTAATTGTAAGCTAATACACTTTTTGTCTAATTCACCAAATATCTCCTCGCATTTCGCTAGCTAACCGTTCTGTGTGTGCTGAAAACATCAATCAGATACTTCTACACAGCCCTGGCCCCGTAAATAGGAACATAAAGTGGCGAACATCGCTCACATCAACTAAGCCGTAGCACTACGCTTTGCTGCACAGTGCACTTTGGTGTGTGGGGCAGTGCCGCGGATGGATGTTGTTTTGATTGTGTTGTTGTGTTGATTTGAGCTCAGAGTTATCAAGAATTACTAACCCTGTCTTTATTCTAATAACAGAACCCACTGTTCAGTGTAGAAGGCGATCATACTGTAACAACATGTAATATATGAACACATTATGTATAGATACACACGCTTAAAGAAAATTACTTTTTCTAGTCAACTTTATATTGCTAATAGTATTATACTTGACCTCCCCAAGCATCATTAACATGAGACCCCTTGGATATCTCTATGGGGGGTGGACATTCTGCACATATTCTAAATGGCAGAGCATTCTAAAAGCTTAGCTAGTTCAGCTGTGCCAACCGGTGCCACTGATATCCCATAATTATTCTATGCAGCTTTACAAAGTCACCCAAGACATGGAAGTTTTCCCTCAAAATGACTTTGGAAGATTCTCCTCTAGTAGGTGGACACACGTGACATTGTACATTGCTGCGTGTTTCTGCATAGCGCTCTTATTAGATCAGTGATGAATGGACTGACCACCACCTGTGCTATTATAGGAGCACAGAGCAGTAATGGAGTACTACAGTGCACACTATAATCCTATATAAGCAGCCAGGTGCTGTTGTAACCCTAGTTTACCCCTTTCAGCCTAATTGTGCGATTGCTGCCCGATTATGGAGGTTCATTCGATTACTGGAGGTAAATTCCAATGTGTTTCTAGTCTGCGAACGTTCCTTGTTTCTTGTACTGATGCATGGTATCAGGCAGAATCACATTAAGTATATCAAAGCGTAATGCTATAGTGGTGCGTCCTTACTGCTTAGTCATCAAGGCCAAAACACGCACACACACACACATCATTTTGGCAGGGAGTCTCGTCGGCTGGTGGCGTGCCAGTATTGTGTCTCTTGTTCTTCCATTCATTGCTGCACTTGCATGCCGAGGGAAGCAGGCGACCTTGAAATGTCTGCTGCTAGCTCTCGCCAAAAGAGTACAGCGATACTGAAGCAAGCTTTGGCTGTCAAAATCATAATGGCTTTTAGCTCAAGGAGAAGTATGAAGTGAAATGAACAGTGTGACATAATGTCCCTATCCCTTCATGTGAAGTTAGCCAGATAGGTGTTCATCTCGTCTGTCTGCTGTTCTATTCAGATATGCCTCGGAACTGCTGAATCTTTCATATCCTAAGGTTTATTTAGACACTTCCTCTCCAACTGTTCTCAATCAACAGTGTTCATACAAGACAAACCGCGGGCCGGGCAAATGTCTGACAGAGTTTGATGCTAACTAGCTTTTACAGCCACCCTAAAATGGCATTACAGTAATTGTGTATATCTATATTTTAACTGATAGAATATTTACTATGCTCTTGTCTAAGATTTTGAGTAGAATTCATGAGTTTGTGGTGTCATATCAGTTCAAATTGTTCCTGTTTTTAGAATGAGGTTTTCAGAGACAGGAGCTTGTGGAATGCCAAATGATTTACCTTATTATTCCAGGCCCCAAAGCAGTCAGTTTTTAATAACGTGATGGCTTAGAAGTTGCTGTGAGTCTACTGTAGCTTTTGTGGTCTTTGCTAAGGCTCAGTCCCAGAGGGGTCTGGTGTTATGTAAGTAGACTGCTCCCCCTGCAGGGCATCAACTGTTCCTGCAGGTGTTTACTGTTGAAGGTTTCTTTTGTGTGAGAAATTGTTTACGGTGCAAAGCTGCAGTAACTCTCCTCCAATATACTCATATGTTATAGCCAAGCCACTAGCTTTGGAGGCTTAAATCTAGGTTAATTTACTTGTTTTATCATTAAAAAGAACAAACAATGTCAAACAATAATATTTTAATGTCTAAACCGCAAAATGAGAGATATACCTTTTGAAACAGAAATATATTGTTTTCTGTTTCTTAAACATTGATATAATAACAATGTTTTCATTTATCTTAACAGTAATTCAAATTTAATGCATATACTATAATAATATTTTGGTTGCCTTGTGAGCAGTCACAGACATTCTAGCATCTTGCCAAGCTACATTAACTGCTAATGGTTATGGCAGTTGTTTTGATAAGACATTACCGTGGATGTCTCCGACACTAGTAGGGCTACAAGTCATATACTGTATACGGAGTCATTATTGGCTCTGTGTACGAGTGTTCTGTATTATGTGTGTGTGTGTGAACAAATAGTGGAAAGCTGTCATGCTAAAACAACTACTGTAGCTTTTTCCATTGTGTTTAAAGCTCAAAAGCTTATATCTGGCAAGCTGGTTGGCAGCAAAGCATTACTGTATCTGCTCTTCAAAAAGCTTCTTTTGGCTTTTTACACTAGGCTATCAGTTGTATAAATATGTTCATGAGCACTTACAGAGTTGATGTACAACTTTTTTCATGGCATTAATGCAGCAAAGCGCGCACATTTAGAAAGGTCGTCAAAGGGTAAACTTAAAATTATGAATAATGGTGCCGTGCATGTTGTAATTATAGAACTCTTGTCTTCTTTTATAAATGAGTTGGACCTTTATTTCAACAGGAAGCCATACTGAGAGGCCTGCACACAGCAGACAATACTACACGGCACAATAAATCAGAACAGAACAATAAACTCATTATAAACATTTTGGGTGGGATATATACAAGAGGGATACCTAGGCAACCAAAGCTTGGAATGTAAACAATAAACCAATTTTCAGCTAGTAATGTAAGTAGTGTGCGAGGATGGATTGTGTGTTGTGTGTGTGTGTGTGTGGATCCAATGTAAAATATGTCTGTGCCAGTAACCCTACGGAGCAGCACTATGAATAAACCCTCTCCCAACCCCAACCAGCAGGCACAGGAAGCGGTCAGAACCCCCCTCCCGCCGCCCTCCGGCGCGGCCTAGCGACGTGCACTGCGCGGCACACCCCTCGCAGCAGGGCCACGCATCCGAGCTGGACACCCCGGCGCTGAGCCACCTGAGCCCGCGTGACGTCCTGCGGAGCCGCAGCCACCTGCCCACGGACAGCCCCGAGCGGCGGCGGCGCGCCGGCCACGGCAGCCTGACCAACATCAGCCGCCACGAGTCCCTGAAGAAGATGGAGAGCCCGCCCATCCGCCGCTCCACTTCCTCCAGCCAGTACACGGGCTTCTGCGACAGCCACCACCACCTCCATCACCTGCATCACCTCCACGGCACCAAGCCCCTGGACCCGGAGACCATCGCACAGGTCAGCGCGGGACCAGCCCAGCCCCACCCTGTAAAAAGAACCCAGTCAGTCTCTGTTGTCTTCTGTTACCACTGGCTGCTATTGTCTGTTAGAGTGCACTGAGAATATCGCAGGCAGACAGCAGGGGGCGTCATTTGAGAGAGAGTGCTCTGAAGCTGAGGTCGAGATGTTGAGTCTCTTGTTCGTGTAAACCAGTGGTCCCCAATCCTGGTCCTACCGCTGCCCTGCATGGTTTAGATGTCTCCCTGCTCCAACACACCTGATTCACATGAGTGGGTCGTTATAACGAGCTATTCATTTGAATCACCTGTGTTGGAGCAGGGAGACATCTAAAACATGCAGGGCAGCGGTAGGACCAGGATTGGGGACCACTGGTGTAAACCTTCTTACCGTCTAGCCTGTAAAACCGTATTTACACCTCCATGCTTATTTGGCTGATTCATAAGTAACGTGACGTTATTATGCAACAATTATATTGATTGAACATAAATAATGCAGTGTATGCACACGCCCACACCTGAGTCTGTCTAATCAGCTACATTAACAAACACATGTGTTTAATGTAGAAAGAAAGTGTACCTCTCATTGGTAGCACTTCCAGGTCACTGTGGAAAAGGGTAATTGACCCCAATCTCTGTAGTTTGAGGACTATTGCTGCATTCAAGCATATCTCGGAACTCTTAAGTTTTGACTTCTGACATGGAAAAATAATACAAAATGCCCCCTCATCTCGGAATCTCAGGCAATGTTTCTCTTCACCGAGCAACATGACAAATGGAAATGCAATTTGAGATTTAGCTAGCCTATATAATACAATATACAATTGGATATGTAAAGATATAATAAAAATGTGTTATTGTTATGTAGTAGTGATTTTAACGGCTACAGTCAACACGGCAAAAAATAACAGGATTGACAGTACGATGTGAAGTGAAGCTCAACGGTCAGGCGTCCGTGTTTTCTGACCTGACACAAGCTTGAACGGGTATAACCATTAAATGACGAGTTTCCAAGTTCAGATTTCCCACCTCCGACCAATGTCGAACGGCGTGTCCTAGTGCAACTGTTAATTCACAGCCCTAAGATATCCCACGATCCAACAAGTAGACAGATAATATTCCGATATTCTTTTCCTTGAAACAAATAATGTATGGCTTATGAAGCACATACTATTGTAATCATTATGTATTATATTGTGTACAGTATTTAGAATAGAAAAAGTATTTTATTAAAGCTTTTGATAGTGGTTCCTTTACACCAGTGATTCCCGACCCTGGTTTTGGTGACCCACAGCCCTGTATGTTTTGTCTCCCTGCTCCAACTCACCTGATTCAAATGAATGGGTCGTTGTCAATCTGTGCTGAAGCCTGACAATGACCCATTCATTTGTGTTGGGAAATATTGCTGTAAACATCTATCCAGAACAAAAATAGACCTCATAAATAGTTTTACATCAGCAATATGAAATTACGGATCCAGTGTCTTTCTTCTTCGTAGGTTTTTTTAAACTAGTGTTTTGACCTACAGTACGTATATTTGTCTGAACTTACTGTAACATTCAGCCGCAGATTAATTACATTAAGCTATTGGCCTGTGCCATGTGCATCATCTGCAGCGCTTATGTAAAACTTAATACATACTCTGTATAAAGTAATGTTAATGTATTACTCTCATATCTTCTATGTGAAATTATAGCATGTGCAAATATGGTCATGGTGACATGGCAACTTACAAGGTCTACTGGTGCAATCTATTGTAATCAGAACTCTGAACAAAACGACCTTCGACGAGGAAAAACACAATGGAACGCTGCTGAGTTAAGCACCGATATAAACACACATGACGTCACAGAAATGTGGCGGCGTGGGATCACACAGTTGGATATAAGGAAAAACATCTTTAATATACCTACTTTATATAGCAGTGCGTTGTGAAACATATTTGCAAGCATGAGGTGGTCTATAGCCGACTCCTGTCTCTTTTAGTGTGATCTGTTAAATCAGCTACTCTAGTTTTGGCTAGTCTGGCGCCGTGGACAGATAGACAGACAGAATTGATAGTTATTCGGCTTCAGTAGATGCTTGGTGAAGATTAGAGACCTGCCATAAACATCAGTTTGTTGCGGACGTCCATGTTGTCCCAAGCAGATAAACTGGGACACATTTAGATTGGAAGTCGATAATACAGACTCTGAAATATCGACTTGTAATGGATTGCAGTTTATGACATGGCACATTTTCACAGAGATGCCACGTTAGTGAAAACAAGACAAGTTTAGTGCCAGTGTACCAGAGTCCATTGCTTCCTAGTTGCTTAGTTCCGTTTTTACCGGGCACTGGAATAATTAACGTTGGTAGCTACATCTGTGATACCCTACTAAAATGCATTGAGAAAAGGGTTAAAGTATGTGTTAAAGTATGACCCAGTTCCCATTATTGTCAGCACTTAATCATTGCACCTGGATTGAATCTACTAATTTAATTGTCAACAGCTGTACAGCTTCTCCCTACTTTGACAGGTCCATTAAAGGTATAGTCTGCTATTGCAAGCTAATTGTAAGCTAATACATGTTGTGTCATATTCGCCAAATATCTCCTTGTATTTTGCTATCTTACCGTTCTGTGTGCTGAAATAAGAATACGATACTACACAGCCCTGGCTCTGTAAATAGTAACATAACAACATAACAAAGTGGCGAACACCGCTCACCACAACAATGCCGTAGTAATAATCTTTGCTTCACAATACGTTTCAACGTTTGGGGCGACACTGCGGAAGAATATTGTTTTGAAGCAAGCATTCTGGAGAATGACCCTGCCTTTAATGGAGACACAGCATAGAGTACACCTGAAACCACTCTTGTCTGGCTGCATTCCTGTCTGTCTGTCTGTCTGTCTGTCTGTCTGTCTGTCAGCAGGACGACGTTCAGATGAACAGAGATTGTCATCGGTATAGGCATGGTCAGGGAGAGACATCAGTACGAGAGCGCTACACATTGCACGTGTGATGCATGCTGGGTGTATATCTGTGTGTGTGTGTGTGCACGTTTTACTGGCCTACTCACTCTTCTCCCTGTCCTGTCTCGTCTTCTGCACACTGTTGCCGGGCGACCACACAGGACATAGAGGAGACGATGAACACGGCTCTGAATGAGCTGCGTGAGCTGGAGAGGCAGAGCTCCGCCAAGCACGCCCCAGACGTAGTGCTGGACACCCTGGAGCAGAGGCAGAGCTCTGGGAGCGCTGGAGGGGGCCCCGCCAGCTCCAGTGAGCTTCTGGGTGGGCCTGCACACAGGTCTGCCACCGCAGCCGCCGTCGAGCCGGCCGCCCGCCGCCGCAACACCGGCTCAAGCGACGCCGTGAGCACATTCAAGCCGGCGGTGGCACCGCGCATGGGGGTGCAGGTGAAGCCTCCCGCCCTCAGGCCCAAGCCCATGGTCTTGCCAAAGACTAGCCAGGCCCCGCAGCCC
Source organism: Typhlichthys subterraneus (assembly GCA_027564835.1). NCBI lineage: Eukaryota > Metazoa > Chordata > Actinopteri > Percopsiformes > Amblyopsidae > Typhlichthys > Typhlichthys subterraneus. Next base: position 4,224,112 of record JAODUH010000021.1, on the reverse strand, counting down.
TCAAGCCAGACTTCTCAGGACCCCCTGGACAAGTCCTGCACCATGTGACCACGTTTACAGCAGACATGAACAACATACACGGTTAAGCTAATAACTAATGAACTGTAAGAACATACCAATGGATGAAGCAGGTGTACTGAAAACTGTAGAAACATGTTATTGGTGTCTATAATGTGATCGTAATATTAAACACAATATCAGTGGCTAACATACTTCTGGGCAGGACGACAAAATACTTGAGGGTAAGTTATACTATCCTGCTTGCTTTGTGAAATGAATGCGTTTCCTTACTGACAATTAAAAGTGAAATGAATACAGATGAGCTCAGAGGAGAGTAAAAGACGGGTGTAGAAACTGCAATATAGTAGTGGACTGGTAATTATCTGAGTGGTTTACAGTAATCTGTTAATATGCCTACCATTAAATATGGAGGGATATTTGCTTTAATACTTTGTAAACGACACATTTTAAAGGCTTCCTTAAATGTTTTAGACATTTTACACCGGTAATTTACAGGTTGTTTACCACTGAGCCCAAAGAAGTGTTCATGTCAATTGTTTTTTTTTCTTCAATATAACCAGAATGGAGAGCTATAGAAATATAATTGAATAGTTATGTTGTGTTCTGTGACAGTAAATATGTTAAGGCCATCACAAGTGTACAAATGTAAAGGCCTTACTGTCTTCAGTTAGTGAATTAGAATTACTAAATAGGCTGTGATGTACAGAGTAAAAATGGTTGCTCTTTGGACTGAAATATTTTTACAGACAGAGTAGGACAGATTTAACATTATACTGCTAAGATTTTTATTAAGTAAACATTTCCTTTATCCAAGACCAGGTTACATCTCAAAAATGTATACAAGCTTTACATTAACACTATTTTAACACAATTTCAACATTGCCTGGGAGACATTATTACTGTTGGATAGAACCACTATATGAATGAAAACTATTGGAACTTTCTGTGAACATTTTGATAGATTATTGAATTGTAGCAATTACATTAACATATGCTTTGAGAGCAGTGTGGAGTGAATTCTACATAAAATGTCATACTAATAATTCATACAGCATACCATAGCTTATATTATGCCTTGCTTGGCATTTTCTACCCAAAGAATGTGTACAGTTCAGAGCATGGATGTTCTATAGACTATATGATACAAGCTTTCTTTTAGAGTGTGTATGAAGAATGCCAGCATTCTGTGCTGTTGGTTAGCCATGGACCTGATGACTGTTGATGTAAAAGGCCTCCTGTAAACATTTCAAGTTAACAGTTTTAATTCACCTAATTTGAGAAGAGTGTCCGTCTTGTCCGTGTTGGGATGGGGGCAGAATGTACACTGTGGAAATATCAATATCCTGTCCTGAATGATGTGTGCAGAACTTCTAAATTGCAGCAATATTTGTATTTTTAACAATAATATTTGCTCTGTTTGTGGGGTCATCTCATTACCTCTAAGTGACTCCATAACACCGTATGTGCCAGTGTTCTGTTTGTGACTGTATGTGCCCAAATGTCTACTCTACACGTCCTTGGAGCTAGCAGTGATATTTGATCAATGCCTACAAAGGATTTGTTTAACATTTGCAATGAAAGAGCAATGCTCTCCCACCAGCAGGTTTACAAGCATATTTTTATTGACCTAGTCATAATTGTTTTAATATCAAATATGTTTTGAAATCGTAATGACTAACCATTTTATTTTTTGTAGTAATATAGTAATTACTTTCTACATTAGTTTTATTTTATTTTTTCTAAATATTAGTTTGATTTTAGAAAGGTGCTGCACCTATGAAGCCAGTTATAAATGTGTGCGGTTGTCACTATAAACATGTATAACAGCAGCAGTCAGTCAATCTGTCTGTAGGCTGTTATGCTTCTCTGTGGTGTCCATGTACATCCATAGTATGTACTGTACTTGTAAAAGTGCCTTCAGTGTAGCGGAACTTTGCTCATATTCTTTACTGTCACATTCTCATTTCAGACCCTGTGTTTTGGAGCAGGCTCAGTGGAAGGAGAGATGTAACTAATAAATAATGATGCTATATGAATAAATAAATGAACAGCTTATCCATTGTGACATTGCACTTTTATGTATAGAACTGTATATAAGGCATGTATCATCATAACTTAGTTTTTTCAGGGCATTTTCCTGAAATAATTTCTTTCTAATAAAGTAAATAGTTTGAGACTTGTGTAGTATTTTCTTTCATTTGTACTTCATATTTCAAATTACATGTAATATACATGCTGTTTTGATCATTTTGGGTCAACATTAATGAAATATAAATTAAACATTTCAGTGTCAAGTAGCCCAGTGAATGTATAAAACACTGCATTATAGGCTCCACAATGATAATTGGTATGAAAAAGGCATATGATTTATGTGTTGTAAGATGTACTTTATTATGCAGTTACTGTATACAATATGAATTATAGTTTGTTGCCTGTAATTCAAATGTGGTAGTACAAGCCAAAAAACATGTTCAAAACTTTCATAGTACAGTGATACATTATAATTTATGTATACATTTACATTATAAAAATATTGTATAATTTTGTAAGATTCTTCTTTGACCTCCTATTTTAGTTATTGTTTTTGGAAACTAGCAGTAAATAGTGATCATACAAAGCCTTCAGTAAAATATTTTATGTTTTAGTACTGTACACACAATTAATTGAAAATGTATTATTTATTCAAGTGAACATACATTTAACTTTTGTCAAACCCATGGGGAAAGTCAGAGTCACAGTGGTTGTCTATTTTTTCATTTGCACACAACTGAGCTTGTCATCTTTGTCCATCTTATGTGTTTGTTTGCTGTGGTTAACTATGTCGGGGAGCTTAACGACAGCTTGGTTCATCCCAAAATCAGCACGAGCTCTCTGCTTGTTCCTAGCCTTTGTGTGATTTATACCAGGTCTCTGGAAAAGAGTGGGAAAAAAAGCCTTTCCATCTGATTTCCACTGGATAACAAAGTGAACACTATACACTGTAATAGGGCACCTAAAGAGTGTTAATGTGATTACCTCTGCAATCTCAACCTTGCGCTCCAGGTCTTTGAAATTACGCTGCAATGCCTTGTGTTTTTTCTTGATCTCAATGTAGTCAAACACATCAGGAACGTGGATGATGCCGTCTGGCAGCTTGCTGTACAGTCGCCTATTGACCATTTCTTCCTTAGAACGTTCCTGAAGGTAAAAACGTTTTGTAAAATGTATGAGTTTTGGAGGAATACGATAGGAAAACTAGAGACATTGAGTGCCGTTTGTACTTTTCTATTTTTTTGCTAAGGTTCCTACTGAACCTTGAATAACTAAAATAATAAGGCACAACACACATTACATTACATATTTTACATTATATACTGTTTTCACTATTCCTTGGCTGAATAACTGTTCCAATAGCAGACCTCCTCAACTTGCTGCATCTCCTTCTCATTCTTCTTCAGTGTCTCTGAACATTTTGCGATGTCACTATCCAGCTGTACTGATTCACCTATCTCACTCTGTAGCTTCTCCTGCAATCACATGGACATGAGACATGCACACATACTGTAGCGTACTGGGTAGACATGAAACATACTGTAGTGTGTTCCCAATTATGCCAGAAATATAACAAGCTACCTTGTAAGAATACAGGGCCCGCTGTGCACTATTCGCCTTCTTTTTGCATTGTTTTAATTCTTCTGTCAGGTCTTGAAGAAGCTGATGATAATTTGTGTTTTCGATCTGCAAATTTTTAATCTCTAGCTGGATACAACACACACACACACACACACACACACACAGTTAAATAGTATATTCAGGGTCCATGTAAGGGCATCTGGACCCAAGTACTTATTAAACCCCAAAATGTTTTTAGTCGAAGAGTGTTGTATTTGGTCTGATGAAGTTATGACTGCTACATTCTTGACAAAATTATAAGAAGCTAGAGTGCCCCTTGCCACAGCAACATCCCAATACTGGTCAATGTACCAATACACCAGTAACTACCTCATTCAGCGTCTCTCCTGGGTCTTTTCTTTGACATAATCTTACTGCCTGCTGGGCCTTTAAATCCTTGTTCTGCAAATGTAATCTTGTAATCTGGGATTCCTGTGGATGTATTATTAGAGCATGCATCACTGAATTTACTAATTGATATGCAGTTTTTCTCTACAAATATTTGCGATTATTTTGCAGTTTAATAACTAACCTTTTTCTTGAAATTGTTCTCAAAGTAACTAAGCACTTTATCAGGTCCCTGCATCCCCCATATATCATCATTCAAAGGTTTAACAACATCCCGCTCAAAGTCTCTCTTGTCCTTCCTGTTTTCTAGCATGGAAATATCAGCTGCCTCCAATATGGCCTGAATGGACAAACAAGAAATACGTCTGTGTGCGCGTTTGTGGTGTGCTTGTGCAAGGTGTATGTTTAAGTTACCTTGTAGTTTCTCAGCATATTATCAGAAGTGTGTTTTTCTTCTTCCATCATCTGTTTTTCTTTTTCAATTTCTCTCTCCAAGATAGAACATTTCTGCTCCGAGGTTAGCGTGTTGGATTGTATGCCCTGCTTGTTTCTGCCACGCTGGAACACAAAACGTGCACGCACACACACACACACACACGCAAACTGTCCTAAAACCAGAAGTTCACCTACCGCAGTATTGTTAGAGTTAACACTGTTTTGGCTCTCATTTACCCCCGGCTGACAGTCATGTGGATCCACTGAGCTCATGAAAGACTCAAACATCTCGTTTTCTGCCCGAATAAGGTCATTCGAACGCCTTGGATGAGAACACAAATATCGATTTACCCGAGGTATTATTATTGTTACTATAAGACACCGTAGCCTATTAACACATATTTTGAAATGTGTATGAATATAGGGCTGCCGGTAAAGTACGGTAACGGTTAACAGTACAAGTTTCAACAAGTGCAGCAGCAGCAGTATGTATTCATTACTTCAATTCCTCGACTCGTTCATATACTCTTTTTTCATCTTCCTCTGTAATCTTCTCGCCTTTATCACATTTTGCACAAAGCTCATTCTCCCATTCCTCCATGGTTGCTACAGTAAATTGTATTGGTTGCTAGGGCGTCTGTCCTTATAACTTCAAGGAAATAACAGCGACTGCTTGTGTTCATTGTGTGAATTACAGCGGTGTGTCATGCATGCCAACGAAACAATCGTTTAGTTTCGTTTCTCTGAAAATCGCAAGCTGATCCTTTTTTTTGTACAAGGAGTGCAGGCTGCCGGGATGACTTCAGTCGTTTCTAAATATATTACTAAAACCGTATGCGAAAATCAAGGATGTATGGATTTCAAGAGCCTTAAAGCAATAATTGATCAGCGTTTTACAATGCCAGAATCTTTCCTACTCGGCGTACTGTCTGACGACGGGAAACTCGCCATTGCAAAAGTCCCCGGCCAAGAAATAAGTCCAGATAGTCTTATAGTGACAAAAACATCTTTGCGGGTCTGTCAGATAACATCTGGAGATTGTCCAGGGTGCGACAAATTACACCTGTGCAGGTATTTTATATGCGGTAACTGCAGATTTGGGTAAGTTTATTTTTAATTAAATGTAGACCTCTCTTGGCATAAGTAGACCTAATGTCGCAGTACTCTGTGTGTAGGCATATTAGTAAATTTGTATTAGAATATTAGGCATAGGTTATTAGGTAGAGGCTATAGCTGTAAGTACAACCAACGTTTTCCGGAATGTAGGCTACTTCTCAAGTATTTATTTTTCAAAAACAGGCATACTTTAGTGTAATGTGTTTTAAAACAATTAAGTGGAATTGTTTGTCTATTTTACATAATTGCGCGACTTCCCAATATCACGATCAATGTAAACTTAAATAGATTGGACAAAACCAAGAAAATACATTCCAAGGTAGGCCTATTACGTAAATTACGTAATAACGTGGCAGACAAGACAGGGTCAGCTCATATTACAGAAACCATCAGCTCCACAGATTTCTCTCATTTATAAGAATATAAACGAGAGACAGTGGCAATGCTGGCGACTATAGATTTAGTATTGCTGCTATAGTCAACTCTATCTTCTGCATTTTCCACAAGTTCCCATCTACATCACATCACATTGTATATGACATTATGACATGCAATGTTGGGCAATATATTGTGGCATGTCTGAGCCATCCCTGGCATGGTCTAATTGTTCTAAATAATATATATTTTTTAATGCAGATTTATAATAGTTTTTCAGATATTATGCAATTGCAACATGTTTGTGTTATACTACCCGTTTTTAAAATATGTAAACGTGCTTACCATATTGTCCTGTAGGCATAGGCCACATACAGCAGTTTTTGGTTGTGGCTATGTCTGAGAGATATTTCAAAGATGTAGGGCCTACATTGAATCCAATTTGTGTTAAAGCAATGAAAAATAATTCAGTTTAACCCACATGTTGAGTTCACAATGTGAAGAGTTTTAGGCCCTATAGCACAAAATCTATATCAGGATCAATCAATCAATAAATCAATCTTTATTTATATTGCACTTTTCATACAAATTCATGTAACACAAAGTGCTTCACACTACGTCATTAAAAAC
>JAODUH010000021.1:4198759-4209026 GCA_027564835.1 Typhlichthys subterraneus | reverse complement strand
GTTGGCTATAAACAAAATGAGAAGCTAATGAGAGCAAAATGGATCTGTTTGAGAGGATTTGGCAAATGACAGCGTGGCCCGATGAATCCAGCTCAGAGGGGTGTCTGCGCACAACCCCTCCCAACGTCCTTTTAAGTAGGCCACTCGATAAGGAGGCTCGCTGCTTTCATTTTCCCCCTCATTAACTTGGGTTGAACTTTTGTCTGCCATGCAGTGACTCTGTGCCTATAGCTCTTGACTGTATTGAAAAGCTCCTGCAAATACTGATCCGTCACTGCAGGACGCCAACATGTTTACATGCAGTCTGCCACCCTTGTCTGGGACTGAGTTACCTCTCGCTCAAAAAGAAAGTATTGCGTCTGGGATTATCTTTTACTTTCCCCACACTAAGTGACTCACAGAAACATTCTGCACTGACAACCATTTACGTTTCTTGCGTGTTTGGGTTTCCAAATGAGTTAGACAACGGCTACCTGTGCTACATGCTTATACTGCTCACTGGTAAAAACACATATGTGTAAATGGGGTCTGTCCCACCCGGGACATGAACCTGGCCCTTCCATGTACAGTAAAAAGCAGACACTCTACAACAGGGCTATTCAATTCCAGTCCTGGAGGGCCGCTGCCCTGCATGTTTTACATGTGTCCCTGCTCCAACACACCTGATTCACATGAGTGGGTCGTTAGAGGCCTGATAACGAGCCCTTTATTAGAGTCAGGCGTGTTGGAGCAGGGAGACATGTAAAACATGCAGGGCAGCGGCCCTCCAGGACTGGAATTGAATAGCCCTGGAGGTATCCAAGAGGCCGGTCAACATAGTTTTTATTATAAAATATAAATCAAATTTAAATTTAAATAAATTATTTATAAAGATTTGTGGCCAACGACCGCCCCATACAGGTACAGCGGACAGGTCACTGTCTTTTACTAGGCCCCACCCCTCTCGCTCTGACCTGTGTTACTCCTGTTTAGACTTCAAAATTCTGCTGTGCTGATGAGGGCGTCACAATGTAAACAAGCGTGTGGAGAATGTGCGGGCCAAAAAAAACCTAAAAATCAATAGGCAGATGCCGCCATATGTGAGAATATAACGAACGTGTTTGTGGCACGTGCAAGTTTGCAACAGGTGTACGTTGAGGACAGGCTGGAGGAGCCGGCTTGTGACCGATGGTTCTATGCTTGAGAGGGACAGAGATTAGCATGGTCAGCATGGAGCTTAATTAACAGGGACAGTCTGACAGGGAGGTAGTAGTTGGCAGGCCTATGTGTGCAATGCCATAATGACGATGATGACGATTTATTAAATGAAGGGCGCCTCGATTATAATAAGATCATCGTAAAGTTTTCATAAAGTGAGGCTATCCACAGTCACAGTAGGCCTACTGGTGACTGATGACCTATAGGTCCATCATATTGTAATTATTAGGCGTAATCAAGAGTTCCCTTTATTAGAATGCATGAATAATCTGTTTATTAAAGGCTACAACATCTGTAGGCATACTACTGTGCTATGATGTGTCCTGCTTGTTACACATCATTTATTAGCAACAGGAAAGTTGCTAATAAATGTCTATTTTCAGTGTAATTTCAGTGTAATTTAGTATCCTAGTTACAGTACTATCTGATCTGTGGTGTAGCTATAATCTAGGCTACATTCAGGTTAAGGTGTCTGGTGCTGCTGAGTGCCGTCCAATGAGCATACACCTTCTTGTGATACTGTACGTACAACTGCAAACCGAAACAAACAAGAAACCAGTGATGGAATTGCCTAATCATATACAAAGATCTAACTTTTACTCCATATCTGAATTAATATAAAACAAAAAGATGATCTATTAACTGTGAAAACATTATAATAGCAATAGCTATATACAGTATACTGCACTTGACATCTGTATTAACTGTGAAATGAACAGCCCCATGTGTTAATTAAACTAACAAATATTTGATTATTATCAAAATGGTATTTTCTAGATTGTACATCTTTTTCCACATACAGTATTATAGTCTATCAATTCCTGAATGTAGACAGTGACTGTTCTATTGCTCTTGCTCTTTTTACATGTACGGTAGCATGTTTTATGACTGGGCTCATGATACAAGGAATATCACTTCGTAAGAGCAAAATTTGTTTGAAATGTACTGTAATTTAGCCATACTGTCCTAGTTATATGGATGTATATTTAAGAGGACTTCAAGGATCATGTACTGGTATTTGCTTTCCACTGATTGTGGTGGGCCGGCGTCCGGACAAAAATGCCAGGGCCATTTTTGTTGTTCCAGTCCAGACCTGTCGGAGAGTGAGGTATAACTGATCCGTGCTAACTGGCCGATTATTGTTAATACAATGATGGGTTATACATCTGTGTAATCCTAGGTCCAATGAAACCACAATTTAATGTTTTCTTTTCCATTTGTAGAATGTGATGAACCAGAAACTAACATAACCAAAAAAACACAGATGTCATTTTAGTTTCTCACAGCTGTTCAATGTCTCTACTGTTAATGTGTATTCTTATGTAATTCAATACAAATGCAGTCAAATGTTTCTGTGGATGGGATTTTATGATGGGATTGATTTAAAATGGGATTTTAGCAATGGGTGTTCATATAGCAATCATTGTTTGACAATATTCCAATATTGCTGTCATTTCAACCAGGCCACATGCTTCCATGTAACTCTAGATGTACTATTTATTTACTGACTGTCTGATATTATTGTGTGTTGGGAAGGGGAATTCTCTACACTGATGCATAATGACTAGTGTGTACAGTGTATGTGCACATTACTGTATTCACCCTTTTGAGTGACAATGACATGCTTACATGTTCTGCAGATTGATACAGAACATGTGCCGTTGGTGTCAGTGTATAACTACGCCTGTGTCATGTCATGTGTCGGATATAGCATATCTCTCCCCCAGGACACACTCTGCTCATGAGTGTGTATGTAACCCCAGGGTTGCTCAGAGGGCAAGCCGAGTCCTGTAGCACGTCAACAACAAGAGACAATAATGAGCTCAGTGTAAATAGTGTGTTTCCAGAGGGGATGTTTGATGGGACCTAAGAGCAACATCTGCTTCTCGTCTCCTCACAGACTCAAGAAGACCACGAGGGGGAAACGGGTATCAAGTCCAAGGAAGCCCGCAAGTACATCTTCAACTGCCTGGACGATATGGCGCAGGTACAGCGTTACCGTAGGCAACACATATCACCCCCATCCGACAGTGTCGGTCAAAGTTTGTTGTGGGTGGTGGCAGAAGCTGTTTCTTTCTTTCTTTTATTTTGTATTTTATTTTGGGGTGTTTGGGGGGAGGGGCAAGATGGGTGGTATTTATAGGTACACTCCCCAATTTATGCCTTTAATGGCAGAAAACATAATCTGGTATTTCTACACAGCGCTGGCTCAGTAAACAGGAACACAAACAAAGTAGCTTACACCGCTCACGACAACGATCATAGCAACACCCTAAGCTTCACACGCTGCTTCTAATGTGTGGGGCGGAGCTTCTGAGGGAGCACCCAAATGGCATTGAAGCAGAAGGTGTCCTCGAGAATGACTGACCCTACCTTGGAGTGTGGAAAGTAACACTCCTCTTGTCTCCTCACGTATACAGTATATTACTGTAGCTCATATTTCTGTCTTTGCTTGTCAGTGTTTAATAGTTCATAGCTACTATAGCTCACCTCTCATGTCCGAATACAACACCTGTGTGCGCTTGATTTGAAGACCTTGTATCCCATGCTTTGGCTGGTGGGACTATTGCATGGTTCTTAAGTAACTACATCCAAATCAATTTGGTTGAAATATGTGAATTGGAAATTAAAGAGGTTTGATCACATAGCTTTTGTGTTCTGGAGGGCAAATCCTAATGAACTCAATTTTTTATCATAGAAATCATTCAATAATAGTGCTATTAGTTATTTACTAGTGGTTATTTATTTTGGTGATGTTTGCCTTTAAATGACTGACTGAGGATGTCAAAACAGCTAGCCATGTAGCGTCAGTTTCTATTACATGCAGGTTTTACTGAGAGGCATGTATCTGTTCACAGAAAGCCTTTTCCTACATGCATGCTCTTCATTTTCGCCTAACTGCCATTTAATAACTTGCAGACAGACGTTTGAACTGAACAACTTGGTCACTGTTTGATACATACCGTTTACTTTCTTTTTTAACCTTGCTAACGCACTGTGCATCTGTGTGGTACAGTGTGTGCTTATGTGTAGCTGGCATAGCAAAAGAAATACACCCACACTCACAAACACAGCATATTTCTAAAGTTTCCGTTGTGTCTAAATGACTCAGCTGTGTTACCTCGTCCTCTCTCTTCGTATTATGCAGTTGCGTTCAGTCACAACACACCTGTGGGAAGGTGGAATCTGCTGCATTTGTTTATTTGAACAAAGCCAGGACACCTTATGTAACCGTCCAATGCGGCTCGTATACCGAACTGTGTTGTGGAGCAATGCCCCTCAACAGGGCCAGATCTAGTGGTAATGTTTACCCAGCGTGTATAGAGCTCTAACCACATGGGGGAAGTTCACATTCAGCTTTGGCATTTCGATTGGACGCGGTGACATTGAAGTGATAGTGAGATTGTGTTTTGTTCACTTTCATATGACACAAATACTGGTTCTGCCAGCTGTCAAACCAGGATGGATTGAAACTTTGTATATGTTTTTCAGCCCTCTATATTTGCATCATATCTCAGCTCATAATCTTTCTTGGTTTCATTACTGTTAGCGAGCTGCCAAGAAATGTGCCTGTTGAAATGTGGTCACGTTGAAGGACCTTTCTGGAATTTCCACTGAGGTGGCACTCAGTGTTACCATTGTTGTTTTACCTGGGTGGTTGCCACTCCACTCTCCTTATCACACTCATAGTCTCACATTAGTCTCTATCTCTGTCCATACAGTCACATGCACGTTCAGGCACAGTTGCATCCCAGACATTCTGGGGTTATCTGGGGCTCTGGTGGCACTATTACACAATCAAGGAATGTACCTTTATTGTTATTAGTGCGCAAAGCCTCTTAAATAAATACCCCAAACAGACAACGAGTGGTTATCACTGAAATGGAGACAATTGAGCAGCATTGCATTGAGTTGTATCGCAAACACACACGCAGACGCACACATGCACGCACACACACACAACCAACCAACTGTTATACAGTACCTCTCTGTAGCACCATTCCAGCCTGAGCTTGCTTATACTATTAAAAACACAGCGATATTGAGCTGCCAAGTCTACTGTAGGCAAAAAGAAAAATTGCCTGTTTTGCCCATCCTCCAAATTGAGACCATATAAACAAGCAAGCAGTGTGGACATCTGTCTCGGCGTGTATAATAGATGACATAGCTAGCTCAGGGCAGGCACTGAGAGACAGTGGGGCTGGGTGCCAGGAAGAGATAATGAACCACCTCTCAGTCATGAGAAATGTGGAGAGATTTAATGTCCCAAATATATCTCATCTGACACAGACTTACTGTAAATGCACTGACCCCTCTTGGAAGCCCCCTGGAGGTGTTCGGAGGTTGGGCAGGAACGACTTTGGGGAAAGAACAAGGGATTAGCACCGCAGAACCCCACTGTGGGAGCTTCTGGTCAGAGTGCAGCGGTGGGGGGCAGCAGTAAGTCGTAAAAGGATGATTGAGACAATTTTCCCCCTGTTACTTTTCCCGTTGGACGCTCCCACCTTCAATGGCCGAGTGTATTCGTGAGTTACCATTTGTTGTCAAACATTAAAGGTAGTCTTTCCAGAGAAATACTGTTTGAACTCAAAGAAAAATCCCTCTCCCTTCCCTCAGGAGCTCCGCCCCACACATTGGACACACTGCCAAAGCTGTAAAACTGTTGTGTGGTGCGGTCTGCACCACTTTGTTTGTGCTCCTACTTACTTGTGTCACTGATGTAACACTGCAAACAGACACTGCCACAGCATGCGACACATGCTAGCCAGGAGCTCTTGACACATGCTAGCCTGGAGCTCTTGACACATGCTAGCCTGGAGCTCTTGACACATGCTAGCTAGGAGCTCTGGACACATGCTAGCTAGGAGCTCTGGACACATGCTAGCCAGGAGCTCTTGACACATGCTAGCTAGGAGCTCTGGACACATGCTAGCTAGGAGCTCTTGACACATGCTAGCCAGGAGCTCTTGACACATGCTAGCTAGGAGCTCTGGATACATGCTACCCAGGAGCTTTGGACACATGCTAGCCAGGAGCTCTTGACACATGCTAGCTAGGAGCTCTTGACACATGCTAGCTAGGAGCTCTGGACACATGCTAGCTAGGAGCTCTGGACACATGCTAGCCAGGAGCTCTGGATACATGCTAGCTAGGAGCTCTTGACACATGCTACCCAGGAGCTCTGGACACATGCTAGCCAGAAGCTCTTGCATTAATGTCTTTCATGTCAGTGTATACATGAAATATGGTATAGTTCCTGCCTGTAATATTGGTTGATGTGTAGCCTACCTGCATTATTGCGTTAGGTATTTTGTATAATTTGTCACATTTGCAACCAAACTGTGTGTGCATTCCCCAAAGTCATCTCTTCCACTAGCAAAGGACAAGGTTTTTTTTTTTTTTTCTTCACACCTCATTCTGACGATTATTCCTTTATCGGAGCCAGCGGAGATGGCAGCCGGGGAGGAGCGGTTACAGAGGCTGAATAACTTGCATAGGGGCGAGGACATCGGATCAGATGCGTTGTGCCGACTGACAGCTCATCTGATAGCCCCTGGATCAGACCTATAGATAAGCACTGCGTCTTTATGAGAAACAGGCCTGATACCTCGTCAAGGCGGTAAACAAGGATGCATTAGCCCTCCTTTTCCCCATGCTACCTGGCTGAGACAGGCTGCAGGTTTACTCACAGATACCTCAACTCAGCCTTGCCCTTGGCCCAGTTCCCTAGTTCCTGTACGCAGTGCTTCTTTTTAATCTACTATAGCCACCTTTAATAAAAATGCCTTATCCAATGGTGGTTATATGTTGTTTAAAGTTATAGTACACCCTATGAACCCTCTGCTCTGAGTGGATGTTTTGTGATACATATACGCGCTTGCTTTTTGGGGGAGGGGTAGAGAAGACAGACTGAGCGCTCTGAGGGATTACAATAGACTAGGAACATACTGCGCTTCTAGTTTCTAGGTTTGTAGTTTCAAAATGTATTTCTTTATTTATTGTGTCCAATATTTCGATACAGTATGTGACTGTATTTTTGCGGTTGTGTGGTTTTGTGGTTCGTTCAAGGTTTTTGCGTGTTTGTGTGCGTGCGTGTGCGCACTGCTTCCTCAGTGTGACCCGCCAGCTAGAGACCCCACCTCTCAGCATTAGCCCCCTAGTCCAACGACTAGCTAGCTACAGTACATACAGTAGCGTAGTGTTGGAATCTGTTGCTGTGACCAGCATTCATGCCCCGAGCTCAGCTGCAATGTTTAACACATGAAGCAACAAGATGTTCCAAGGCTGCTTCCCAGAAGCACCGGGGAGAGTATTTAGGTTAAGTTGTCTCACGTCAGCTTTTTATGCAGCTGCTACAAAATGGTGTCATTTGTGTGAAAGGAAATTTAATGCATAATCAAATGGCAGCATTTACCGAGTTTTGTTTTTACTGAGGTTTGTTTTGAATTCTCGGGAGTAGATACAAATCTGTGTGAGGACGCGGGCCAATGTTTATAAAGTCACCAGGGTGCAAGGTTATCACTGGGCTCCGTGGAAACCAGGGTGACTGATGAGGATTGTTAATAACTCTCTTCATGAGAATAAACTGTTCAGCAGTGTGTTTGGCTGTGTTGCATCATCAGTGGTGTGTGTGTCCACAGGTGAACATGACATCAGACCTGGAGGGCAGCGACATGCTAGCGGAGAAGGCGGACAGAAGAGAGTTCATAGACCTGCTGACCAAGATGCTGACCATCGACGCGGACAAGAGGATCACGCCCATCGAAACCCTCAACCACCCCTTCGTCACCATGTCCCACCTGCTGGACTTCCCGCACAGCACACAGTAAGGCAGCGAAACAGGCTGAAGTGAAGTCTCATTTTCAAACCGTCGTCATATCTGACTGTGTCTCCTCTTCCTGCAGTGTGAAGTCATGCTTCCAGAACATGGAGATCTGTAAGCGGCGGGTAAACATGTACGACACGGTCAGCCAGAGCAAGACGCCCTTTATTACCCATGTGGCCCCTAGCACCTCCACAAACCTCACCATGACCTTCAACAACCAGCTGAACACTGTACACAGCCAGGTATAATTCACCATGCCTCTCGTGTATGCTGTCTGTCTGTCTGTCTGTCTGTCTGTCTGTCTGTGGAATTTATTGTTTATGTTTTAAACATAACACTGCATGTAGCTGTATGAGGAGAGCTTAGAAAGGAATGCCAGCCACTCAGTATTCAGGTTTCAAACAAAAACAGCAATGTTTTCATAACGGTTAGTAAACACATATCGAGGAGTGTCCTTTTAATTACCAGCATGTTATGTGACCACGATGAAACTGGTTCATCTAGATGCGGGAACAGATTTGGCTTTCTCCTCGTCAGTGGTACGGCAGCAAAATGTCCTGCGTGGGTCTGTTTGTCTTTATGTTCCAAAGAGGCCCGTATTATTTGAAAATGTTTGGCTTGGCTCCTTTGTTTACGCGTCTCACTGTTTCGCTCGTCAGTCTTTCGGCCTTCCTGTGTGCCTTTCTGTTTGTGCGCCTGCATTTTCTGCCAGTTCCCAAGGTCCTATGGGGTTGTCACAAAGTGCTGATTACACACATGACAAGCTCCACTTCCTGCTTGCCTTGCATTTTGGGTCTTTCAGGCCTTAAGAATCCCTTAACAGGCTTCCTCCCATTCCCCCCCTCTCTCATTTCCCTGGGTTAAGCTTACAGTGGTGGTCTCCCACTTTCCCCAGTGTAGTCTGTGAATGTGCTGATTTTCAGCTTCTCCCAGGAAAGTGTCACTGGCCGCTTGGTTACTAGCCCCCACTCTTCAGTAAACAGAGTTCTTAATCACCAAACATAGAGAAGCAGCTCACTTTTTACAGCCTACGACAAGAGCCCCACCGCGCTGCCATTGGAATGGGCTAATGTTTCCTTTATGAGCCTTCCCCCCCCAGCCCGTGTCATACAGATGGAGGAAAGCTAGTGATGTATCGAGCTGGGCCCATTGTTGAGGCTGGACTGCCTCTTTGACCCAAGCATTTGGGCGTCCATGTTTGTTTATGATGAATGTCACAGTGCCTCATTGATTATATTCCCTCCTGGGGCGCTCATCGAGCACTCCAAACAGACTAAATGAAAAATGAAAGTGGGGCCTCTGTATTTACCCCCCCCCCCCCTTCCGACACACACACACACACACACACACACACACATGCAATTTGTGCACACATACTATTACAGTAAAATTAGAACGTGTTCTTCAACAAATACTACATACAGTAAGTACACACTGAGCAATCCGCCTCTCAAATAAAAGCATTTGTTGCTGTTTGTTTTCAGCATGTTCTCAGTACTGTATGTCTAATGGATGGACTATATGGCTATGGGCTCATATAACTAGCTGTGTAATGTTACCCCTGTCAAACATGTAGATGTGAAGGCTGAATGTGATGCTGTCACATGAAATGTCAAACCCCTCAGCTTCTGCTCATTATACAGTATATCTGCTCATTAAAAGCCTTTTAACATTCTCCTTTAAACACGCTCAATTTGTATAATAAATCAGGCACATGCCATTCGAGTGGGATAGAGGCCGTCAGGTTTATGCTTTGTTGTGAGACGTGACGTGATATTTTATTTGCAGGGCTCCATGCAATGTTGCACTATTGCTGATTAGAAGGCACTTGCAGAACAAATACTTCTGCCGAGGATTAATAAACATTCTTCCACCAGTTGCTAAATGTACAGTTTCCTATCTCCCAGTTATGAAAGAAACATTATATTCTGGATCCAAAATCGAATCCCAATCACCTCCAAACCCGTGTAACCCTTTGCTAGCTGACAAACCAGAAAACTGACAGACTTGAGTTGGACATGGGCTGCTATTATCAGTGATGGGCAAGCTACATTGAAAATGTAGTGAGCTAAGCTACCAGTTATTCTACGTTAAATTAAGCTTAACTATACTGAAGCTACCCCAAAAGAAATGTAGAAAACTAAGCTACATGAAACAAAAGTTCAGCAGGCAAAAGTAGTTCACTACATTTAAGCTATTTTTTTTCCTACATTTTATTGTACCAACATTCAAAAGTGTAAGTCA
>JAODUH010000021.1:4183553-4198659 GCA_027564835.1 Typhlichthys subterraneus | reverse complement strand
GCTACCGCCACGCTACTCATAATTGTAGTTTAACTTGTAGCGACGCTACTGCCCAACACTGGCTATTATATTGATCCAAGCATCCTACGCTTCTAACACATGTTCAAATCCATTTTCGCTAGTTTATTCATGAGTGTTTTGGGCGTAACAGCCAATAAACCAATCGCTGTGCCTTCCCTCCCATTGCCTTTAAAGATCTAGGCACACTTGCACCTTGCACCCAAGCATGTCAATTGGGCAACAGCAAGGTTCCACCAAGACCCCTAAAATATGTTGCTGTAGGCTACACACTGATACTATTTCATAATTTGTAATAATTTGCATGATTGTGCGCTCCTGCACGTCCCTGTGTGTGTATAACAAGGAGAGAGTACGCGTGTCCCCCGCCATAGGTGCTACTATTTTGATTGCTTTAGACAAGGTTTGTGTTAGTCAATCACTTTCCACTGCCTCAAGAAAGCAATGCTATCAGAGGCTAAACCACACCTCGTGACCAACGCACCACCGGACACTCGAATGGGCGCAAGTACATTTGCAGTTTACTGTAATCAACGTCGGCGCCGGACTGCGTCAGACAGAAACTAGCAAAGACACTTGGCGTTGCCGCTTTGCGCCGCTTTGCGCCGGCTGTAAGATACCAGAATAGTCTAAATGCAGCCCTATGTGTCCATGTTGATGTAGGTATCCAAGGAAGGTCTATTGTACAGGAATGCAGTGGTACTGTTAGCAGACAGCAAAGAAAGCCTCTGTAGGCCAGGAAAGACAATGGCTGTGGTGTAATCATGCCTGCATCTACAGCAACAGTGCTATTTATGGTTGATTGTCAGAGGCACTGCGGCGCTGATTGCAGCCCCCAGCCCTCTCCCACACCGCTGTCTCGGCCTATCCAATTAATCAAAACCATTCCACGTATTCTGAGCACCATCAATCGCTCAACTTCCTCATTTCCATTCTCTCACAACGGATACGCCATTTGTCTCCTCCTAATGATGATTTCTTGGAATCGTGTTTGAACTTTTCTTTCTTCCTTTTTTTGTTTTGTACCTCATAAATTGTTACATTCTCTGCACATTACACTGTAAAAATGATGTGTTCTAGTCTAAACTAAATAATGTTACTGTATTGCATTAATAATATAGCTTAAGTAGTCATGGCTTGTAATTTGACCACATTTTATTTTACCTGCGCATGAGAATAAATGCATAAATGTAAGTTACGGTATTAAATACAAGTGTATCGTCATTCATGGTCTTCATTTTGCTGCCATGGTTCCTTTAGGCCGCCAACATGGCTCCCTCCTCTACCGCCAATGCCACCCTGTCTCTTGCCAATCCCGACACCTCCATACTAAACTACCAGTCTACACTGTACCAGCCCTCTGCGGCCTCCATGGCAGCTGTGGCCCAGCGCAGCATGCCACTCCAGCCCGGGGCTCCACAGCTCTGTGCCGCCCGGACAGACCCCTTCCAGCAGGCCCTCATTGTCTGCCCCCCCGGCTTCCAAGGTGTGTTGCTGCCTTTGTGCTGTTTCCTGCCATTGCCTTGCTATGCTCAGGCATTACACATCTTTATAAGGCAGTTTATGTTACATATACATACAGTGTACCGTTTATATGTATTGCCATTTGGACGTATCTAAGGAAGTAGCCAGGAAACTGCTAAGAAAGTGAATAATGAGCATGCATTAGCATGAATACACTGGAGGTTGTTCCATTTGAAAGGTTCAGCAGGAAACCTTCTGGGATTGAGCAAGAATGAGCAAAACATTTCAAAACTATAACTAGTGCCAGATTTAACAAATCAGATGAATTGTACTGGTTACATTTGGCCATTCTTGGTCAGTTCTCTAAAGTTGACCCCTGAGCCATTTAACGTATCTAAATGTGCAGATAAAAAGAATGCCATTATTTATGAACAAATATAAATAGTCCCTTCCCTCTTAACTCTCTCTTGGACCCACTCTCCCAAGTGATCAAAAGACTTCATAATAACAAAGTAAATAGGCAGTGTTTAGAAAGGAAATTAACTCCACAGACATACCTTAACACCCATACGCTTAGCATAATGCGGAGGTGAACATCTAAGCATACCTTTAATGGTCTTCCAAAAGCCTCCAGGATAGGAATAGCTAATGTCCATGAATGTCAGATAAGACCGTTCTAATTGTTGGGTCTTCGTTTTTCTTTGTCAGAATCTGTTCAGTTATTGGAGAATAACATCTTTCAGAATCTCTAACTGGCATTTGGCTAGACCCGTACATTGCTGGGTGTTTGCTGTTCTGCAGCTAAGCCTCGTGCCCTCCAGGCAATGTCATTCATAACTATAATGTGATAAGTTGATGAGGAAATTAGACATTCTAAAAGAAATGCAATATCTTTCCCAAATGTTTATTTCTTCCACCTACCTGGTCTCTTCTCTGTGTGCTCCAAGGCATTGTCTTTATAGATGTGTTGTTTATTTATGCGTTCATTGTTTCCTTCAGCTGAATGATAAAAAAATCCCATTACTAGAAACTTTTGAAGATATGTTCCTACCATTGAAAACATGCTGTTTGTTCTTTGCCAGTAGAATTTGTGTATTTGGCATGCGGATGCTGTATGCAGATAAACCAGAGTGCGTCTATCCGGCGTATTGTCTGCATGTTAATGATGATTTGAGACTGCTACAGAGGTTTTATGAGCATTGCTAGTCTGCCCCTTTGTTGACATCCAAAGGGTTTATTTGTGCACAGGGCTGCAGGCATCCCCTTCCAAACACACAAGTTACTCTGTGCGGATGGAGAATGCCGTTCCCATAGTTACACAGGCCCCTGGTGCCCAGTCTCTGCAAATCCAGTCGGGGCTCCTCACACAGGTAAGAAGGCAGTCCAGTAACTGCCCCCCCCACACACACACACACACACACACACTCACACGTGATTTTGTGGAATAACAAAGCTCTACTCGTTTGCACTAAGCCATGTTTGGCTTACCAAATGAATGCAGACAATTAGTTGAAGTGTAACCAAACACTGGTCTGTAGGGACAGGAAACTGTAGGGACAGCTCCATCTACAGGTTGGAAAGCTTGCAGCTGGTGTATTAGGCAGATGTGTCACATGACATTCACACGCACGCACGCACATGCACGCACGCACGCACACGTACACGTGCACACAGGGCGCTAATTTGAGCCAATCAGATAAAGAGATAGCAATAACCTGTTTAGCCTTTAGACGGTGTTGTTATTCATTGGTAGAAATGTGTGGTTATGATTTAATGTTTATGAGCCTGTTCTTTTAGACCTTTATTTTCTCTCTCTCTCTCTCTCTCTCTCTCTCTCTCTCTCTCTCTCTCTCTCTCTCTCTCGTCTCACGTCGTGGCATGGCTCTGGTGAAGCCTGCCGACCCCAGCTCAGAGCTTTAGCAGCTTATATCCAGCGGTAGCAAGAAACAGAAAGCAACTGCACAGCTCTCATTTCCTCTGTCACCAACACACACATTCCCTATGGAAATTTCCACGAAGGCTTTAAATATCCTTCAGAATCCAGGGAGTATGAAGTGTTCCCTTATCTCTAGTTAATCATGCAATAGGCAGACAAGAAGGCATGGCTGTGTTGTGTTGTGCTGTGGTGTGTTGTGTGTGTGTGTATATGACTGTTTCTATGGAGGATTTAATCTGTCAGACACCAAATGGTGATTAGATTCAGGGCAGCTTCTAAGTCAGGTGCTCCAAATTACAGGCCTCAGAGGAATCTGGGAGGTCAGAGGAGGCTGTGATGTGCCTCAGCGTTTCAAACATCAAAATAAAGGCGCAAATAGCACAACTCACCAGAAAAACCCGTAGTTGTAATGTAATGTTAGGATGTGTCTTCATGAGGTAGTACAATACAACATAATGTATAGATTTCGTGCAGGTATTCACTGCAAAGCCCATCTACACACATGTCAAACAAAGACAGGCTATAGTTAACAGAAGCAGGTGGTTTATATAGGCCAGTGTGGAGCTCACCTAATAACAGGGTGCACTGTGTGTGGTGTTACTGTGGGAGGTCTCTCTTGGTGTGTTTCCACCTTTATCCTTTATCCCCCCCCCCTCTCTCCCCACTGCCCACACCCTGCCCTCCCCCATGCCCAGACCCCTGGCCTTCCCCCCTCCTCCCCCACGGGCTTGGCTCTGAGCTCAGTGGGTGTCTGTAGCGTGAGGAGTGAAGACGCCTGTAGGCAGACAGGCAGGCGTTGGGGGAGGTTTTTGGGGGAGGGGGCGGAGGAAGGGGATGTGTGTGTGTTTGTGTGTGTGTGTTTGTGTGTGTGTGTGGGGGTGGGGGGGGGGGCAGGGAGATGCCAGGACTTTTATCTGGAGCAGGAATGCAGAAAATGTGGAAACAATCGAGGCGCGAGAGCCGGGGCTTTCAGAGCCCCGAGGTGACAAAGGCTCTCACCCAGGCAGAGGGGGCCGGCCGTCGGGGAGGAAGGGGGGATGGACCCCTTAACTGGGTTACAATTTCAGGGCAGACAAGCCGCTGACACCACCCTATCGCCGTAGTGAGGGATGTAGAGAGAGAGAGAGAGAGAGAGAGAGAGAGACTCTTAATGGCACGTTGATAAAAGGCCACGGATGTGGCCTGAGATGTATAAAGGCTGTCTTCACTTCTAGAATGTTCCATTAGAGGTGGCATTCGTCAGGACACAGTGGCAACAGCGGTGTTCCCCCACAGACCCCCCCATCCCTACCCCCATATGTCTGCTCAACCAAAGGTTGTTTCTACTTGGGATTTAATCATTTCTTTAGAAAAAACAATTCCGACAAAAGCCCGCTGTCCCTCAGACTGTTGTCAAGGGCTACCAGTTTTTTATTACCAGAATAAAACATTTATTATCTTTCAGAATCTAATCGAAAATGGAAAAAGGAAATAGGGGAAATAAAATATATACATGACAAAGTGATTGTTTCATTTTCCCAATTTCTCAATACATTTTAGAGACTAGTGCCTGTCTTCTCTCCACCACCTCCACTCTCTCTCTCTCTCTCTCTCTCTCTCTCTCTCTCTCTCTCTCTCTCTGTGCTTCAGCACATACTGATGCTATTGTAAATAGATGTGCAAATGGTATTAAAGGAACAATTAATTAGCCCTGACATTAAAGTGCTAATCAATACAACTGCATTAAACAATTAGGATTTCTTACACAAGCACACATAATTACACACACACACACACTTACACACACACGCACACACACACGCACACACACACACACACACACACACACACACACACACACACAGATGAAAACAGTTGTACAGGCAAATCTTGGGGAAAATGATTGCTCACTCACACATTATGTGCCACAAATACAAAGTGTTTTTTTCCACACAACAGAATTTGAATAGGCCCATGTATCCAATTAGAGCAAGAGTTGGTTTTATTTGTGCCAGTCACATAATCACACTAATACAGTTGTGCAAACTCTCTCTCTCTCTCTCTCTCTCTCTCTCTCTCTCTCTCTCTCTCTCTCTCTCTCTCACACACACACACGCATCACTGTCTACTGTTAGGCCTATCTCTTCACACTAAAACACTTGTGTGGAAATGAATGAATACTGCCAAATGTGAACCCCATTTATACATGAACTGTGAAATGCAATACCCGTTACATTGAACATGTTGCTAAATCTGTCTCAATCCGCTCTCTGGTGATTGGAATGCTCAGATTATGTTCAGGCAGAGACTGAAATGTGTACAGACAATTGTCCTAAAATAATAATTTGGTAACTCTCTCTCTCTCTCTCACTCTCCCTCTCTCCCAGCAGGCCTGGCCTAGTGGCGCACAGCAGATCCTGCTCCCTCCAGCCTGGCAGCAGATCTCACACACCTCGGTCCAACACGCCACAGTCATCCCAGAGTCCATGAGCAACAGCCAGACTCTTGCCAACTGGAGGTGAGCAGCAACAACAACAACAACAACAGCTCCCCCCAACCCACCACCCTTGTCACACAGACGTGTTGTCACACACACACTGGCAAAGATAGCAACAATAAAAAATAAACAGCTATATATATATATACACACACCAATGCACATATTATTAAAGATGCTAAAACATGATTAGAAACATTATTACACATTCTCACCAGACCCCCAGGGGCCCTGACCCCCCACATTGTGCCCCTGGTTTACAATAACATCCTGATAACACGGTAAATGTCAGTCAGCAGTACAACATATTATACAGTAGAGACAAAAACACACAATAGTATACTGTATACTAGGAAGACACGTGTGTTCTTTGAGGCTAATTTATAGACATGACAGTCTCTTTCTACCTCAAACTTTAGGCGTCAGGATACAGACTTTAGACCACAGCTTGATCTGCCTAGGAGCAGGTTCCTGTAAACGGCAGATGGTATTCCATAACACTGTGGCATACTTTGTAATAGCCTATGGATTTGGCATTGTAATCTGCGGCTCATGAAAGCATTTCTCATGCATAACTAGACATGGGCACATGCATGTGCACTGGGCCTTTGGGAGGTAAAGATGTGGTTTATGATAAAGGGGTGTGGCATCTGCTTGAATGACGGATACGCATTTGCCTCGCTGACAGCCAGTCCTCTATCTTGCATGGACGTCGGCCCCTGTGGAGAACACAGGGTTGCTTTTCTGAGGGCAGGTTTACCTCAGGGGGAGAGGCTATATGTGCACGCAGGGACATCATGTCGAGTAGATCCTGTCACCCTAGACATGATAAACGGACGGCTAGATGGAGGATGCTAGTCTGCAGGGAGATAAGGAGAGCCAGGTATATACCGTGCGTGTGTGTGTGTGTGTGCGTACAGATTAATTTAGAGCTGCTTATTTGGAGCCAGAAAACCCATCACTTCCTTTATCCTCCCCTCCCCTCTCTCTCTCTCTCTCTCTCTCTGTCTCTCTCTCCCCCGCTCTCTCTATCTCTCCATCTCCTTCCCTGCTAGCCCGTCCAATGGCAGCTCCATTGTCCTCAGAGGGACGAGAGGGAGAGTGTCGCACTTCCTCTGCAGAGCTATCGTTCCACAGCTGCTGGTGTCAGCCTCCCTGCCCTGCCTCTCTTTCCTTTGCTTCTCTCTGCCCATCTCCATCACTTGTTCATTCTCGTCCTTTTACACTCATCGAAGGGAGTTGCTGCCATCCACTGGCTGCTGTTGGAAATACAATATTTTCTCCTATATAATTACTATTTTTCTGTTACTTAGTTCATGTTAGCCTGAGTTGTTCTCTGGTTGACATACTAGCCATAGTGGGCCATACATCACTGGTACATAACAAGCTCTCGTTCACATTCCTAAACTGGTGTCATGACTAGGTAAACACACCAGGCAGCATTCACAGAGAAAAGGAGAGAGATAGTCTGATTATCATTACGCTGTATTGTATACTGAAACCATCTGAACTGTACTGCTGCATATGTTGTTGTGAATAAAGCATTCACAACAACTTCTCCGCTGATTCATTTTCTCATTATTAAATATCTGCAAGAACACCAGATGTTATACCTAGAGTGTCTAGAAAGGCTGACATTTATGCACACCCCTGGTAAAGGTTATCTGGAGGTGCTAATTAAACTTAAGCATATTATCATATAAATGATCATTTCAATTTGAACATTGTATTCATTTTATATTACAGGAATTCTCATCCTCACGGCAACCATTACAATCCCATCATGCAACAGCCAGCCTTGCTGGCCGGCCATGTCACCCTCCCATCCAACCAGCCTCTCAACATTGGAGTAGCTCATGTTATGAGGCAGCCTTCCACCAATAACAACTGCTCCAAGAAGAGCAAACAGCACCAGATGTCTGCCAGGTACGGACTGTAAGACCTGCCGTGCTAAATGCAAACCTAAACGTATTATGGAATCAAATGTTTATGCAGCAAGATCATTTCAAGGTTGTTTATGTATTCATTCCTATGCACGGCACAAAAATGACTAAACTCACTAGGCTTCAATGGATTCATATTTATACTATGTATTTAAACAGCCCATAAACTAGTATATACAGTATATACTTTTAGTCAAATAATAAAATATACATTATGGTTACTGTGCAACACAAGTACATAAAACAACTACTGTTTTACACATTATGGAAGATATAATATACTTTTTTCACACAAATGTCTCATAGCAGGCTAAACAGCTAAGTAATTAGTAATTAAAGGGTATTAATTATCATGTATTTATTTATCATGCATGTATTGCATGCAGTGCACTGCAAGTAAAAAAAAGAGCATGCATGACAATAATACTCCACCACACCTTAAAGGTAATTCAAGCTTAAGCATTAGCAAGAACGGACAATTGTATTGGTTCAGGGCCTGCACATTCAAATAAGAATGGTCCCATTGTGAAACTATAAGTATAGAAACAACTGTATTCTCCTCCCAATCTGATACTTCTACACAGCTTTGGCTCCATGAACAGGAACACAAAGTTCTGTCTGCACAAAGTGGTGCAGCCTTCGCAATGCTTTTCCAGTGTGTGGGGCGGAGCTAATGAGGGAGCAGCCTGTGTATGGCATCGAAGGGACAGGTGTTTTTATTTTCATTTGAGTTCGAAGTTAGCAAGCGTCCTCGAGCATGACTGAGCCAACCTTGAAGTACCTACAGCTGTGTTTACCCTACTGCATCACTAATGCATATGTGGAAGCACTGGGAGCACATATCCACCCCATGAAGTGACCCCTCTCCACCCCTCCTCCCCAGGAACGTGTCGGCCTATGAGGTGTCCTCCTCCCAGACGGTGCTTTCCCCGCAGCGCTCCAAGCGAGTGAAGGAGAACACGCCTCCTCGCTGCGCCGTGCTGCAGACCTGCCCCGCCCCCAGCGGCCCGCCCCCACAGCCCTGTAGAGGGGTCTGGGGTGGGGCCGGCCCCGGGGAGGCGCAGCAGGCTTCCAGCACTACGCGCGACACGCAGCACACGCAGCACACGCAGCACGTCCCCCGGCAGACCATAATAATCCCCGACACGCCAAGCCCCACTGTCAGCATCATCACCATCAGCAGCGACACGGAGGATGAGGAGGAGCATAAACACTGCAGGTGTGTCTCGGCCAGGTTCAGCGTTATAGACCACGCATCTCCAGAAGGGGGTCCCACACCCCTAGGGTGCTCTCAGCCTCTTCCGGCACATAAGCAACTCTGAGCTGAACGTCTGATACACAGAATGCCCTGATACCCTGTGAGCTCGACAGTGAGGACGTCATTGGTTGTTAGCCTTGTCACTCACAAGTCTGTATGTCATTCCGGTGCGACACTAGTGCAGTGCTTCATTTACTCATTACAGTTTTACCACCTACAGTATCCATAGCCTACTTATACAAGACATGCAAACAGCCAGAGTTGTGTCGTTACGTTGCCCAATGAATTCTTCAGTATAAGCTTAATGCCCAACTGGTGATTGAGTTACATAGTTGGTCGTCATGTCAATCATAATATACCGTTTCCAATGCTACACTTCTTTCATATATTGCTTCACAATATTCTGTTGATACGTATGTACAGATATTCTTACGAACAATGGCTTTATAGCCAGTTTGATGATTATTTGTGATGAAGTAATAACCATGCGTCGTGCACTATTATTGCATGCTAGTAACACCTGCTGGACTACAGTAGAAGCTCAACTTAATGCTAACCATATATGTAAACATAGTGAGCTCTGCAGCAATGGGACCAAGCTAAATGTAGACTGAAATAGCTCATTCTTTAATGTTTTCTGGAACTATTTTCTCTACATATTACTGAGCAACATGAATCCCGTTAACCACTAGAAAACAGGAGTCACTTTCTTACAATTGTCAGGTCATTGGGGTACTACTACACACTGTGTCGTGGGCGTGACACGTTCCTAATAGCCTCCCTCTCTCTCTGCTCCTTGCAGCTCTTCTTCCAAGCAGCGGAAGAACGTCATAAGCTGTGTAACGGTCCACGACTCACCTGACTCAGACTGCTCCAGCAACAACAGCCCCTACACCGTGGAGTCCAGGCCCCACAACAACAACAACAACAGCTACGACAGCAAGACCACCATACTGGACAACTACTACTGCAACGGCAACCCCCGCACCATCATCATCCCCCCTCTCAAGTCCCAGACCAGTGAAACCATGAACGAGTGTGACCGCCTCATGCCAGGTACAGAGAGTGGAGCTGTATACAGGCCACAATCATGCACAGTTCAGTTGAGGTGGATGTACTGTACTAAGCCCCCAATAAGGGGGCTTAGTTAAGCCCCTCTGGTAGTGTTTTATGAAAAGATGAACGTCTGAATCATATTAATAATCCATAAATCAGCTAAATCAGATAAAGGATAGTGACATGAATTACTATGAAATGCATGTATTTACATATGGGTGTGTGAAGCCTTGTGGGTTCTCCAGTCTCACCTTGACTTTCCCTCCCTGTTCAGATGCCATGAATCACCAGAATTACAAGTTGAAGTCCTCCAATGGAGCGGTCTCTAGCAACAACCACCTGTCGGGGGGAGGGGCCGGAGGCGGGTCTTATCGGCAGCAGCGCCCTGGGCCACACCCCTTCCAACAGCAGCCTCTTAATCTCAGCCAGGTATGCCTGTCTGTCTGTTCATGTGTGTGTGAGAGAGAGAGATAATGTATAGATAGATATTATAGAAAGATGGGGAAATAATGGAAAAAGAGATGGAAAAAAATACAGAATAAAGGGTAAGATAGAAGGGAAAAGAAAGAGAGAAACGAAAGGTACATAATTAAAAGAAACATAAAGGAAAGGGCAGCATGAAATACAGAAAGCAGGAACAAAACATAATACATAATGAAGCCCCCCCCTCCCCCAGGCCCAGCAGCACATGGTGCCAGACCGCGGCGGTGGCGTCCACCGGCGCCAGCAGGCCTACATCGCCCCCACCATGGCGGCCCAGGCGCCCTACTCCTTCCACCACCACAGCCCCTCCCACGCCCACCTGGCTCAGCCCCACCACCTGTACGCCTACACGGCCCCGGCCGCGCTGGGCTCCACGGGCACGCTGGCCCACCTGGTGGCGTCCCAGGGCTCGGCCCGCCATGCCGCCCAGCACACGGGCTACATGCACCAGGTGGGCATGGGCCACAGGGTGCTGCCCTCGCCCACGCTGCACCACAGCCAGTACCAGGCCCAGTTTGCCCACCACCAGGCCTACATCAGCGCCTCGCCCTCCACCGTCTACACTGGATACCCGCTGAGCCCCACCAAGGTCAGCCAGTACCCTTACCTCTAGAGACCACACTGGAAAGAGCCACCCGGCCAACACCCCCACACACA
Organism: Typhlichthys subterraneus; assembly: GCA_027564835.1. Taxonomy (NCBI): domain Eukaryota; kingdom Metazoa; phylum Chordata; class Actinopteri; order Percopsiformes; family Amblyopsidae; genus Typhlichthys; species Typhlichthys subterraneus. The sequence continues at coordinate 4,187,368 of JAODUH010000021.1, read as the reverse complement.
CCCTTGAGCCCCACAGCCCTCCTCGGACGCAAACGCAGAAACAAGAGACGTCAAAACTGAACTGTCAACTTGTACGTTGATGATACGACGGCAGAGAGACGCGGAAAAAAGAAATGAACGGCCTCTCTGGAAGGGAAAATGGTGTGTGTGTGTGGGGGGGGGGGGGTTCTAGAAGGTTTCAGTTCAAGTGTGAATTTAATTTTAATGTTATTACCGATACTCTCTGAAAGGGCCAGTTATGTTTCCTTTTCTTTCAACGACTTCTCTGCTTTACCTCTCTGAGGGGAATGACGTCTAGCCAGCGCTACGATGGAGCCTCCGGAAGCAGGTCCTTTGGGACGTTCAAAACAAATAGTGTTTGTTTGGTTTTATTGCGCCACCCCTCACCACCTCCATCCCCCAACCCTCCTTAAATTGGGAAGCGATTGTTGAATAAGAGTTCCTCGCTGGAAGTTTGGATTCCCAAGAGAATTGGGAGAAGGTGAAATACGGAAACTTGCTGCTCTTTCTTCAAAGAAAAAAAAAATGATTGATGGCCTTGAATTGTCTTAAATATTTCCAAATCATTCAAGATGTGGGAGAGAGGGCACAGGAAGAGAAACAGCCCCCACCACATTATCTTCTCTGATCGAGGAGGCTTCTGGAAATATAACCAACAGAAGACAACAAACTTTCTAGTGTATTTATAGATTTCTCTCTTTCTATTACGTTTCACCTTTACTACGATACTAAAGTTTTAGCTAGGTGTCTTAGCTGGGCCCCGTTCTTAGAATGTAGCAGTCTGCACCTGTTGTTTTATGAAGAATTATTTTGTTTTTCGGATACCAATAGATTTATTTGTTCCTGGTTATTTTTTCAATGTGATTGCACAAAATGGATATAATAACATAGGCATGTACAACGTGATTGTCTGTGTGTGCTACTGTCAGCCATGTGTGTGTAGTCTCACCTCATCCAAACCCCCGAGCATTCTGTAGGATTTACCCGTTGTTCCCTCGTAGTGCCTTACAGATATAACAACAGTTTACTTGGCTTGGATTATGAGAGCCGCAACAGACCACAGCTACGCAGCTAGAAATGTTTCCTCTGTTTGACGTTCTAGCTAGGGCAGTTGTAGTTCTCTTCCAGGTGTAAGCTTAGGCCCTTCCTGTTTTTCACTCCACGACGAAAACAGGTGATGTTAATATGTGTGCATGAAATAACTTTGCTTGGGGTACGTAACCAAAGTCTTTAGATACATTTTGTTGCATAGGTTCTGGGTATAAATGTAAATATATAATGTACAGGTTAGTTGTAAGACTATCACAGTAGTACCCATAATATGGCTCAAGTTTAGTTTGTTTGCATTTTTTTTGTCTTTTTATTACACAAGGAAATTAATGCTGATTACAAGGGAAGTCATGCAAAGTGATTACTAATACGGGAAATTGCATATGGGAGTCTCAAAAATACCCAATCACAGAGCGGGTCTGTCAATAAAGTAGAATTGTATGAGTGCGGTATGAGTTACAGTGTGTTGTTCGAGACACCCTGAACATGGTTCACGATTTAAGGCTAGGTCAACTGAATGGCCTGACAGAAAGTTGCCGTTGCCATGACGGCAATCCTGCAAGGCCAAAGAGAGCCTGGATGCGGTGGAGAGAGAGAGAGAGAGAGAGTGCAGAGGGCTGTGTGAGAGAGAGAGAGAGAGAAAGATCCAGTAGTCAGAGTGGATGGTTGGTTTAGGTAGGGATTAGGACAGGGGGAAGCCCTTATCTTAAATGGGACTAAAAGCATGTTGGCAAAGAGCAGGTTAAAGGTTACGAGCGAGGTTAGGAGCTGCAGGAGCACGGCACGGATGAACGCCTTTAACGGTGGTATCCTCCATTGGGTTATAGGGCCCCCTTGAGCCTCCAATCCACAGAGCCATCGAGCTTTGTCAGGGGAGGAGTAGAGAGGCACGTCAGGTCTGTCAGAAGAAGCAACAGCACTGTTGTAGCACCACTTTCATCCACAAGGGCAATTCAATGCTCCTTTAACGAAGATAACTGGAAGTGATTTGTCTTAATGTGCTCCAGGGGCGAAGCAGCGTCTTAGCAACACATCAGAAAGGGAAACGTAATAGCATACACCTGGAAGGGCATCTTTTGGAATTAAGATGGCTTGAAATAGTTGCCAGTGTCCATTTGTCTTCGAAGCAGGTACTGTACGCTGCAGACTTCTCCACATCACTGGAAAGGATACACGTAGATTACCCTAGGGCTGTCGCTTGTGTGTGTGTGTGTGTGTGTGTGTGTGTGTGCGCGCGTGTGTGAGCGTGCGTATGCTTGTGTTTCTCGCTTAATTTGATAACCAGTGTAATTTCCCAGTAGCCAATGATACAAATATTCCCCTTTGTTATTTGTTTTGATGTGGCCATCATCAGACCAGCAGGTGGCTAAGAACCCCTTTCCTTCCCTACCTACCATGGTATGCCATAGTACTTGCATTTCAACCCATTTTATTTGTTTCTTTACATCATATCAACATTTTTACGTGGTTGTAGGTATGTTGTTTTTATTTTTTAGAGATTGTTGCAATAATACTTGTGGATGTTTCGTGTGTATGTGTGTGCGTGTGCGCGCGCACATGCGTTTATTGTGTCATTTTAGTTTTGATTTGTAACCCGAAGGTTGGTGTGTATTACAGTAATATTTTGTATCCTTGGAGCCAGGCTTGCCTGTGTAGAGTATTACAACAATGTCAGAGGTGTTCTTGAGTTAATCCATCACGGCCCAAGACAGTTCAAATGAATCTTGAGTGCCACTCCCTGGTTCAAAATACAATAATTCCTTAAAGAAAGAAAAAAACCTGTTAGGCTTGTCTGGTATCCTGGTACTCTTTCACCAATACTCCAAATGTACTATCAGCATCGCTAGGCAGGACTTTGGGTCCTAGGTAGAAACAAAATGTGCTATTATTTTGTACATTATCTTTATCTGTGTTAAATATATTATATTATTTTATTATTAGTATATTATTATTTTCATTATTGCCATCATTTTCTGTTTGTTTTGGTGTTTGCTTTACTTCCTAGGGGTCGCCAGGGCCTAAGCACACACACAGGTATGTGATTTGTGTCGGTTCCTCATGAAAGAGGCAGACTACTGAAACATTCCACTGTTAAGAATAGTGGCATGCTCCACCCTGCTCCTTTATCTGCCTGTACTGGCAGGGATAGCACTGTTATGCAGGGACATCTCTCTCGTCCCACCAAAGATCCCCACTAAATGACGGTGTGCAGCCCACAGCACAGTTCATAAGCAATCTTCCACCGTGTTGGGAAAGCAGTCAGGCGATATGTTCTGGTTCTAAACACAATCTTAAAACTCTTTTTCCAAGTGATTCGCTGAATAGGATGTCTTGCCCCCAGCAAATGTAATTTACAGACATTTGCTGTCTATAAGCAAATGTCTGACGTTAGAATTATTGTATGTGATGCACACACCACAGTCATTAATTTCTTTAATTGCCAGTGTTTCTCAATGTTCAAATCACCTTAACCCCCTAATTACAGTATAGTTAGAGATCAAGTAATCTTATATAGTGCCGCTTCAATTTGTTTATTATTATTTTTTTGTAATAGCAATGTTGTTGCTCTAAGAAAAAATGTGTACAGCGTTATGTTTTCATTTAGCAAGCCATGCAACGGAACAAACCCTTAAAATAATCAAGAAGAATTATCAAGAAGAATACCTGCACAAAATGAATTAAATATGGGACACATAACATCTTAAAACACTTTAAATATTTCTTGGTGACAATTTAGTGTGAACTTGAATTTGATTTTTTGGTGG
>JAODUH010000021.1:4130790-4173529 GCA_027564835.1 Typhlichthys subterraneus | reverse complement strand
CATTAAATATAGCCTAGTTCTATGGTCTCAACGCGAGCGACAGGAAGAAAATAGAAACAGGGCGTCCGACAAAAGTTTGCTCAAAACAGCGCGCAGCATCGCATCGCTCGCGTCCAGTTAGGACATTACAACAGAAAAGGTAGCAATCGAACTGCTTTCGTCGCTGACACTCTCTCGCGTCGCATCCAGTTAGGACATGGTGTAAGGCCATCATTACATCTTCACTGTGTGTCCTGTCCTGCATGTCTCGTCTCTGAAGGCCAGGCGCCCTACAGACCAGCTCAGCAGCTCAGCCTGTCGCAGCTGCCCTAAGAAAACCATTAAGCTCCCCCCTCATTCATCTACCTCGTCACTGTCTGTCCACTCTCAGGTGACAACAGTCTGCCATGACCTCTGACCTGTGACCTGTTGTTCAGTCCCCCACTTCTACCTCAGACTAACTTCCCCAGCCAGTAACAAACTTGTGGAAATGAGCTTAGTGTAGGTGTGTGTGTGTGTGTTGACTCATGTTTTGGTGCGTAGGTGTTTTGGCTGGCAGGCCGAGGTGTTGGCTCATATTTGCAGACAGGAGATGTTATGGAGTGGGAATAAACATTTATTTCTAGCTAGTGCATCCATTTACATGCGGCTATGACAGTCTGTCATAATGTCGGTCCATTAAAAAGCCTTTCCAATTTGGTTGCTCTAGTCATTACTTTTACATGCCTAGTAAAAACATTTATAAGCAAATAAGAAAGTAAGTAAAAAATTAGAGAGATAAATAACCTCATCTTGAAGAGACTATTTGTCTCATTAACTGCATGCATGCATACGCATTTGTTAATAGTTAATATACAGTTATAGTAATAGTTAATAGTTAATGTAGTATTGTCATAATAATGTAATACTGCATGCAAACTTGTATTTGTTAATACTGTGATTAACAGACTGATGCTGCCTTGCTGGGCATGATTTTGAAATGTGATTTTTATTTTGTAAACATTGTGTGAAACAGGAAATTGTTATTCGACGAGCGGCCGCATTTGACAAATATATTAAGGCATTACAGTGACTCAAAGGAAAGGATCTTTGTTATTAGCAAGGGTTATATTATATGTGTGCTTGTTTCTGCCTTTTAAGAATTCTGCTAAATGTCCAGATGAGGACAACCTGGAATACAGTCAGATGTCCCTGAGCTATGGGGTATAGTAACTACTGTTGCATGTCCCTGCTTCCAACAGAGCTACTAATTGTGTTTTAAATTACATGCAAAATGCTAAAGCGACAATGAGCAGATTAGCGTGTGGAGCAATCACAACAATATGGTAGGCTAAGCATTATTTACAATATACCATTAAAGAGTTAACAGAATTAAACTAATCCACAAGCTAAATCTCACATACGGCAACATCGGTGGAGTCTGTTCAATAGAGTTTGTTCTACAGGAGGGGAAGCCTTTGTATCTGCAAGAGCCAATGCCTATTCACATCCCTAGCATACAGGAGAGGGCTGAATGCCTGATCTCTAGGTTCAAAGGCAAGCCTGACAAACCGGCAAAGGTGAACACCATGCATGGGTGTGTTGTGGAAACCTTTTGAGAACTCACCTCAAGTGATTTTGATAATAGATGGGTATAATTTGAACTAGATTAATGTGTTAGGCTCACTATTGTTTGTGTTGATTTTGTAGTTGTCTCCTTATGCCTCAAAGTGCGTAACACTTGGATAACATGCCATGACAATGGACATTGGCGCATATGGAAGGCTTCACACATTCAATTATTTAAACTACATCTACTCTTTTCTTTCTTTCACATTGGAGCCTAAGAACAAGCCCTCCCGTTTCTTTATAGAGCAGTGGTACTTGTCACGAGGCCTGGCTGGAGGTTCTGTGTCTCCCCTCTCTTCCCCAGACTCTTCCAGAAAGGTTAGGGGCTGTTGCAGTGAAGATATGACACTATAACACATGTACTACTGTGTCCTATTGTTTAACTACTCAGGCTTGTTCGCTCTAATATACACTAGGCAGTATTCTTGTTTGAATTATTTAGTTCTTTGAATTAATTATGCCATAGAAAGTCATAGCATATCTTTATTAAGCTAATTAACTGCAAACTAGATTAACCCTCATTAACATGACAATGTCATTTAGCCACTATCTTTATCTCTATCATTATTCGTCATTCCGGCATGCGAATGAGCTGGAACTACTAAAACAATCTAGCATGTTCCATCAGATGCTTTAACTGCTGCAGTTAATGGAGTGCTATGGAGAATAAGAACACGTCCTCTGTAATGTAATGACACCTTTCTGTGCAGGAGCAGACTAGGCCCCTGCATTCTGATGACCACATGCCCATACATGTGCTTAGTATTCAGGAGAGGGCTGAACAGTTGGCCTCTCAGTTTGAGGGCAAACCACCCAGGCACAAGGTGAAACCTCTAGGCAACATGTTTTGTAGTGGTCCAGCTTTGTTTATTTAGCAATGAAAGCACACTGTATTATTTGGTACGCTTGTAGCCAAAGGCAATTCGTTTTTTTTTCCTTCTTCTTCAAAATAGCTGCCAGTAATGTTTTTCGGATCAATATACTATCAGTGATATGGGCGACACATTGAAACGTAATTGCAGCTCATTATCTTATAAATGTTTTGAAATGCCTGTGGCAATAAGTGTGCCAAATTATTATGGTTATCTGCACCACTATTAGAATCATTTAGAAGTTCTCAGTACTCCTGTTTTAATTTGACTTCTGTTAATCTTTTCTGTCATGGAGCCTAAGAAAAAGCCTTCACGCTTCTTTATGGAGCAGTGGCACCTGGCTCGAGCTCAGAGCCCCCCGGAGTCGCCCCTCTCCTCCCCTGACACATTCAGACAGGTAGCCTTGGCACGTGGCGTGAACCGACGGGAACACTAACACAATACCCTTGTGCACGTTGTGGTTGTAGCAGTAAGCACTCGGAACAGCTGACCAGTTGTGATGTGTGGTATGTAACGTGATGTTTTAACATCCAGAAGAGAGCATGTCTCACTGCTGATGGGCTACACGAGTGTCAATGATCTCTGTTGAGTGATTTAAAAATACAAAATAAAGTTTTAAGTTCTTGAACCATGGACATACTTTCTAGTTAGCTCAGTGTTTTCATAGCTGCAACACAGTGGAAAAACAAGTAATCTGATTGGATCCCCACTCCGACTGATGAGACATTGCCCTTTTAGTGCCCGATTCACATTCATGGCTGTCATGGATTTAATTTCATGGCTTAGACCTACTTTGGCTGAAAGAACATTAAATAGGGTCAAATGTTTGATGTACACAGTTTCAGCCATTTTTGTGTCGACTGTAATTGGATGTGTGATATCCATGGACTGAGTGTGTATTTAAGAAGAGGGGGGGAAAGGGAGGAATTTGTATGCATGTCTGCATTGCATCGTGGGTGTGAGGATAAACATGCAAAGTTGTTTCGTTAACTGCTCGTGCTCGGCAGCTCTTTCCGGGGCTAAAAAAAAGCAAAAAAAGAAAAGCTAATAGGATCACGTAATCGCATTTTTATTGGTTAGTTTTAAGATACACTTGCTCAAGTTTATGTGGAAATAAATACAGCTTTTATACATTTCAGATATGTTGAGGTTTTTGTTTGCTAATCTAAACGTTAGAAGTAATCTGTTGGCGCATGCTTTGACAACTCATTTGGTTGCTCTCTTACTAAGATCATTTGATATTTAAAACATTACAGATTTTATATTTGCCACTGAGTGATTAGAGTTACTTGAGCGACGTGTTGTACAGTATATGTACTGGAGTGATAGCTTGCATGTACTGTAGCAAAAGGCTTACTTTGACTGCTTAACAATCTCATAATTGGCAAACATCAGTATTATTCAATGGGAAATCTGTGCCTTTGACAAAATAAGTACGTTTGCAACACACAAGTAATCACAGACCGTGGTACGGGAGAATACTGAAAACGGCATTCACTTTTCTCATAGGGAAAATCGTTTAGACACCAATCTTTATTTTGGCAGGGACACCTCCTGAAAATGGTGTATGACTTTGCACGTCTATTTTAAAAAGTATATTACTTTAGCACTGGACCACTCTAAAGACTAGAATGGTTAATGTACAGTAATTTTAGGTTGGCATACTATATATGAATGGTAATTGTGAGCAATGCTCGATTTGCAGAGATTAACAATGTTTCAGATATACAGGCATCATTTTAAAGCACTGCCAACACTAATCATGTATTTATTCATTGTTGGATTGCATGGGCATGTCTGGCATACAGTAGTTTAGGCCTCCTACAATAGTCCCTCCTGTCCATGTCACTACTCGGCCCTCAACGTCTTCTGTTCAAATTAACTTTGTTCTCCCTTTTGTTGTTTTTCACCTTCATGATCTTCCTAATGCTGTTGCTAGCGCTATGTAAAGATGTACACAGGGGGAGTTGGCTCATTAGCTGAGCAGATAGCCAATCAGCTTCTCTCTCAGGAAGATCCAAAGCCCCTACTTGACCAGAAGGAATTGGTAAGAGCTACTGGTGTGCTATAGGTTGCACCCACAGTGTTTTGGTCTACTAATACATTTTGTGACATTCCTGGGTTGTGTAATATGTCCCTATTAGTTCTAGAGAAGAACTGCGTGGTTTGCTAATTAACTAACATGTCTGTGTTGATATATTGTGATGTATTAAACGTATATTGACTCCCCTGGTCTGCAATCATATTTTGTTCAGAAGTTCCAATGTTGCACCCAATCAGATGCTAACATTGCTAACACTGGTGTCGTAACTCACCTCTCGTCATCTGTATGTTGTTCCCTTGCTGATTCAGCATGCTCTTCTTCCACAGGGCTCTCTGAAGAAAGAGTTCCCCGCCAACATTGGTGGAAGTGACGTGTGCTTTTTCTGCCGGAAGCGTGTCTACGTTATGGAGAGGCTCAGTGCCGAGGGGAAGTTCTTCCATCGCACCTGCTTCAAGTGTGACTACTGTGGCACGACCCTGCGGCTGTCATCCTACGCTTTTGATGTGGAGGATGGTACAAAAACGTAGCTACTTCAAAACATCATGTAAACAGCGCAGTGTAATGTTTTTTTAAAAACGTATAGTCTGTTCCTGAGTATCAACGCTACTTTTGTAACGAGGAAAGAAGCACAATTCTCGAAAGGTGTACTTCTAAATTGTTCTGCCCACCCGTTTCTAAAGCGGAAATGATCCAGGTCGTGTCTGTAAAATGTAAGAGGAATTGTACATCTCCTGTGCTGGCCTAGAGTGTTATTATCCCCTTACATTGGAAAGTGAGCAGAGATGACTGCGGCCTCTACAGTGTTTTCTCTGTCCAGGCAGCAATTTGTTTGCTGGAACAGTGTTTGTTACTACTAGATGCTACATTACTACTAGATGCTTGGCCGTGAGACTGTGCCCACTGGAGGAGGACTGAGCAGGAATAGAGACACTTGATGGATGACAAACACACAGCTTGCTCCTGTACACACACTCAAAGGGAACATGTTTATGTGACTCCAGACTCTTGTTGTCCTGTTATCTGAGCCTCTTTCCTCTATCCTGCAGGCAAGTTCTACTGCAAGCCCCACTTCTGTTACCGAGTGTCTGGCCAGGCACAGAGGAAGAGGCCTGCTCCTGCCCCAGCTCCCCTTCTAAGCCCCAGTTCTAAGGTGCCTGCTAGCGTGCTAACCAGTGTACGGGTTTGTTAGCATGGGGTCAGGGTTCCCAGGCCAATTACACTACTAGGTAACACTACTAGTAGGTTAGGGTTAAAAAGCACATTCAACTAGAAGAGTCGGCTTTAAGCTTTAAGTCTGAAACAATCTCGTACGCCATCGGCTACATTGTCTGATGGCGATAAAGCCTCTGTGGGTAAAGTAATGTACATATGTTTGGGATATTTCCAGGGTTCTGGATATCCTGGCCAAGACTTCCTCTTCCGTCTGTTTTTTCTACTTGAGATGTGAGAATTTACTTTCAGTTGAGTTGGACAAATCTTTATAAATAGGTATCCACTTATGAATGCTAATCAAAATCATTGTCAGATCATAGCCGCAGTGTTTTGCCATCAATTTCTCTACACGCGGATGTGATTGGTTATACTCATTTTTAAATTAAGTTTCTAACGTGAAAGAAGTTCTTAAGCAGCTGACAACATTTTTAGGAGTTTTCAGTGATATTCTCGTAGCTGTCGACTCTGGGAGCTCTGCCATTCTGGTGCTTGTATGCCGGACTGATGCTTTTGATCTGGTGGATCATGGGATTCTCTTGGAATGTCTAGAACTTTGTGCTGGCATCAAAGGTACCATCCTGAAATGGTTCGTATCGTATCTGACAGGAGTTTCTCGGTCCACCTAGCAGAATATTCTTCCACCACGGTACCTCTCATCTGTGGGGTCTCCCAAGGCTCCATTTTGTGCCGCATCCTTTTCTCACTATACTGTATATGTTGTCATTTTTGCAAAACATAACATTTATTTTCATTGCTTTGCCGATGACATACAAATCTATTTGCCGATTTAAAAAGTACAATTAAAGATTCTGCGCAGCTTGTGTTAGACTGAGGGACCTCAAAACTTGGATGGCGAATAACTTCCTCAATTTGAATGAAAGGAAGACTGAGGTTCTTATGTGCAGAATAGGTAACCTCTTCTGTGATCCTCTTGGTGCCTCGGGCTCTTTAGTCCCAAATAGTCGACCCTGTGTCAAGAATCTTGGTGTACTTTTTGACAAGCAAATTAGTTCAGTGGTCAAATCAAGCTTCTTCCAGTTGAGACTGCTGGCAAAGGTTAACGCCAAAGACTCTCAGCTGGACTACTGTAATTCCCTATACTGTACTTTGGGGTAAAACAGTCATCCTTAAATCACCTTCAGCTAGTATAAAATGCAGCAGCTCGCCTTATAACTAGTACAGAGAAACGGGAACACAAAACACCAGTTTTGGTCTCTCTTTATTCCTGTATGTTTGCAAGATTTACTTTATAATTGCTTGTTTTTAAGGCTCTAAATCAGGCTGGGCAAAGTCAGTTCCGGCCCTTTGAGACATTCTACCCGGCCCGCCCAGTACATCAAACATAAAAAAAAATAAAAATACAACATAAAATTACTTGACGAGCTCTGCAGGATGTTACTTAATTTACTGCTGCGTAAAAGAACTGTTACTTTTGATTATGAAAATGGTGTTGCATAGGAATTGCCTATAAATATGCAAGTTAACAGTCAGCTGTTTTGTGTTTTATTTTAAAATGTGTTAGCATGCTGGTTAACAAAGTACCGTGGCCCGCGAAGTTCTCTGACATTTTCAATGTGGCCCCCAAGTGAAAATAATTGCCCACCCCTGCCCACAGCCAATCCATTTAGAGTATAAATGGATTGGCTGATCTGTCTGAACTCTTACATCGTCATTCGCCAGTCAGAGCACTGAGGTCATCTAACAAATTACTTCTAAATGTCCCAAAAGCCAGGCTATAAAGTAGAGGGGATCAAGCTTTCGCAGTGGGCGCTCTCATCCTCTGGATTAGCCTACCATTGTGTATTCCCACAGTTTATGTATACTTTTAAATCGTTCTTTTAATCTTAGCTGAGTTGGCACCAAATATCTGTGCTGCTACTCTGTCTGTTCACTGTTATTTGTATTTTTGTACTTTTATCTCACCAATTTGTTTCATGTATTAGATGTGTGATCTTGTTTAGCACTCTGGTCAACCACGCTTGTTTTAAACGTGCTATATAAATACATTTAACATTGACAATGACAATACTACTCGGACTACAAACACACTACAAGCCAGGACACATCTGGTACAAATATCTTATGTCACTGCCTACATATTCTGTGTCTTAATACACATACATGTGTTTCTAGAGATTACGTTTGAAGTAATTGAAACCCACATTGCATAGGATCTTGTATTTGTGGGTGGGACTATTGGTTGATAGTATTGTCACTCTGCTGTTTTAATCTTTGCCCTGACTGTATTGCTTCCTCTTCCTCTCTCCGCTACCCTCTCTCAGGACACCCAGATGCCCAAACCTGCTGCGGTTACCGTGGACACCCCCGAGAGGGCAACGGCGGCAGCGGCGACTCCCGAGCGCCAGCCCTCAGGTACCCCACTTTCCGTTGCGCCCGGCGGTCTAGCCAAGGGCACGGACGTGTCGCTACGTAGCCTTCGCTGCATTCTCTCTTGGACCTGCCACCAGGTGGCGCTCAACCCCCTAGACTCTCCCTTCCTCTGTACCTACTGCATCTACCTTGTCTGCTGTTTCACGCTCAATGTCCTGCTCAGCCTTTTCTAGCATGGCCCTTCCACTCTTCCTAGCTTACTAATTGTATAGCTTTAGCAGTAACACGATGATGTGAATGTACTCACTGTAGCGTTCTGACTAGCTGTGTTGGTGCAAACCCTGTTTATCACTTTTAACATGTTTATATTTTAAAGGGTGCAGCCTTTTTTTTATTTTTATGTATTCTTATTAATTGCATTTGGCTTTGTCAAATGAACCTGAAATTCAATGCAAGAACTTCTCGCTTGGCTTGGCTTGGCTAACACATTTAAAATGAGCCAGGCAAAGTATATAACTTGTAAGTTTATGTAGCTGCATCATACAGCTCAATGTTGAGACATTATTGTTAGTGGTGCGCTATCTTTATTGATATAAATAGCTGTGTAGAAAGACATAGTGTTAACCTAGACAACTTTACATTTTTTTGCCTGCCTTTTTTTGCCTGCCTAATAAAAGGCCAAGCTTTATTCTTTGTGACTGTAACCTCTTGCCCACCCTATTTTACCTCTCCTGTGTGATCTGCTCACTTCTAGAGCAGCTATTACATTGTGATCTCTGTAAGCTGTTTACCCCTCCTGTTTAAAGTCATCCCACTGTGATGATGTGCATGTATCAGTGCTTGTGATTGGATACTCTGTAAGCTTTACCTTTGCCCGTCTCCTATTGGAGCAGCTTAAAGCTGAGAGTGTTTGTTATTGGCTCTTGTGATATCCACCTCTTCACATCACCCCACTACAGTACGTCCATGCGAAGGCCAGCATGTGTGTGCATATTAGGGTTGAATACTGGTATTAAATATAGCTATAGAACTAACACAAGTGCTCATTAGACAAATGACAGTAGGAGACTAACGATTGGTTCCTATTAAAGTGTAGGCCTGCTGCGTTGTGTTGCAAGTGTAGAATATGATCAACAAGTTAACTCATTATTTTCCAATAATGTAGTGAGTGAACATATTCTCTTACTAACTTTACAGGGTGGCTTTATTTAAACTGCATCTATACAGTTGTGGCGTGGTCCATCTCAGCTTTAAGTTGTGTTTATTTTAGAAGATAGTCTCACTTAACTTGGACAGTGTTGTCTCTGATTAAATAGGAAATAACAGGCATGTGTTTCTCATCATTTACTTAGTTTAGGTAGCAGCTAGCTAACTAGCAGTGGAATCGTGGAATTCATCCACTATTGCGGGGATTGGGGATTAGAGATGCAATGGTCCCAGATTTGAATGTATTACTGACTGGCATCATTGGCCAGCGTTGCCAAACTGGCCAAAATGCTAATCACGCTAATTCCTCCAGCTACGCAAAATTTACTTATCTCAAACATAACATAACCCTTACCCATTTACTGTAAAATGACATAACCTACATGTTTTCACTGTCTCATCGTTAGTTAGCATTTTACATATGTTTGAGTCAATGTGTGGATCACAAGCAAATATTTATATTTATACAATACTTATATGATACAACTTAAAAGCTATTGATTATATTGACAGAAATAGTTAAATATTTATATTTCATGTCTTTAAACTACAGCTAAATTGTAATAATTGGCACAATACAGTTTTAAGATTTGCTTCCTAGGGTGGGAAAAGGCAAGGCACCAACCTTGTACCTGTTAACATGTACAATGTTCTAGAATAGTTATTTTACATAGTTAATCAAATTAAATTTGTGTTTTAAGACTATATTTTAAGACTATTTGCTGTAGTCTAATAATGCAATAAATTCCCTCAGATATTTTGTCTGTATTTGTTGTCAGTTCTTTGAATGCTAGATGTCTTGGGTAATTTGTGATGGGTTTGATGGTGCTGAAAGTGAGAGGCTACGCTCTGTAGGATCTAGTCTAGACAGAAGCCTTTTGACTGGCCTGATGAGCAGCCCTGCAATGGTTCCACCTCTCTCTCTCTCTGAATGTTTTCACACATAGTTCTCAGTTCCTCTTTGTACTCTCTTCCCTCCACCTTGGGTGCTCTCTGCCTTCTTCCCATTCGCCACCTCCGGTTCATCTCTTCCCCCACACACCTGCTGCTCCAACCCTCCACTGGCCCTCCGCTGCCCCCCACAGGCCCGGAGGTCAACGGGCTCCAGGAGCCCAGCCTTCCAAAGCGACTACGGGGAACTCCGGAGCGCATCGAGCTGGAGAATTACCGTCTGTCCCTGCAGAGGGAGGAGGATTTGGAGGAGGTTCCAGAGGAGACTTTGGCAGAGCACAACCTCAGCAGTGTGCTGGACAAAGCAACTGAGCACGACCTCGGCTCCAGGTGGGAATAGAAAGATGTGTGTGTGTGTGTGTGTGTGTGTGTGTGTGTGTGTTGGGCCGAGCCGGAGGCCTTCAGAACCAGAGGTGGAGAAGTTAGACCTCATAAAGTACCAGTTTTGGTACTATTTTCTGCTGGTTCACTTAACCGGTTGCCTTCATTAGTCAATGTATATTCTGCCATGTCTCTGAACCTAAGTTTTACACCCCACACCCACATTTAACTTTTTAAAATTAGTAATGTTAGTTTTACTGTTGTTTATGGTTGATTCAGCTAAAACAATAATAATACTAATACTCTACGTTCAAGAAGGCATTTCCATTTCAAATTTTTTTCATAATTTAACCTTTAGGTGCACCATTTATTGGTAATTAATGTTGGTCCACAAGAGTTGTTAATTTATACAGCATATTAAGTGTAAATTTAGTTATAGCACCCCCTTCAGCCCGTGTGGTTGTCAACGTCTGTTTGAAGTAATACCTTTTGAATGTAACTAAGTAAACTAGAACAAGTGTATCTTAGCACAGATTACAATACTTGTATTTCCAATGATACTACATGCTATGATACTACAGTACCTAATGTCTTCACATTTCCAGGATACAGGCTGGCCATGTTAATACATGGTGGGTACATTTCTAGATCGTTCCACATAGTAGTTCCACAGCGCTGGCAAAGCATCTCTTTCTCCCTGTGCGCCTGCAGCAGCTCAGAGTCAGACATGGAGGAGCAGGAGGACGAGGAGCAGGAGGAGGACCAGGAGCCCCCCAGCCTGGCCGACCTCGGGGCCGTCCCGTGGACGGAGGAGGTGGACCTCCAGGGCCAGCTTAAGGGGCAGGGTGGAGGGGACCAGCGTGCGGCCGACGCCGTCAGCAGAGACAGGGAGGCGGAGGAGGAAGAGGAGGTGGAGTATGACGAAGACGAGGAGGAGGAGCAGGAAGAAGAGGAGGAGTCGTCCAGCGATGGTAAGAGTGCTCCTGATGCCTCCTCATGCCTGGTTGTACAGGATCAGAGGAAACGGTGTTCCAACGCGGCCAGCAGATTCTCTGAGCTCCTCTGGTTGTGTTGTCCTTTCATGCTCCCTCCTCATTTGTATGTGTGTGTGTGTTGACGTGCTGTCCTGACCTCAGTACACCTCCTCGGGTTGAAGGCACAGTAGGCCACATCACACATTGTGAGCCATCAGTAAACATGTTGAGAACATGTCTGTTCTCTCCTTTTATGTCCCTGGGTCTGCTCGCCAACTGATTTAGCCATTCATATCCATTAAGGGCTACATTTCTCTGTCAGTCAGTGATGCTAGTCTGCAGCACAGATCATATTTTGGAGGAGAGGAGAGGAGCAGAGAGCGTTTCTTTATATATGTGTATATATATTTCACCGTCAAATGTTAGTGCATTCTCTCAATTCTCAGAAGTTGCTATACCTTTTTTTCCTTTTTTAATCTGAATTGTTTCCCGATTACTATAACTATTTCCCTAAGAGAACCCCTTTTCATCTGTGTACATTCTCATCCTCAACGTTTTCCTCACTCCTTATCATTCAAATCTCTTCTTTTGCTCCCTCCCCGTGACCCTTTCATCTTGTGTGTGTCGTTGTTTGGCCTCTGTCTCCCCCTGCTGTCAGAGGGGGAGTACTGTCCCTGGGACAGGGAGCTCCAGTCAGGCCATTGGCTGGGGAAGTATCTCTCAGATGAAGAGGATGTTGGTACATTTAAAGGTAGCAACACTGCCTGTGGATGCATTTGCAGTAGCTCTGATTATAACTGGTTTGGATTTAATGTCCTTGGCTTTCTCCAATAATGTATAGAGTGTTGCTCTTTTATTGTGTTTATTTGTGGTTATTGCTGTATTGTTCGCACTTGGCAGTTTGTGTTCCTACGTTTGTTTTATGTAGAAAGGCTGTTGTGTCACTTGACAAACCATTGATTTAACACTTTCACTTTGTCCAATATTTAGGCTTTCAAGTACTAATATATGGCAGAAAGGTTTTTGCTTTGTGCTCATTGGACATGCAGTTGTGGCTCGATTGTGAAAGTGACAGAATTATCCTGTTTAAAGGCACACTCCTCAATTCAGCCATAGAGCCTTACATTACTCCCTGTTTATGTTTAAAGCACCACTATGAGGGGACAATGGTGCATTACAGAGGAGATTCAAACTGACCCGGGCCAGTGTGTTTTATACGCTGGTTTCATCCTTAAGGACACAAATGGAGGAGTGTTCCATTTAAATATAACAACCCCCTTCTGTTTTGAGGACTCATTTTGACTTTTGTTGCAGAAGTGTAGTGCATGTTGCCTCCTCCTCCCCACCCACGCTCCTGCACAGGTGCTGTGTTCTAATTGTCTTTCTGCATTTTGTTTCTCTCTCCCTGTGTGCTCCCTCCCCCGTCTCGATGGTCTGTTTGGCTTGTCTTTTCTTCCTTTTCACCCTACGATCCCCACACACGCACACACGCACACACACACACACACACACACTCACGTGCGCCCATGACCGTACATAGCCAGGAACCTCCACATCCAGCAGGCTCTGTATCCTGTGGACCCCCAGGCCGCGGTGGACGAGGAGGTCCGCCCAGCCCCGACCTCCCAGCCTCACAGCCCCGCTCTCGAGCTCCCCCAGCCCCCCTCCGCAGGTAAAGCCCCCCTCCCCCCCGGAGGAGCCAGGGTCCATGGCCGTCTGTCGGAGTTGCTCCGTGCACTAAAACCATGTGTTGGTTAATCAGCCGCGGTCCGGGTTACACGTTTCTGTTGCATTGTGCCTCATGGGAATGTCTCCTGTTTGTTTGTGTTGAGCCTTTTATGTTCTTCAGTGCTTCTGCTGGTTGTCTCCGATCGACAGAGAACCTCCCAGTAATGTCCCACTGCACCATAACCCTTTGTAATGTGACGTGTGTTTTTAATTCCTTGTTTGACTCGTTCATGTCCCTGCCATCTCTTCCCCGCGTGTCTCCTGGTCTGGGCGTAGCCCCAGCCCACACGTCTCCCCGACATGAGGCAGTGAGAGTCTGGTTGGAGTCCATGTCTGGAGGTAGCACAGACTTGATGGGGGTCACCTGATCCCGACGTAGTCTCATAGGCTTTTCTGTCTGTCAACCGCCATCTTTCCTGGAGCATGCAGGAAACGCACGCAGAGGCCATAGACTCACAAGCATGCGCGCTGTAATGCTGTTGAACTGGAGAGTGTCAGATATCACATGCGTTGTGATCTTTTTCACCATACCCACTTTCCATCTCACACTACTAAGTCGCTAACTAGAAAGTGGTTCTTTGAGTTTTATAGGGTGTAGCATTTCAATGCTTTTCCTGGGAGCCATTCAAATTCCCAAGTGACGTATTTAAATCAGTTAAAACTGTCAGAAATGTGTTTTTAAATCCAGGGAATTAATTCCTAGGTGTTCTTGTATTTAATTTAAAATAATGACTAAGAGTTATTCAACAAATTAACCCTTTAAGAATGTCTCAATTTAGGTGTAAACTTGATTTTTACGTGTTGTCATTAAATGCTAGAATGGAGCCTGGGCTTTAGAGGATATATTTTCTTTAACATTCTAATCAGTAATGCCTTTTGGACTAAAGGCTTATAAAACCATTAGTAGTGGGTGTCCTTGTGAATCCATCTGAACAAAAAATGAGTTAGGTGTGTATTAGCTGAAGTGTATGGTTGAGCGTGTGGTGTTCAATTTCCCATTTTGTTGTCAGCAACAGATGTCTATTTTTAAAATGAATTCTGTTCAAGAATAATCGAAGGGGAAACTTCTTGCTTGTTGACAAATGTCGTTAACGCATATTTAACTGCTTGTTTTTAGTGTCATCCATTTGCTTGTGCAGAAATGGAGGTGCATGTGTCTAATAACTAATGCCTGTCTGCTCATCCTCGATGGTATCAGCAGACAGTCTGTATTTAGCCAGTTCCATGCCATTGTTTTTATTTCATACCCTAACCCTACCCCCTACATCACACACACACACACACACCTTTTTCCCGCCAACTTTGAATTTTCTTCAACGAAAATTTACTTTTCATTACTTTCTGTATCTGCACTCAATATTGATATTTTGATATATAAATATTTTATTTTAAAGTGACAATAAGATCTTTGCCCCCTATTCCTTTCTCCTATATTTGTATTTTGCTGCAGGCAGAAATCGTGAGAGTGATTCAGACACGGTTAGGTTATTAGACTTCTTATGGACACTGAGGAAAGCATTAAGGTCATCTGAGTCATTTTGCTTTTCTGCCATCTCAGAGCCCCGTGAGGATGAAGAGCCACAGACAGAAGCAGGCAGTCCAGATTTGGAGGCTGGGACAGAGATGGACCAAGGTGAGCAAGAAGATGTGTCCTCTACAGTATGTCTTTTCAAAGGACTAGCTCTTCTATGAAGGGCTAATGACACATTGTTGTTAAACATGTAGATATAATGGTGATACTTCTGTTGGGTAATTACATTCAGATGACATCCCTTCTGACGCTGAAGCCGAGGCTCTCTTGCATCAGTCAGAGCACATTGAAGTGCTTCCTGAGCAGCGCAGGAAATCAGAAAGTCTGGCTGTGGCTTCCTGTATCGGTAAGTGAGTGAGTCATAGAAAACTTCCTCAACTTACAAATAACCGGGGATAAAGACTGAATAAATAAACCTAATCTCCAGAAAATGATGAGCACTGTATTCTTTGTATAATTTCAGAACCATGGCGCGTTAGCCCCTTGCCCAAAGAAGATTTAGCTGTGTCACCAGTGCAACCAAATGCAGAGGCTGAGCTACAGGTAGTGTCTTGTGTACCACGCTGCATGTAACGCGCAGAACTGGGTCCAAATCACACTGCATGACCATTCCATTTATCTTCCAGGTGACTCGGGCGTCTCCGCTTTGCGTGGTCAAGTCGCCCGGGACACGTTTCTTCCCGGAGCCCTTTCTGTCCGAGGACGTTCAGCCCGACAGAGCGACGCCGTCTCCAGTGGCCAAGAGCCCAGCGTGCCCATCCCCCGCCCCAGTCTCCCCCCCTCTTCTCGCCACCGCTGTTTCGCCGGCTTCTCCTCCCAGAACGCCACCCGTCCACCCCGCGGCCAGGTCACCCATTTGCTCTCAGCCTGTCCCTCTATTGGAGACGTGCCCCTCCAAATCCCCGGTGTTCCCCGAGCGCTCCATTTGCCCTCTCACAGGGAACCCCCTCTCCCCTATCTGTGCCCAGTCTCTGCCTTGCCAGCAGCCCTTTTCCCCGCTGACCTCCGACTCCCCCGTCAGGACTCAGCCCCTCCCCGCGGTCACCTCCACGCCCGTGTCAAACCTGGACAACATCTCCCCTGAGCCCACAAAGGCCCTGGATTCCTCCTCGGAGGAAATGCCGTCTAAGAAGACGGACATCATCGAGGAGTTCTGGCTCAAGAGTGCTGAGATTAGGAAAAGCCTGGGTCTCACTCCTCTGGACCGCAGTAGTAAACTCCTCGAGAGGAGCATCAAGACTCCCGTCCTGGAATCCTCCTCTTCCTCCCCCACCACTTCCACTAAGAGCCCTCCTCCGGATCTCCCTTCGGAGCGGAAGACTCCTTTCACGGGCCGCTCGGTCATCCGCAGGTTGAACATCACCCTGGAGGGCCAGGTCATTACACCCATCGCCCCTGCCAAGGAACCTACGAGCAACGGCTCAGAGAAGCGCGATCACAGCAGCGTCTCGGGCCTGGGCTTAAATGGCAGCCTGGCTAGCAGCCGGGTGGCTAACAGCCGCGTGGTTAGCAGAGACAGCTACAACACCTCGGACTCCACCATGCTCACCCCCCCCTCCAGCCCGCCCCCGCCGGTGCCCGCCAACCAGTCTCCAGCGGTGCTCCGCCCTCTGAGACACAATGTCTCCTGGGGCAACGGAACGGACGGGCCCCTGTCGGAACCGCAGCCGGTACAAACCAAGCCGCCTTCGGAACCGGAGCCAATGAAAACCGCCGCGCCCGTCCCTGCACCCAGGACCCAGCTCAGCCCCGTATCGGTGCCCACGCCGGTCCCCAGGACATCACCGCCCCCGGAAGCCTCGCCGCCCGTGGTGGTGGTGATGAGAGAGAAAAAGAGACCACGGCGACAAGAGGCCAGGAAGTCGTTCGTGGAGACAGTGGAGGAGATCCCGTTCGCGGACGATGTGGAGGAGGCATACGATGAGCGGAGCCCGGCGGCAAGCAGGGACAAGGTCCAAACCCCGACCTCAAGGGACAGACCTGCCCTCCACTTGACCCTGGCCTTGGAAAACGGCAAACCCAGCATACCCTCCTCCGCAGCCTCCACAGCCCAGCGAGCTACCAGGTTCTCCCCAGAGGCCAAAGAGATCGCCGAGGAGAGGATTCGGGCGAGGGAGAAGTCCGTAAAGAGCCAGGCTCTGAAAGACGCCATGGCCAAGCAGCTGAACAAAATGAAAGAGTCCGACCTGGGCAAGGGCTCCTCGGCTAAGGCGGCCTGGAACATGACCTCAGACGGGGCCACAAAGAGCAAGAGGCCGGCGAGTTCTCCGAGCACGTCGGCCGTTAAAGCTCTGGAGTCGAAGAAGGCCGAGGCTCCGCCCCCTGAGCGCCTCTTCAGCGGCAACAAGAGCCTGGACAGTTCCGTGGGCTCGTCCGAAGGCTCGTCTGGAGGCAAGACCAAGAAGCGGAGTTCCCTCTTCTCGCCGCGCAAGAACAAGAAGGAGAAGAAAGGCAAGAGTGACAGCAGCAAGCTGCCTGGCACGGAGGGCACGCCGCCCAAACACAAGTCTCTGTGGAAGGCTGTCTTCTCAGGGTACAAGAAGGACAAGAAGAAGAAGACTGAGGACAAGTCGTGGCCCAGCACCCCGTCCAGTTCCACGACACAGGACTCTGGGAAGAAGATGACACCCTCTGTCTCATCAGGTGAGCAGGGAGAGCACTTTGAACTTCAACCACTCTGCTTAGTCATAATTTATAGCTGATTCAGGTAAATAATTATTCAGCCTAATGTTTATTTATGAAAGCCGGTGCATTTGCACTTCTGAATTGATTTTACTTCTATATTTTGTTCTAAACAAAGCTTACTGAAAGATTACTATTCAACCAACAATTATTTGTTGTTAATGTTAAAACGGACTACAATGTAGCTCATATGCTACCTTAGCTTTACATTTATTCTTTACACTGAAACTAAGATAATCACTCTTACAATATAGTTGTTTCAGGAAATATAACTAAGTCTGTTCATTATAATTAATTATTTTTGCAGAAGTGGATGTGTATGGCTTCCAAGCGATCCCTGACGCTAGGTCAATTGGATAAATGTATCATAACAATAACAAACATATGTAAAATGAGAAATGCATGCAGGTTTAACATCAGTGGTTAGTCCACCAGAAAGGGATAGGCAGGACCAGAGCCACTGGAAATGTCTTCTTACAGCCTCTCTGCGTCTGGGCAGGATAAGCCCCCTGAGGATGAGCCCTATTTGTTGTTTATACTCTTTAGGGTTTGCAAAGATCCTTTACCGCTTACTAATGATGACTGTGCTACTAACCGTAAATACAACAGAGTTCAAACTTGTAGGTGATCATCAAGGCGAATGTTATTACTTTGTTTGTTTATAATGCTTTTAAGATTTGAAATCTCGACGCAACCTGAGCTTCTCTGAGGACTCTGACCTGTCCTGTGATGACGTTGTGGAGAGGTCCTCCCAGAAGTCCAAGGCAGATGTGAGTTAATAGCGCCATTGATGTACAGACCCTTCTCATTATCAATATGTAGCTTCATCACTCCTGATAACCCATTCATGTTTTATAACTACTTTAAAGTCACTTTACTTTGAACCATTTCTTTAATTTAAAGCGGCATGCAGACATCTTTGACTTAGTGTCAGACATTACGTTGCAAGCAATAAAAGAGGAGAAACCAGCAAAGGAAAGGAGGAGACAGATAAAGGAGAGAAAGAGGGCTAATGAGAGAGCACGAGAAAAAGATGTTTGTGGAGAAAAGCAAAGGGTTGAAGAGGAGGTATTGTGCAGCAGAGGAATTAATGGTTTTCAATTTGAAATCACCTTATTGTAAATGCTGAAACATTGGGCTGGACACATTGACTTTCATAGTTTCACTTAATGAAGTTCACTGTGACTTTGTCCTTTAATATACTTCACTATTAGCTAGTAAATCTATGTTTTAGTGTTATTTCCCTCAATGATTCACAGGTTCCCCTGTACCACTATGAATACCAATGTGACGCCTGATAGTTTACCACACCCATATAGATATCTTACAATCAGTATCGATTTGATTTAATTTGCATTAATTGCCATGAAAATAACTGAAATTCAAAAGCATTGTTCTGCTGCTGCTGATTGTTTGGGTCTGGTGGTTTAGATAGAAACGCTTGGGGCCAGTGGCAGGCATTCATATTCCAAATTAAATCTATTGAATCAAAACAGTTCAAAAGGGAGTTGGGCTTTTGTCTACTAGATGTTGTTTGTACTTAATTTACATTTGTGAAGACTTATTTAGAATCTCAAAATAAACTCAACTCTACTAATACAGTAATAATAAAGTAAATTCATGCCTGGCTGGCCCTGTGCCAAAATGTAGTTAAATAGTAGCGTAGTTGTACCCTGTGAATGATTCCTCAAGAGTTTTACAGCCTGTGTTTGCGAATTCATCATGTTGGTTTAGGCTGAGAGACAAATTAGAATTTACTATTACTGTTTGTGGAAAAATGCTTGCCAGATGCTTAAATGTTAGCATGATAATATAGTAATAGTGTAGTGTTATTGATTATAGCGTTGTTATGAACCTTACACATTCATGTTTGATTGCACTAGTTATTTAGTTGAATGATTTAGATTTATTCACTACATTTAACATAATCATTAACCCATTTAATTATTTCATCTGTATCATGTTTGTTTCCTCCTGTTTTGTTTTTTGTTTTGTGTCCCCCAAGTCTGTATATGTCCCTCACGCACTGGCGTTCAAGAGATCGTATGCCACAAAGGTAGTGTTTTAATAAATACATTCCCACTGATCACTGTCGACCCCTGCGCATGTCTCAATGCACCGCCACTAAACACACTGTACATCTTGCAAGGGCAAACGGTAACTAACCAGCCCGTCTTGGTGCATGTCAAAGTCTGACGCTAGCGCCCCCTGCTGCTGGAGGTCCTGTTGGAACAAAATACAGCACACACAGCTTTCCAATTCTGCTCACCTTTTTCTGACCACAGTTCCTTCCTGACCCTGATACTGCACCAGGTGGTCTTCTGTGCTCTACAGTGTCTCTCTCTGGTCTCATGTTAACCTATCATTTGTCATTGTTCTTGCTGCAGTCCAGCTAATGGATGTGCTCTGAATCCTGCTGACTATTGCTTTTAAATTATTCTCTTTCTCCCGTTATGCTCCATCTGATTTATAGATTACGTTCTGTTTTATAGATTCTGCATTGCGATGTTCAAAACCTTCCAAATAGTGTTGCGTGTAGAGCTGTAATTTCTGTATATTTTTGTAGGATAGAAACATAACTGCGGAAAATCATATACTCGCTTTAAGATTTTTAAATCAAATGTGTGTGTTGAACAAGTTAAACATAAATCTTCCCCATTGCTATTGTAGTTAAATTTAGCATTGTGTTAGCAAGGATCTGATCAATCCCTTATGGCAAAGATGCATTGTAGGTGTGGTATGAGAACCAAAAGCTAATAACTACAGACTGATCAAGCATACAATACCCCAAGACGCAATAGATATGTGTTGTATTCCTCACTAGATTCCAATAGAGATACCTATACTTCCCCTTAGTGTGTATTGACTGCACATTCAATCCCAGCAGTATATTTTCTGTTTCGTTAGAACACGATGGCCCTCACCATAGATAGTTATCTGATCTCCTCTGTGTTCTCATTTTCTGAAGAGCCTGAGCCCCATGACATTGCAAGTAGGTCTATAGATTCATTAAAAAGACCTCTCACATGTCTTGTTAAAACAGAAAACGTACACAGAAGAGGAATTGAATGCCAAGCTGACAAAAAGAGTCCAAAAAGCTGCTCGGCGACAAGCCAAACAAGAGGAACTCAAAAGACTGCATAGAGCCCAGGTAATTGGCCAATAGGAGCTCATCTCAGAGCTCAGCACCTGTATCATTTTGCAGCTTTAGCTGCTGTAAAGCAAAGCCCAGAATGAAGTTAGAGTTCAATACAAACATGTTGACGATTCTTGATATGAGTTAATTATATGTAATTTGCAATAATTTTACTATAACCAATTTGTGCCCACAGTTGCGTACCAATAGTCTCCCTACGTACCTGTAGATGAACAGAATTGGGTGTGCTTTCAGATGATCCAGAGACAGCTGGAGCAGGTAGAGGAGAAACAAAGACAACTGGAAGAGAGGGGCGTGGCTGTGGAGAAGGCCCTACGAGGGGAAGCAGGTAAAACCCTGTCACTCAAACATTCCCCTCTTCCCATTGGTTCCCTATGTGGCCAGTCAGTGTGTTGCTCACAATGGTAGTGTCAGATTCGGTTTGAGGTGCGTTCAGTACACAGAACATCTGCTAAGTTGAGTGAACCTTTTGAGCTGCGCTACCTGACCCGTCCTCAAACCTGCCCTTGCATTATGTATTCAGTGGACATTGAGTCCACTGCCGTTTCAATTTATTGAATGTAAAATGTACATCAGCAATACTGAATGCACCCAGGATATCTGGTCTCGACTACAGACCAGGGGTCTCATTTATAAACGCGGCATACGCACAAAATGGGTTGTGATCTATAAAAAACAAACTTGTCCTCCACGCACACTTTGACCCATGCGTACGCACAAAAATTTGATAAAATGGGGAAACTGCTTCTCCAATGGCAGAAGGAAGAAACTTGAGATGTTTGGAAGTGATTCACATTTTTGAAAAGTAAATTGAAATAGAACCTCTCGCGTACAGCAGGGACGTCCCCAGATCTAAACTATGAATTGTAAATATAGCAATAATTTATATTATTTGAAACGCCTAATTGTTAGACAGACGTATGAAGAAGCGCATTTATAGTGAGACAGCCAATAATGTGTAAAATAATAACATTTATTATTTTTTATACCAGAAAATATAAGCTGTTTTTTTTTTTTCCAGCACGCTGAATTTTACAGAGCAAATAAAACATTGTAGTAAATACTGTATCTCTTGTTCTCTAAAAAGGTTTGACAGCACTATGCCACGCCTCTTTTCCCCAGAATTCATTGCTTTGTGAATGTGTTTTGTACTGAATATAAGTTTTACAGATGTATATTTGTGTTTTAGCTTTAATGTTGGTCTTATTAGTTTCGGCATGTTAGGGAACAATAACTACGTAATTGATCATACAACAATTGCGATATTGGTTTGACACCATTACAGAAAGTTCCATATTAAACTAATTGCTTTTAATCTATACATATCATTGTTGTATCCACAAATGTGTTTTTCCTACGTACTATATTCGACTAGGCTATATCTTTGTAACATTCGTCTTTGTGCCTTTTGTTAGTGTTGGATGGAAGAAAATTGTCGAAGTCATTAGATCAGTGTCCCAAACTTGACACAATTTTGTCCATAAATTATTCTCCACTAACTACAACATTGTAGTGTGAATTCTACTCACTGTTTTATAAATGAGACCCCAGATCATGTCCATGTTCAATAATTTCCAATAAAGATATTCACATATTAATATGATTGTATAAAGGGTGTTTTAGTGTCTAGAAGTTGGTTAATCTCACTGGCCCCCTGCAATACTATCTTACCTTTTTGTTAGGAACTGCGGTGTATTTATTACTTTTTCCCCAATAAGCATGAGAAGATAAGGGACTATCACAGAAGCCACACTCTCTACTGTGGTGGGGGAAACCTTTTTTGTTTTCTTTTTCATTATTATTTCAGTTTATTATTGAAGCTTTCATTAATGTATTGTCTTGGTCTATATGGGTTGAAGAGTTGCAAAGCATGGACAGTGTTAAACAGAAATAACAGTTCAGTAGCACGGTGTCTGGTTTGGGAACAAAATACACTGTGGTATTGTAGTAGTGTATTAGTTTTGGCAATGCGTTCCACTCCAATTCATCCTATGATGCTTTCCCCACTGAGACATGAGTGTTTACTATGCAAATGCTTGCTCATAGTTGGGAATCTAATGTAGTGAATGGAGTTTTCTAAAACATTTTTAGTGGAATACATTTTTACCATATTACTAAATAACTGACCAAATCTTTTTTTACATTTTTCTTTCAAGTTGAATGTTTGAATATGTTTAACCTGTTTGCTACTCTATTCTTTTAAAGGATTGTATAAAGGTACTTGTACATTACCCAAACAGCACAAAAGAAGATCAGGTATTAGATTTTTTTGTAGTATTTTTATTATTTTGTTTTATTTCTTCTTTATAATAATGCCATTTTTAACACGTTATGTAGGTGTCATATGTGGTACCGCACTGCAAGACCTTTCCATCTTTGGCCATTTTGAACATATGTTCCTTCCCATAATATGCCTGTCCTCGTTCATCTGACGTGCATGCAACCAGGAGAATGTCTGTCCCCGACATTGATTTGTGTGTGGTCGTTCTGGATGTGGTCTGGTCTTATTCATTGATTCTCTGTGAGGAGACTTTCTGTTCTCTAAAAGGCGAGGATCACACCGACACCAGTGGAGAATCTTTATACAATTTGGGTGCAGGTGCAAAACCCCATTATTCCAAACACAACAACATACAGTACCTCCTACCACCTGTTCTGATATGATTGAGTGTTAGGATATCATGTCTACCCTTTTCAAATTAATGTAGGGTAGGTTTTTTAGTTTACAGCAGCAGCAATTTTAAGTTCTCACTCACTTATCTATATTATTCAAAGGTCATATTGTTCATTTGTCTTATTGAAGAACTGCAGTATTGTAAAAGGTCTGTGGTTTTGGATATTATACAACTTGTATGGTGAGAGTTAAGTACGTCAAATTCCATTTGTTCAATTAAAACTCCATGTCCTCTTTACAATTTTATAAAATGGGTTTTTGTACATTTTGTTTTCCCAACAATGTATTTCCATGTCAGTATATGATGCAGAAAGATTGGCTTTTAAAGAAAAGACTATCCATTCCTATTTGGCATATTGGGCAATACAGCAAATCTCTGTAAAGTCTCCTATGATATGATTTAGTGAAAAGCATCACTGCACAAGCTATACTTTACTGCATTATTACAGGGTGGTGTGTGTGTGTGTGTGTGGAATTTTCTGTTTGCAAATTGCAAGGACGGTGCATGACTTGCTGTTTTTTGACAAACGCGTGTCCACTTTGGGACGTGTGAAATAACTCCTATCTCTAATATATCCTGTCGTTGTAGACTATTGGGGAGATTCTAATTACAGTGAAATCCTGGACTTGCATCTGGGCGGTATGTATTTCAAATCTGTCGCAATAATCTAACTAACCTAATGGCTAACCCAACCCCATTCTTCCCGTCTAAGCTGTTCTGAGCTTTTTCCCACTTATGTCTAATCTGGCTGTCTGGCTGAGTGGCTCGTTTTAGCCTTGCTGCAATACCCTCTGCTCCCCTCAGGCCTTCCTGTCCAAACACACTTGGCATCACAGATCAAACACTAGTCTGGTACTTGATCTCACCAATGTGTTATGCCCCTACAATATTCTTTCTTTCTTCCTCCAAACCAACAGAACGCATATGTACAGTAAGCGTACATGGCTATGAAATGCAATTTGGTAGGTTTTGAGATTAACATTGATTATTGTGTTAAAGGCAGAAAACGACGTACGTATTTTACAGTTCTAGGTAATGATTACATACACCACGAGATGCACTATTGTGTGGTGAACACCTTTGATTGCTACTGATCTGCTAGCCTGGCAAACACGCCTCATTTCCCTTCATGGCTGTGTGCCTCTAACTCCACTCACTTCTCCCATACCTCCCCAGTGTGCTGAGTACAGGGGCAGTGCTGTGGCCTCTTGTTGTCCCTCCTAACGCGTGATTGGTCAACCGTAACCACGTGCTTTGCGTGCACCAAAGACGCCTCGCGGCGTTGTCGTGGTGTGTCTCCTTGTTGCTGTATGCTTAGTTTGAGAAGCGTAGAAATGCACTTCTTTCCTCTGAACACCCGCAGTCAGGTCTCAGTTCCGGAGAACAGCGGGCTTTGTTGTAGAGAACTAGCTTGATTTCTTGTGAGATTGGTGGCTTCTCTGGCTGTTGTGAGACTCTACTGCATCCATATTCCTACAGTACATTCCAGCAACATACCCACGCAGACAAAATAATTCCGCCAGTCAGTGTGCTACCAGTACACAGACTATTGTGTATATACCGTAAACACCGTATATACCGTGTGTCATTTTATTTTTGAGCTCTCTGCTTTATTTTCTCATTAGCTGGTGACAGTCCCCAGTTGCATTTGGGAAAGAGGTGCATTTTCAACTTTTCAAGATGGGTCTATGGTGCTCATTTGGTTCTGTCCATATTATGTCGTCTCATCAGACAGGAGATCGCGTGGAGTTGTGTTAACAAACTATAATGTGCTGACTCAGTTAATAGACGTAATAGATCTCTTCCAAAAGGTCTTTTTTTTATCTAGCTGGTTATGTTTGCAGTTCACACTGGCTCAATTATGTATTCTAATCAGATCTTCACTCACTAGTTATAGCTTTAAACCTGGTATCATTCATTGCATGTGGCAACACTTAAAACATTATTTGCTCGATCTTGTTGTTAAAATTCATAACTGGATGTGGTGTGTGACTGGAGCTTTGGATGAATTATGGATGAGGAACGCTTCCTTATTACTTCCATATGGTTTTTCTATCTGTATGCGGTGTCGATGGAGTGATGTTTGAAGGGGACCTTTTTAAGTGCTTTCCCTGAAGGATATAATGATTTAAACGCATTGCAGAGTTTGTCCCTGCAGGGGGCACCAAAAGCTAAAGATACAGTTTACTGTTTAGTGTTCAATATATTCCATTCCGGACATGGGTTTCAGAGAATATGTTCTACAATGCAGTATCCATCCCCCACTTTTCTCTCTGTGATAGTCCCTTATAGGGGGCATCCACACTTCTCCTAACACTGTACTCCTTATCAAATACATAATATACCTAATAGAAGTCTGTCGAGACTGGTTTTACACTTTTATCTCAGGAGGTGCTCTTTTTACTTACAATCCACTCCAGTTCAATTACGGTACTTGTTTTTATTATGGTAACAAATAATATAACAAGATTATTGTTTTGGAAACTGGTACAAATATTTGCATAATATAACAGCCCGTCCTAAATTTCACACTAAGTCACCACACGATATTTATGTGATACTGTACTGTATTAAGTGGAGTGGTCCAAATTGAGTTAAATTGAAATGTTCCTTTAGATTGTATTAAACATGATTCAAGATAAAATGCAAAACATAGACCAGCTGCCCTCTAGGGATCAACCGTAGCTGCTGTTATGGGATTTGTAGGCACAGCGCTTGGCATTTTAATGCCTCGCGTAGCTCTCCCTCTTAGGAATGTAGCATATTGGTAAAACAACTCTCATGAAGAGGTAAAGAGTCCATTCCTTTCCCTTTTTTTGTTCTGCAGGCTTTTTTTTCCTTTGTCTTTTTTTACTCCTCTTTTCTTGTCTTCTTCACACCACACAGCTGACCCCCCCCCCCCCCTCCTTTTCAGGTGATTTGTATTTTATTTTCCCATCATGCACTAGTTGTGTTCCCTCTTTGATTTCTATTCTCCTATGTTCTCTCTTCCTTGTCTCCCCTCTTCTTTATCATCTGTTTTCTCGTCTCTCTCTGCCCTCACTTCTCCATGCTCTTGTCCTCTTCCTCCCGACTGCCAATACGCCTCCCCTCCCCCTCCCCCACGCTCCCCCGCTTCCCCCCATCTTTATCTTGTGGAAGTTGAGCCCTTTGCGAGGATGCCTCGCCGACGACCTCTCTCCTTCTGCCCCTGCTGTTCCCCAGAAGGTAACGTAACCTCGCCGCCTCTGCTTGTGGCAGGTTACCATGGCAGCCACAAGGAACTGCAGCCCCCACCAAAATCCCTATTATGAAATAATAGTTGGTCCGTTTCCCGCACTTTTTTTTTTTTTGTCGTCGCCTTGTCTCTGTGTGATGGAGCTCAGTAGATTTCCCCCAGTAAAAAAATGTATAACATAAAAAAAAACACCAGCCCATTTATCGATTAGTTTAAAAAGTTAAAACACAACCTTTCTACCATACGACATTTGTTTTCTACATTTGGCGTCTTGTTTTCAATCATCTCTCCTTTTGTGCATTGACGCGGAGTACAACATTATAAATCGCTGCCTTGTCTGTGTCACATATGCAATTTGTTATCTTTATTGCCGGTAATGGTCACCACCAGTGTGAAAGACAACTCCATACAAAGTCGGAATGGTAGCTTTAATATGGCATGATAGTCCTGCTGTATATGGTTGCTAACCAATCGAGAACATGTCACATCGAGTAGAAATCAAAGCAGCTGGTTGATTTATCCACTACTGTTCTCGTAGCTCTAATAATGCATTAGAGGGGAAACTACTCTGCTATAGTGTGTGGTTTGTGTGCTTAATCAACAGCATGTTATCTGTTTGCTGTTCAGCTAATGGAAATTCAGAAATGATAGGAGGTATGCACATCTAGGCTACATGCTATTTCCCTCCCTAACGTTTTGACGTTGTTGAAATTATAATTTTAACAACCAGAATAATGTCTAGCTTACGTATAGGTCATACATTTAAGGGCATTTGTTGTGATTATTCTAGTTTTTTTTATCTTTTCATTTCTAACGCAGGTGTGAGCTTTTGACGTGTGTTTGTAACAAGACAAGAGCTTGTGCCGCAGATCTTTGTTGTTTGTTTGATGTCTTTTGTTTTCCCTGTCCATGACCTCCGTCGTGCTTGGAGTTTGGGCTGAGGGTGGTGGTGGAACGGGATCAAATAGGAAGGAGCACAAGTCCTAGTGCTGCATAAGTCGGACACTTGTATTTCAATTCTGCCCGTGTTGCTAGTTGTGTTCGTCCAGCTTTGCCTCTCTCTGTCTCTTCCCCCACGCTCTCTGTCCTTTGTCTGTTAATTACGCAGCAAAAGCCACAACCATCCAATTCATGTGTACAATGTTTTGCCTTTTGGTTTTGCAAGAGCCACCTCTTCCCCAGCTAAGTATGCCATACTCCATCAAGGGCTGCTGCCCCCTGGCTTTTTATTTAAACATGCTTCACTCCACCTGCTGTACTCAGATTATAAGGAACAAAATGTGCCAACACAACGATTGGCCTAAATATCCTAGCATGCCATATGGCCTGGCCTTGCCCGTGGGCAATGGGACTAATGTGTATGTGACTAATGTGACTGTGTGTCTGTGCTAGCCTCCAGCTGAACGCTGTGATTGTGGTAAATGCAGTACCGTACATCGCATGATGCCGTTGGGCCGACTTAATAGTGTGTGACCGTCACTATTGGTCTTTATGACAAGTCATCGCTTGAACATTTGACATTTATAATGTGATTACTTTAGCTGGATAACCTCATTATTTTCTCCTCCCTCAAAGCGCTCAGCACCACTAAGGTCTGATGGGACTTAATTTCTGCTGGTGTTGGGATATGTTGCCCGGTGAGGGGAGGTTTGAAGAATTCCCACCTCTGGGTGTAATTCTTCTTCCATTGTCTATAGTCTTGGCTGCTTGTTACCCCCGCTTACCTTCCCACCCATTCTTAAAAGGAAAGTTATTGATGGGAAGAGATACGGTACACTAATCAGTCCCGAATACCAGTTATCACAAAGTCCAAACGTGTTAACACAAACTCTCTACAGGTATTGCCTGTGTATGTGTGTACACACAAAAAAAACAAGCCCTGCGTTTTTAATACCAAAGTTGATCCATTTATCTCCACGCCATCTTCTGTGCGCCATCAAACGGAATGGCCCAACTGACCACTTTGGTACGAGTCCATCATTCCATCACACCCTCCCTCAGCAAGGACATCCTGGTTTGGCTGTCATTGCATTGCCTGCGTCTGTGTTTTACGTCAATGTCAGGATCGGCCAGCTGTCTGGTTTCTCACTCCCACTTTACACTTCTCCCTGCAGGCATGGGCAAAAAAGACGACCCCAAATTGATGCAAGAATGGTTCAAGCTGGTGCAGGAGAAAAATGCCCTCGTCCGCTATGAGTCAGAACTCATGATATTGTAAGTACACTGACGGTACACACACAAAACATGCAAATCTTAGCAGTGCTGAACGGAAACAAAACTAGTAAAATGTTGCAGTAATGGAGATACATATGTACTGTAGAAGGAGAATGTCGACAGAAGGATTTCATGACACTTGTTAAACCATAATGCAGACATGACCGCTTTCTTTAAACACTCCTCCACCCAATCATAAACTTGACGTTGATTGTTTTCAAGAAACAAGTTTAATTATGCTAAACGTGGCGTGCTGGCAGGAGTCCAGTCAGTGCTGGCAACAGGCGGCATCTATCAGGTATAGCGTGACATACTCTTTTGAGAGGTCTTCCTTGTGGTGTATCACACTACGAGGTGAAGATGCACATCCTCACCTGACTCTTATGCACAGATGTGTTCTTGGCTTGCTTTTCTCTGGTGAAGTGCCAGGGAGCTGGAGTTGGAGGATCGTCAGAGCCGACTTCAACAGGACCTCAGGGAGAGAATGGCTGTCGAAGGTAAGATTACAAAATAAAAGCAAGCTGTTTCATCGCTTTTATAACCACTTAGCAAAACGTGATATAAGTCTACCCTAATGTCATTTAAAAAATGTATGTTCCAAGTACGGTCCAAATGCACAAATCAGTAATGCATTTTTAACCTTGATAGAATTAAGCATTTAAGACTTTAAATATTAAAAATATTTAATATTTACATTGATATATGTTCGATCCCTGCTACTGGGTAGGTTTCTTTAGTGACCCCCCTTACTGTAAGATTAACAAAACTCTAATCCCCCCCCCCCCCCCTTCCTCTCTGTTTCAGACCACCTGAAGACTGAGAAGGAGCTGGCTCAGGAGAAACAGATCCTGAACGAGATGTTGGAAGTGGTGGAGCAGCGCGACTCTCTGGTGGCACTGCTAGAGGAGCAGAGGCTCAGGGAGAAAGAGGAGGACAAAGATCTGGAGGCAGTTATGCTCTCCAAAGGCTTCAACCTCAACTGGGCTTGAGGAGATGGACCAGAAAAGCCACCACGGTGGCCACCATCTTTGTTTCCAAGAGGACAGCTCAGGCTTGGAGTTTGGTTGCTTCCTAAAGCCTAGACCTGCTCGGTACTCATCCAGTCCCAGACTTGGTTTTGGAGAGCGGGCCGTGGGGAAGGCCAGGGGTCCATCACCACATGATCTGAACGGTCCATGTGTGTTGATGGTAGCAGACACAGTCTCACCTTCAGCCGTGAATGTGCCATGTTCTCCCACTGTGGCGTACAGCAGCTGACGCCCACGTCACGTCTCACTGCAAGCAGTCCTTTCAGCATCTACATATCCTCTGTAGTCTCTGTGGGTGGAGAAATCCGCTTTGGTATATCGCCTCTACATTACCCACAGGAATCCTTGGGAAGATGTGCAGAATTAAAATAGAAATCTAAAGGGAAGAAGTCGTTGACATCCTGCTGATGTAAAGGAATTGTAAAGATTGGTTGTTTTGTGTATATGTGCGAGCGTATCACATTTTTAATGTTTTATTTAATGAGGGAGGGTGTTTTTCTCTTTTTGGAATGAACTGCGACAATGTTTTAAATGTTGCAGGGAGGAAATGGAGTTCTTAAACACAATGGCTGAATCCCAAACTGCTCACTTCCCGCTTTCCGCTACCTTTGCATTGCATGCACAAGGTATGATCTAGAGGTGAACGTCCAGGCTAATTAGTGCTATGATGGTAAAGCTGGCTTGCAAGGATGTTTATAACATCACCAGTAAAATACTACTGCAGCTACAGAAAATGAACATGTTTCTGATCATTTCATTTAATTGCACGCACTAATATGAGATATATGCATTATCAGTAATTAAGTTAAATAGTGCATTACAAAGCAGGCAGTCTGCAGCCAACTACTCCTAAATAGGATGATAGGAGTGTTAAAAACCAGTGTGCCAGTTGAGCCACTGTATTTCTATGCAAAGAGCAGTGCTCTATAATATAGTTTGGTGTCGCACCAAACAAAAAAGAAAAAAAACTAATGTTCCACTGTGCACAATGTTCAAACTATGAATTTATATTATTGGCCTAACATCTTTTGAATATCTTGCCACAAACTAACATGAAAAATCATCTAATAGGGAAATATTGAACATGTTATTACCAGAGCAAACAGCAAAAGTGAATGCGCCATTCTATTATTCACAAAACAATTCTTCATTTTAATATTTTAAGTTTACAATCCCCATAACTATTCATTGATTGCCTTGTTTTCATTTTATTAAAATAAACCAACTGTAATATATATAAAAATGAATAAATATATAAATAACATTTGTTTTATGCTTCCCCCTAAACGATGAGCTCTTGTCAATGGCATTGACAAGAGCTCGGGGTACTGACACTGAGCCCAGCCCAGCAGCGACATAGCTCAGACCACACCACATGGTTCTTTCTGAGCTTTAAGGTGAAGGGAACATGGAAGCCTTACTGTACTTTCCATAATGACTCCTTTAGCTGCTTTGGTACACTTTACAAAATGGTGAAGTGGATCAAGAGGGCAATTTGAGATTCAGCCTGGACAGTTGCCATGGTGACTGACATCCAGGAGGGACATCCTCTAGTTAAATGCGTTTGTATCCAATCACAAACAGGCTTTCACCATCTATGGAGCCAAAATGAAGAAATTACGAAAGGTATATTTTATTTTTTTATTTCGACTCAGAGAAACACATCAACACCAAGCCATTCAAGTTAAAGTTTTAATACCTATTTATTAGCTTTGTTAGCTTTTAGAAAGTAAACTTGCAAGGTTTTGGTTGTTTTTGTTTTCCATTCTGCATTCACAGGAGAGTGCCCTTCATACTGTCAACATTTGCTTGTGCCCACCCTGTTTTTCATGATCTTTGAGACATTTTATTTGTAGAAAGATGACTGCAAGCTCATAGTGTTTTACAGTAGGTAGATTGTTTCATTGAATTTAACTGTAATACACATTGGTACATGAAATGACTCCACAGGGACAAATGTAAGTACACTTTAGCATGTCTGTCAGACTGTGAATCGACTTCTCTGACATGCCATTCACTGATATATGAAATCACTAAATGAAGGAAGGAAGTTTGCATATAATTGGCGTATACAAAAGCTGTATAACATGCAAGTGATACATCTTGAAAAGTCCACTTTTGTCATCATTATGATTATCTCACCAATGAGAAACGTGATCTCGTTAAAGGGAGATCACTGTAACACAATTCACACATTTAGTCTTTGTGAATATGCTGCAATAAGGATAATTGCTGAGAACTCACATCAGTATATGGCAGTGTTATATATCATTTTATTTCTGTGAACAAGATGCCTTTCCATTTCATTATTAATATATTTTTGAGATTTTACTTCTGATTTTACTTGTCTTTCTGAGGTTGTCATGTTTGTGTAACTGACTGGAAAGCAACATTTGTATTTTTTTCTTCTTTTTTTTTTACAAATGTCTACCATATTTCTTCAAACAACATATTTTCATCACAGAGCTAAATCAATGCAAGTTACATAATGAACAACTGGCACTTGTACAAGTAAAATGGTTTAGCTCTAGTCTGTTTTAAACCCAGTAGCCTTCCTGACAGTAAATATATGGACAGTTGCAGTTGTCATGCTCATTGGTATGAGTTGTGAATAAAAAGTTATAAGGCTTTTCCTGTATATGGTGTGATAAATTTGACAGATTGTATTATTTATTAACTTGTGGAAAATTTGTATTATATGTAAAGAAATTAATTCAAATGTTTATGTTGACACTTGACAGGTAATGTAAAATGCTTCATGTAGCTAAAATGCATAGCGTGTTGGATGTATGCTGAAACTGCAATAAAGCAATACAGTTATTGTATCTCTCTGGTCACATTTACTTTGTCAATGTTAGGCTTACGCTCTCTGTGATGTGCACACTCCAAATCCTTCATGAGCTCCATTTCATATTTTCCTTGCTCCAACCAGTTCAAAGGTGATGGTTCTGTCGGAAGAGTTTGCAGCATTTCTTGCGTAGCATTTAATCATGATTGCTGCTAGTTTTAGGGACTGCCAGGTAAGGGTCGGTGCTTAAATATTTTACAATCTACAGAAATATATATATAATACACGTATGCTACATTATTAGATGGCACAGCTTTGCTCAAGATGAGTCAGAAGTTCCGGGCATTAGTCGATTTGTGTACAATATTGTTTTTCAGCAGTGTTGCCTAATCGTGGTGGTTGATAATTAATCTCTGCTACAAACATAATATGAATTGGATGGAATAAATACTTTTAAAACGAATTTGCAGAGCCCTGCAACCCTGCCTGCCCTGCCTGGCCAACTTGTTTGTTAGGCTAACCATCTCGCCTCAGCCACTTTATATGTCTGGAAGTGTTTTGCATAGTAAGCCCCTGTACCATAATACTTTATGGTAATAATTGGTCATTTGCATTAGATCAACTCGTTTGTTTCTAGGCTACGTTGCGGATTATAGGATAGCCTACTGCAGTTTTGCTGCTGGCTGGGACCTCGCACTGCTTTGGTCCACATCACAGACTAGTCAGATTTGGCCTACCCGGTCTGTACTCAAATATGCATTTTTATTGTTTTATCGTTTACACAACGTTTGGTTCTGACTTGACTGTTTAACTAAATGCGTCATTTTTTCCCTTACCAAATAATTTAGTTCTTATCTAACAAAGATAGCTAGATGCGGATTGATTCTGGGGCAAGTTGTCACATTAGTCAAAAAATAGTTGTTTTTTTGAGAAAAGAATGAAGGCAGGAAAGAAGCAATGGAGAAGGAATATGGAATTGTGTATGAAAAAAAAACCCACCTGATGTGAGAGACAGGCAGGTGAAGTGTCCTATAGTGTCAACAATAACCTGAGGTCTACATTGGCATGCAAAGACAGCAAACACTTCCAGACCATATTCACAAAGTGAATGTTGGGTCTGGTTATTCAAGGCTAGAATAGTAATAGTAATAATTGCATATATGGCAAGGCATATGTGCCATAACTTGAATTCTAATGAGAGGATTAATATGCGGTTTGGCATTTGTTTGTATGCATCACATGTATTTGACAGCCTTTCCAGTATTTATTAAAGGATTAAATGATTAATACATTTTTTCTGTAGCTGAATATAATTGTGGGAAAAAATTATAATAATTGGTTATTGTTTTATTTCTTGCAAAATCCAATGTGACATTTACCCTACATGGTGTGACACCTTACCCAATGATGAGGCAACAATGACACGTGCACACTAACTTTTGAGATAACTGTGAACTGAAATAAGATATGTAAATGAAGTGAATACAAAGTAAATTCATGAGACATTATTTTGTTTGTTTTGTTGTTCTGTTTGGTGGGCAATGGTTAACAATCTAATGTATTGATCCTGAGATACATAAGGGTGTAAAAAGTCTCACAATATGCCTGTACTATTTTTGATGTAGGCCTACTGTACAGTATAGCTGCAGTTTTAGGGTTCCCCTTCAGTTCTGCACCCTGAATGCCAATTACATGTGGTGCTGTGTGAACCTGCAGTCTGTTGTTTTTATCAAAATAACTTTCACTCTCAGGCGTGGAGGGCAGAAGGTCTGTCACTGTCCACAAGCAGCAATGAGGCCTGTAAAATATATGATGCTATACTTACACAGGTAACCTTGATACATATTTCTGTTGCTAGTAACAACAATAACAATATGAACTACTTAACACAATAATATTTACTATATTTTTATGTAATTGTCACCCAGTATGTGACGTGGCGTAATGATGAAACTCTGGGAGGAATTGAAGGATGTATGTCTGCTATCAAGACAGCTGGTCCAGATTTTGGTATGTAAACGTGGTAGCCTATGTACACTGAACAAATCTTAAGCAATAAACATGTAGCCTTGCTAGCCTACAGTCCAAGGCATACAGATTAGATAAACATTTTACTCACTATGACTCAGTGTAAGGTAAAAAAAAAAACCTTTGTCTGCTGTTCAGGAGCATTACACACACAGTTATAACTTGTTTCAGCTAACCAACTATGCATTCACTTTATTTTTCAGTGGTTCTTCAGCAATACCCTACAAAAACAGAGTTATTCCAAGCTTGCAAATCTTTCCACTCTAACAAAAATATATTACAACTGTTTCCGCACCATTACCAAAAACACATGCACATTTTATTAACCACAGCTTCACTAGATTAAAAACACTAACAGAAAGGCATTTTTCTTTAAGCATCTGGTGACCCCTGCCCCTCTACTGGTACGGTATACTGTAACATGAGAAGAAACCAACTCTTTGTCCTGTCCCCTGCACTGTAGTTATGGGCCATGTGATCAGCACAGGGTTGGAGCTGGTGGGAACAGGGAGCTCTGTCCGGCTAAATGAGCGCCTGGCCAGCGCTGTGAGGCGAACCGTGGAGTTGGCCGCCTCCCAGGACCTCACCTGCCGAGAGAAGCTGCATGTCAGCGCTATGGAGCTCTTCTCTCGCGGGTGAGGCCTAGTCACAGTTTTACTGCACAGAGAGAACATGCAAGCGCCTGTATCTACAAGTATGTGCTAATTTCTTTAGGGAATAGATTAGGGAAGAGATTGTCATGTTAAATGTCCTCAAAGGGTGTCTACAACGACCGTGTGTGTGTGTGACAGTTTACAATCCTAATACAGCACATTATGATGCAATGAGCCCTTTTCACATGTGATGATAATGGTAATCACAGATACTGCAGCGAATGCAATTAATAATGGCTATCGTTGATTTGCATGTTGTGATTAGCAAGCATTGACCATAATGTTGGCCAGTTGTCCTCTAGCTAATTAGAACACATTGTTTTATGATGTGGCTGTCCGTTTAAAAATGTGGCTTGAGTTGCGTTGAGATTCTGCTGTGTATTATGCATAACCTCATATAAAACACCTCTGATATCAGGAGACCATAATGTAGAAAGATCCCTTAGTGTCACTCATTGACATACATTCATTATACAGGATCTCTATATTTTTCAAGTAGATTTCCAAGCAAGACTTATAGTAAAGATGTGTAAAATTCTAGCTCATTTACCTCAGTAGAAGTCGATTTTTGGTTCATTATTTATTGCTACTGTACCAAAGTATTTTTCTAAATATTAATTTTAAATATCAGTGGAATTATTTTGAGGTAAGGAAGCTTTTCAGTTGACGTTGACAATTTAAAAAAGCTATTGACAATAGTTGATTGTGCTTGCATAATAGACAACATTACATGCAACATATAAATAGTTCACCCTCTCTTTTAAAGTCTGAAAAGCAGAACAGAGAACATTGGAATGAACTCCACAATCATTAGAACAATGTCTGCATATAAGCTTCTTTATTGTTAATACAAGATCCGCTCTTTCACTTCTTAATCCTTAATAATCTTAAGGCCCGTCCTTTGTAGGCACTGACAAACAGATTCTTGCTTAATTTCCTGTTATGGTCCGTTCAGCAATAACAATATTCAGTGATAATATTAAACAGATACTGTATTTGTATTTACTGTGTTGGTGTATTGCTTTCCTGTGCTGTACAGTAGGTGTTTACCAGACATGAGTCCTATTTTACAGGAATATTCCTAAAGCTTGTAGCCTGTGGGAAGAGATCTTGGTTGAGCACCCCACTGACATGCTGGCTTTGAAGTTTGCCCATGATGGATTCTTCTACATTGGAGCACAGACCCAGATGAGGGATTCAGTGGCAAGGGTGCTCCCTCACTGGAAACCCCACATGCCTTTGTCTAGGTACACAATACATATGCTTTAGCATATACAGTGCATTTCTACAGAACATTTGCTGTGCAAAAAGCTGTCTGGACTGATATTGTCCATAAAGCACTCTTTGTTTGTATGTTTGTTTGTGCGTGCGCGTGGTGGGGTCTATATCCATAGTCCTAAAGCAAACAAGTTGTTGTGGTTTAAAGGATAACAAGGGGACAAGGGTATTCAGGGTTTTTGTGTTTGTGGTCCACTCATAACCAGAAGGGCATGGCTTAAAGCCCCAGTGAGATGCCTCAACTTCTGTTTTGGATAATGAATGTATTTTTCTTTTATTTGAATTAATGCTGGGCAGTTCTTACATGGACCTTATCTTCCTGCTTTTACCAAGTGCAGCAGTTGTTTCTGATTAAAATTTAACTGTGGAGCACAAAAAAAAATCGTAATCACACTAAACGTGAAGAGCTCAGATGCAAAAACCTCAAAGTCCATCTGAAGAAGATTTGCAATTTAAAACGACTATATTTATTAAGTTTCCATATTTGGGTTCTCTCAATTTACCTTTTATTAAATGAAAAGGTTGTGTGTCACTTAATAAAAGTAAAACGTAACAAATTATTTTAATATTGCCAAAAAAAGGGACTTGGAAGAGTTTTTTGCAACTGAACTCTACATGTCCTTTTCATTCTAATATGGTTGTTAATATCCCAAGTTATGTTGTGTGTTTTAAGTGTAAAGCAAGATAGCCAGTACTCCCATTTTTCCAATTTCACTGTTTTTTTCCATTACAGTAAACCATGTGAGCATTACACACACCACAGAAATCACTTGCAATCTAATCATCTGATTGACTGTTTTAAAACCAAATGAAAGAAAACATTTTCAACAACATTTGTGTTTAATCCTAATTGCTTTTTTTGTTTGAAGCGTACAACCTAGTGTAATATACTACAGTAATGCATTATTTGTTTATTATCATTGAGATCTCACCTTAAATTGAATAGGTTCATCAAAAGGTCAGTGTGTCCCAGTTCCTATAATGAGTTTATTTTATATTATTTTATTTTCTTATTTGCTGTCTTTTCAGTTACCTGAAAGGAATGTATTCATTTGGTCTCCTGGAAACTCATTTCTACGACCAGGCTGAGAAAGTAGCCAAAGAGGTATGGTTTATATTTTGGTTTTTGTGAATAGATTGCTCAATTTATCTCTACTTAAAATACTTGCCAACGATTTTCTGTCAAAGTCCCAACAACACATTCACTACTGACTATCTGTGGTTTTCTGTCCAGTGTCACAGACTTTCAGTATTGTTAAAATAATAACAAATAATACAAAATGATCCTCTACCCAAAACACATACACGTGCTGAACTTTGTTTCACTACAGGGCCTTGCATTGACCCCAGATGATGCATGGGCCGTTCATGCTCTAGCCCATGTCTATGAGATGAAAGGAGAGGTAGACAAGGGCCTGAATTTCATGGCTACAACCGAGAAAGACTGGCAGGTACCGTCAACATGTTCATTTGACCTGTTTTGTATCCAACCTGATGCAAGGTCGTGTTTAGGTTGGGCAAGATGTCTTCATGCGTTTCTGTGCAGTGCTGTCACACCTCGTTGTTTGTTTGAGGCAGTGTTGTCTGTAGGGTTGATTGTTTGACTATCTTTAATGACAAGTTCACTTTTTTCCTACCTGAACTTTATTAAAAAATGTTTTCCATCATTTATAATAATGGTGTGTTGTAGACCCACTTATCTGTTGTTGGCGGGGGGGGAGTGAACCTATCTTTTAAATTCCTTTACTGTATATCCTGGAAAAACATGACAAATTGACTCTAGTGTGGCAATATTGAGAGAATGGCATTAATATTTTTGATATGTGTTTACATCCAGGGTTGTGACATGCTGGCATGCCATAACTATTGGCACTGGGCACTGTATTTCATAGAGAAGGTAAAGATCATAATGAGTTTTCTTAGTCAAGTGAATGGATGTCTAGTAGAAATGTTCTATTTATGTCACATTTTCTCCTTGGGCTGTATGAAGTGTAGCATTGATGAGGTTGATACAATTATTTGCATTCCAGACTCTTAACATCCAAGTTTATTTTTCACTTCTAGGTAATTCACATTTTTTTTCATCTCTACAGGGACAGTATGAGGCAGCTCTGAAGATATTCGATAGCCAGGTGTGTTTGCACTGACAAAATTCTTATAAAGGAGAATATGATACTGTAGGTTAGTGGTTACGGCATGCAATTACCAGCTGCAATAGTATGGGTTTGATCCCTGACATGATCTGAAAGCTTCCTTGAGCAAGATTCCTGCTCCTTAATACAGTCCTTGGGTGACTACTGCTTACATTACATAATTGTATAATGCCTCACACAGAGGACATTTTGAAAGTAAGGGCTTTATCAATGCTGAGGTCACGCGAAGTTGAGTTTGTTATGAGTGTTCAATATGACTCAGAAAATCCTTTTCTTGTAAGGTCTCCCAGCGCTGTAAGACTACCGGTGCCATGCTGGACACTGTGGATGCCTGCTCTCTGCTGTATAGACTGGAAATGGAGCGTGAGTCTTATTAGCGCAATGCAAGTGCATCATGTCGTTCTGTATGATGTCACACGCATTATGTCAAATGCAGTCCTGAAATCATCACGGCAAAATGGCAATCTAATGGCAATCTAAAATGTATTTTGAATAGCTTTTCACAACAAACCATAATTCCATATGTGTTACTTGTTCAACAATGAATAAATGTTATTCATAGTTTTGATGCATGATTATTATTATTATTATTATTATTATTATACATGCACAAATGTATTATTTCATTGTTTTGGTTAATTCACTATTGTTCTACAATGTAGAAAATGGGGAAGAAACTTGACTGAGTATGTATGCTTTAGCGAATGTCAAGTTGTCATGACAAAGTCAACTTTACATTGTGTGTCATCATAATTAATCAAATTACAGCAGACACCCCAACAAATACCTTCATCTT
Organism: Typhlichthys subterraneus; assembly: GCA_027564835.1. Taxonomy (NCBI): domain Eukaryota; kingdom Metazoa; phylum Chordata; class Actinopteri; order Percopsiformes; family Amblyopsidae; genus Typhlichthys; species Typhlichthys subterraneus. The sequence continues at coordinate 4,134,103 of JAODUH010000021.1, read as the reverse complement.
CAAATAACAAGTCCATCACATTATCCGCTTGACATTTTGCCTTAAAGTTCGACTAAGCGTTATATCTGTGTGTGTGTGTGTGTGTGTGTGTGCGTGCACCAGGTGTGAGTGTGAAGGACCGGTGGCGGGAGCTACTGCAGGTCACGCTGCCCCACACAGACGACCACGTCACTCTGTTCAATGACCTCCACTTCCTGATGGTGTCTCTGAGGGCGGGGGACGCTGCCACCTCCCAGCGGCTGCTCCAGGGCCTCAGAGACCTGGCCACGTAGGTTCCACCACACCCCTCTCTGGGACACACACCTCCACGGGCTGCTTTATGTACAGTAAGAGCCATGTTAGGCGTGGCGCCATGACGCCAGGCCCCTCCCCTCTTCACAAACATGACTGATGCACGGTAACATTACACACACTGCTCTCCGATGCACTTTTTTCATGCTCCTGGGAGATTTCCCATAAGCAACGTCTCTCAAATAGCTATTCCTGTAAATAAATGTTAAAGAAATGTAGGGAGAAATTATTTCCAGAGAAATGTGGCCTAATTGTTTATTGTAATGAGCCGCATCCAACTTAGAGCTTGAGATCATATTCCAAACAACATGTCGGGTTTAGGCCGGGTATGGGATGTATTTACTATATACTACTTAATACAAATAATTAATTTGAGCGTGTTCAGTATCCTATACTATAAGAAACTTTTCCCCTCACTAATCTGTTGTTATTTAGAAAGAAACTCTAAAATGGATGTTGCTGAGGAGGTGAATACATTTCTATATATAACATTTAAAAAGGTAGAATGGCTCGTCCTGTTTGCAGAATTACACATTCTACAATAGAATGAATATAGACTAAATGTAGCTGCGATTTCTTTCTTTACCGTTTCTATGACAAATAGCGTGTCATTCCCTAATGAGCTCCTAGCTCAATATTGTGGAGGGTAATATAAATACAGTTGGTTGGATTGGCTTTAGTGGTAAACACCCCTGTATGTCATTAAGATTCTCAACGACGGCCTCTATTTATGTTCTAAACTTTAGAACGTAAAGAGTAGGCGAGATGCATTTTCAATCTTGTTGTATTGTTGGTAAAATATCCATGTAAGACATCTCTTTGGTCTGTAATTACAATCAGAACAATCGTGAAATTCCTTCCACAACATATGCACCATAGTGTGTATCATGCTACTGCAATCAAGACAATAAAACAGTAGTATATGGCATCCACATGAATTAGCTTCATAATATAACATCATATTCCTAATATGTATTAAATAGACACAGAATTATATTATAACAGTATTATTAGCATTAACGTGAGCATATCCATATATAAATACCTTAGTTCTGTCTATCACGGATTTGTAAGAATTACTATTATTAGAGATGGTCAAACTGCCCCATCTGCTGGTGGCCATAATTGCTAGAATGACACGGCAGATACGCACCATGCTATGGCATGCGTGTACCAATATACACAACATCATTCAACGATGCTGAACATGCCAACATCTAACTCCATAGCAGTATCATTAAGATGTATATTGATGGAGAAATTAGCACTATATTCTTACAGGGTTAAATAATTAGGTGGATGAAGCATATGCATTTATAAAGTACACAATTACAATGGAGAAAGCAGCAAGGCAACACTGAACTGATTGTCATCTGGACAGAGCACCAGGCACTGACCAGAACTCAATATGACCACATTCTCTAGTTCTGTGACATTCTGTTAGCTTGGTCTTGCTTTCGACTTATGATTGGCTGGACGTCATAAAATGAGATTGAGCACTATCTTGATCTCTGCATCAATGAGTGATACGCATAAAGTAACTGTGGCGATGTGCAGCCCCTCCCTGGGAAGGTTGTAAAATAAATGTCAGGCTGTAACCGGGTTTAAAGAGGGCTGAGTTGAGGCATTCCTCATCTGACAGCAGCTATGACCTGCGTGGATGTCTGTGGCCTGTAATGGGTTCTGGCACCCAGAACCACCAGCTGCTCCAGTTCTCTCCCAGTTTCTAATGCGCACATGCCCAAGCAGCCAGCGCATTTACACCCCTCCTCTTAGCAAATGTCATGTTCCTCAGTGTTGCATAATGTCAGCCGGGCTGGGAGATGAAATACCCCTGGGCCATACACGACTCTAAAGTAAGTCCAAATGAATTCCGTAAGATTGGAATGTTAATTTTTTTTCCTGCAACCCGGGACATGCATGAATCACTAGGCACGGCTCATTGAGATGTATGAGCCTAGCGTTCATTTAATTCCGTCAGTTGCAAATAACGTTGTATGATATATTACCATAATAGCATGATTGTGCAGCTTTACATGCACCACATTTTACTCCAAATCCGTATTACATACTTTCTGATGCAGCCCACGGCTGTAGTTTTTGTGATATTCCAAAAATGCATTTTAAATGAAGCCTTCAAATAGACTGCCTCTTAACTCTGCAGAATACACAGCAGTTCAATAACACTGTAATATTAACGTAATGCTTTCCCCTCTCAGTGCAGCACTAAGCCCACCCTAGTTTCAGCTTTATTTAAAAAATAAAGCTGTGATGTAACGAATAATATGTGAATATCGAAACATAAAACAGTCCTCAGATGAAGTGGTCCAAAATGTCCATGTTGAGCACATCAGAGCAGCACTATATATTCCCTGCAGGCCTCCTCTTGGTGCTTCAGCTAATTAAAGCTAACAGCTATGACTCACGTCCAGGTGGCAGAGGCGCTAGAGCAGAGCATACGGTAGGACTTTTAACCTGAGAAAAGGTCTAAAACAGCACTTTAGAAATGCCGATAAGGCACTTATTAATTATAGTGTCTATATGTGTCTTATAGCACTTTGGCACTGGCTTCCATTACTATTAACGGTAGGGTCTGTCATTCTTGAGAGCGCTTGCTAACTTCGAACTCACAACAAAACACTCAGATGCTCCGCCACACACATTGGAAATGCATTGTGAAGCCTAGGGCATTGTTGTTGTGAGTGGTGTTCGCCACTTTGTTTCTGTTCTTACTTACATATAGCCAGGGCTGTGCAGAAGTACCAGATTATTTTTCCAGCGCACAGAGATATTTGGTGAATTTAACAAAAAAGTGTATTTTCTTAAAATGGCAGACTATACCTTTAACTACTAATGTGTACTCTGACAGGACTCCTTTGAGTTGAGGCATGCTTCCAGATGTAGTCCTAAGGAACCTTCAGAGCCACCAAGGTATTCAGTGAATACCCCAAATAAAATATACTATAGCCTAATATAAAAAAAAAAATATATATATATATATATATATATATCAATACATTTA
>JAODUH010000021.1:4115678-4130690 GCA_027564835.1 Typhlichthys subterraneus | reverse complement strand
CACGCCCTAGATCAGACGTCATATTCGATGGGCTAGCCTCATGAAGAAAATAAAATGTAAACATTGCGGTTTGCGGTGTCGGCGGTTGCTTTCCACGGCCTGCGGTTGGGTTAGCAACACCGCGGTATTCCAATTTTTTTATCGCGACAGCCCTAGAAATAGGTCTGTTGTGTACATAGAGAAAGTATTAGATCTTTGAGTTCAGCTCATGATGAATGGGGGCAAAAACAAAAGTATTGCATTTTTAATTTTGATCAGTGTATTAACACACTTTACAGACAGAAGCAAAGTTATTTAAATTTCAAAGATGTATCTCCCTCTATCCATTAAGGAATTCCATATGCCATTGCTTAACACATTTTCCTTCCTATTTCCACTCCTCTCCACCAGGTGGAGTATGAGGGACTGAAACATGAGATTAAGGTGCTGGAGGAGGAGACTGTTCTTCTCAACAGCCAATTGGAGGACGCCTTGCGTCTGAAGGACATTTCCCAGGGCCAACTGGAGGAGGCTCTGGACGCGCTGAAGAGTGAGCGGGAGCAGAAGAACAACCTGCGCAAGGAGCTGGCCCACCACCTCAGCCTGAGCGACAGTGTGTATGGGGCCGGGGCCCACCTGGCTCTTACAGTCAACGGGGTGGACAGCCTCAAGTTCCCAGAAGACACCGCTATCGCCAACGGCAGCGGAGCGCCTGTCGCTAACGGCAACAATGAGGACGGCTGCAACCGCTGCAATGTGCACATCCACGGAGGCGTGGGATTGGCCAAGATGAATGGGGAGTACAGGGTGTGCCGGAAAGGGGAGGGGCTTAACCCCGTGTCGGACCTGTTCAGCGAGCTCAACTTGTCGGAGATGCAGAAGCTGAAGCAGCAGCTGCTACAGGTGTGTGTCTGTGTGTCTGTGTGATTATTCCATCCAAAACACCAGTGTGTAAGTCTTATTTATGGCAAGGAGCCAAAGTATCTGAGTAGACAACATCCATATTTGGCAATCTCCTACAGTAATACATATATTTAAATGAGCTGTTTATTGACCTTGAACCCTACAATATATCCCTCCATCAACAATGTGTGAAGCTCACCAAGGGTGCTCTGATCTTCCACAACACATCCTTACTGGCCAGTCCAAACCTTCCACCTTGAATATTGTTGTATTCACAATATTGCCTTTAGTCAAAATGCTAGGAAGACCCAGAGTTTATAAAATGTAGCATATCGCCATATTAGAAATGTACAGCCCCTATGACCACTGATCATATCTCTGTAGTCATTCCGTACATCCCATTGATCTCAGTCTCTTGATCCTTGTAATTAAACACCTTTCCCAGTGACCTTGACAGTTTCGTTGCATTCTAAAGGCCAGGGTAATACTTCCGCAGACATGGCTTGGACACAAGTATACTCATATTCTGACGCATCTCAGCACATTGTGGGAATGCTGGTTATTTCTGTGTTAAAGGTTATAATGATGTCTTTTTTGTGCAGTTTTCCATGAACAAAATGAGTGCAATTGAAAGATTTGCTGGAAATATATATATTTTTTAATATGCTTAAAACACTAATTTGTGAGTTAAGCAGGACATCCATGCACATTTAATGACAACATTCTGTTTCTACAGAAGAATACCTGGGCCTTGATGGTACAGCTACATTTTGATGACGAGGTCTTATACCGCCTTGGAGCCAAAAATTTATAAAATGTCGTAAAGATCTGGGTTTAAACCAGCCATCTCAGTGTTACAAGCGCAATGTTTACCCCAGTGAGCTAACCAGATGCAATGTAATAGGGATATTGTCTTTCAATGGTTTGCGTGACAAGGACACACTTGCTGAAATGAATCCAGTGATGTGGCTCTTCGGTTCTTTGCTCACCTGGCACCAGCCTGAGCAACAGAGACTCAAATGAACGTACAATATTATGCAAATATTGATAACAAAACTATGCAGTAATATGATTCTTTTTTTTTTGTAGCTTCTTAGCAGCAGATAAGACAGTCCCCCGCTGAAATGTGCAATGAGGAGGCCATGACTACAGGGACAGGTAGAGAGGATAACAGAGTAAACAATATGAATAAAAGTTATTTAATGTGAGAAAGAGCAGTATATGACAGTACATGATAAACCAATATGCATTGTTTGTTCAGAAGTGGGTGTACAGTAGTAATGGAGTAAATCACCACAATATAATACCCATGCAGAAAAATGATAATGACCATGACAATGACAATCCGGTCTACTGACTAATCTGAGTTAGCCTCACGAGATCAGAATGGCGAGGCTAAGCTTCGCAGGATAGTAAGAGCTGAACCGTTGCTTCATTTATCAAATTTCCACCACCATGGAAAAAGTGGGCTGTTCTTGGGCCTGAAACTCCCGGGCTGAAAAGTGGCCCCAATCCGGCCCTGTGTGTATGTGTGTTCTTTGACACACACTGCTGACTCACACTGCTGACCAAAATAAATTCTGCTCAGCAGCAGAGAAACCTAAAATATGCTGCGTGTTAAGTGTAGGTGTATTAACGGTGTGTGCGTACACTTGTGCCATGTGCTGTGTGAAGCCGGCTCATGGTGTCCAATAAGGCTGCAGGCAGATACAGTACAGCAGTAGCTGACTGCCTGCTATTGGTTCAGTTAGCTTAGAGACAAGTGCAGAATAGATACTGTACCCCGCTAGGAGGACCTTTATAGCAGATGTCTTGCACTGAAACATACATGTACAGTCTTTCATTTATCACATATACACAAATATTATTATTTGTGTTCTATACTGTATTATTAGTATGTGGTGGTTGACTGGAGTAGGCAAATTCATCTCATCAGATTTGATAGGCTGGGGAACTGTGTCCATTGACAATGAGCACTCACTTCACAGTGAATGAACCTTGCCCTTGTTTTTTTTGTCTAGATAAAGACACCGTTATCGTAAATTGCCCACATTGCTTTAAAGTAAACACTAGAGCAATTCAAGGCCGGCGAGTAGCAGTGTGCCTACAGTATATATATACTGTATGTAGTATATTTAGATAGATATACTGTATATATATTTCATATATACTGTACGTTATTGTACTTGTGAGAAGAAAAAAATTTGGGTTCTTCAAAGCCCAGATACAGTTAATACATATTGTATAGCAACAACATCACACAATTTTCCATATTCCATTATATAGTATACTTTTCATGTTTCATTGATCATAGTATATAGTGGTGCGGTATGCTTATACTACAGCCCTGAGACCACTGCACATAAAAATGAATACTACAGTATAAATATATTGTAAATATAAACAACATAGCACAAATAGAACAATCCTATGAATACAAATACAAAATTACAAAACTTACATAATACAATAAAATACAATAAAAACATGCGCATAGTAAAATTCAGAGAAAATGCTGCAGTGGTCTCTTTTTCCGCAGCTATATATAATGTATATAGGTATAGGATAGCTACAGATAACGGAATATATTTGTATGATTTAGCTCCATCAGTGAATTGTCTGTTTTCCCCATGTCAGCACTGGTGGATTAGGGGCGAGAGGGCAAACAGCTGACTCTCCTGATCAGAAAGCAGTTAAACAGCACTGGACTACAGTTACAGGACTCTCTGGGCATGCTTCATTTGTGTCAGGCTACAGCCCGGTGTGGTGCATACTGTACTTCTGCGCCTTTCTTTTAGAGTTCTCATCTTAACCTTATCTTATCCTACAGTACAGCAGCTGTTGATGTATTAGAGACACTGTGTATAGTGCGTCGTGTGTGTGTGTGTGTGCGTGTGTGTGCGTGTGTGTGTGTGTGTATCGGTTGTGTACGTAGTTTTATTTTGTCTTGTCCTGGTTTTTAGTTGTCTTTATTTGATCACATTCTTTCAGTTGTTTGCGTATTTGACATCCGCATTACAATGTGTTTTGATGTATGGCATTAGTGTTATGAATGACCTCATGCTGCAGTGGGTCCTCCTGTCCTGCAGGTGGAGCGTGAGAAGGCCTCGCTGCTGATGACCCTGCAGGAGTCTCAGACACAGCTGCAGCACACCCAGGGGGCCCTGAATGAGCAACACCAGTGCGTCCACCGCCTCACGCAGCGCGTCAAGCATCTCCATGGCGACAAGGAGCTGGACGACCTGCAGGAGAGCGAGAAGCCTGATGGCGGCTTGCCGCCCCCGCCGGCGGCCAACGGTTCCCATGACTACGACCCCAACATCCGCGGGTTTGAGATCCTGGAGTGCAAGTACAAGGTGGCGGTGATGGAGGTCATCGACCTGAAGGCGGAGCTCAAGGTTCTGAAGGAAAAGTACAATCAGGCCGTGGAGGGTCAGGGGGAGGAGCGTATCCATGGCGACGACAGGGCCCAGGTGTTGAATGAACAGGTAAGCTGCTGCGGTAGCAACCATAGCAACATTCACATTTAGAAGCATCTTGTGTCATAACAGGTTTATGCAAAGGCTTAACAAGTATCTATTATCTTCTCAGGATAATCAATTATATATTATAACTGAAAATCCATGAAATAATATTTCACCCAAAATATTCTTCTAATATTCTTTAAAGTATGAATAATTAACAGCTGTAGCCTATTTTATATTTCCGCACACCTTTCTCTTCTCATACTCAGAAGATTATTTACCCAGTCTATTTTCTATATTGTATTACCTTCATTCAATTGAACTAGCCTGAAATAATAAGGATGGGAATCTTTGATGCCCTCTAAGCCTCTAAGAAATTATGAGAGTTCTAGAACATACATATTCAACATAACAGGGAGGAAGATTGTGGTTCAAAGTGTTCTGTTTGTGAATTTTATTAAGCGAAACACCAGCATGCATTGACATTCTCTTTGTTAAACACCATCTGCTATCCAGTGTATGTGATCCTCATAGAATCTAGTATCCACTCAGGTGTCTTGAATGTGTCTTGAATCTAATATCCACTCAGGTGTCTTGAATGTGTCTTGAATCAAATATCCACTCAGGTGTCCTGAATGTGTCTTGAATCTAATATCCACTCAGGTGTCTTGAATGTGTCTTGAATATAATATCCACTCAGGTGTCTTGAATGTGTCTTGAATCTAATATCCACTCAGGTGTCTTTGAATGTGTCTTGAATCTAATATCCACTCAGGTGTCTTTGAATGTGTCTTGAATCTGATATCCACTCAGGTGTCTTGAATGTGTCTTGAATCTAATATCCACTCAGGTGTCTTGAATGTGTCTTGAATATAATATCCACTCAGGTGTCCTGAATGTGTCTTGAATCTAATATCCACTCAGGTGTCTTGAATGTGTCTTGCATCTAATATCCACTCAGGTGTCTTGAATGTGTCTTGAATCTAATATCCACTCAGGTGTCTTTGAATGTGTCTTGAATATAATATCCACTCAGGTGTCCTGAATGTGTCTTAAATCTAATATCCACTCAGGTGTCCTGAATGTGTCTTAAATCTAATATCCACTCAGGTGTCTTGAATGTGTCTTGAATCCAATATCCACTCAGGTGTCTCAGCTGGAGTCTAAGTGTCAGGAGAGCCGGGAGCAGCTTGCCTCCCTGGAGACGGAGCTCCGCACGGCCAGGGGCGTGGCCGCAGAGAGCCAGGGCATGCTGAACGCGGCGCAGGACGAGCTGGTGACGTTCAGCGAGGAGCTGGCCCAGCTCTATCACCACGTGTGCCTGTGCAACAACCAGACGCCCAACCGCGTCATGCTGGACTATTACCGTCAGAGCCGGGGCACCCGCAGCGGGAGCCTCAAGGGCCCGGACGACCACCGCGCCCTTCTCTCGCCCCGGCTGGCGCGCCGCCTGGCGGCTGCCTCGGCCGCCTGCTCCCCTGCGGACTCGCCCTCCAAAGACCCCCCGGGCGGCGAGTCCGCAGCCAAGGCCGGCGCGGGCGACAGGGAGGCCCCGGGGTGTCAGGGAAGCCCCACGCGTGTGGCCACCAGCTCCCCGGTCATCACCGTCTCCCTATGCCCGTCCGCTGGCCCCGGCGAGCCAGGCGGAGACCTGCGCAGGGAGCCCATGAACATCTACAACCTAAACGCCATCATCCGAGACCAGGTCAGGCACCTCCAGAGGGCGGTGGACCGCTCACTGCAGCTGTCCAGGCAGAGGGCAGCGGCCAGGGAGCTGGCTCCAGTGCTAGACAAGGACAAGGAGACCTGTCTGGAGGAGATACTGAAGCTCAAGGCCCTGCTCAGCACCAAGAGAGAGCAGATCGCCACTCTCAGGCTAGTGCTTAAGGCCAACAAACAGGTGAGCATGGTTCTCTGGCTCACTATACGACACGTTGTATATAGTATAGGGCCAGTGGCTCGTCGATCCCAAGCCCCGCCCATTTCTGCCTGTCCTGCAGTATGACAGTTTTATTTTGTTTGTTTTTTTGACAGAAACTCCGTTAACTGTCTGTTTTCCTGCAATAGCTTTCTACGCAGTTTTGTCCAACCTAGTTACAGTAGCAATGTTGAACAAGTGAAAGGGGCGGGGCTTGGGATCAGTCAAATGACGAGCATTGTCTCTCAGAATGGGTGTCACTTTTTTTTGTATATTTGATTGAAAGTAAGGAAATTATTTCGGTGGAGAGATGCAAACATAAACTGTTTCAATAAGAAATACTAGACAAAACATATTTTATACAGCAAAGGACAAGTCTCACATAGCTAATAGGACTTGAAGCTGTAATATCGAGGTTAAGGAAGCTACAAAGCTAAGCTTTGCTTTGTCAAATCGTGTGCCATTTGGGTGGATACTGTTGAGAGGGTGTTCCTAATTGCTAAATGTCAATTGTACATTTTGTTTTAATAATTGTATTATCTTGACATATACTACCCTTTCTCAAAATACACGTAATGCTGAATATCTACCAATCAGACGGCAGAGGGGGCACTGGCCAATCTGAAAAGTAAATATGAAAATGAGAAGTCCATGGTGACAGAGACCATGATGAAGCTGAGGAACGAGCTGAAGGCTCTGAAAGAAGACGCCGCCACCTTCTCCTCTCTCAGGGCCATGTTTGCTACCAGGTGAGAGAAACTCTGGGAAATGTTTAGACGTTGATCAAATGAAGCTGCACACAGTGAATGGAACTAATCATTAAGAAGGTGTGTTGTGTGGGACAAAAAAAGAAAATGTTGAAGTTGAAGCAATGTCTATACATGGCCACGTACTGTGTATATACTGTATGTATATATGCATGTTATGTTATTATGTATGTATGTATCCATCCAGCAAAATGATCTGTTTTCTGAGTGGGGTGTCCAGAGTGCCTATTAGGATACAAAGCGTATAATCAATATGTGTGGTTCATAATAAATACATGATTTGATCTCAACTTCGCCTTTTTCCTCTGCCTGTAGGTGTGATGAATACGTCACGCAGCTGGATGACATGCAGAGGCAGCTGGCTGCAGCCGAGGATGAGAAGAAGACGCTCAACTCCCTCCTACGTATGGCCATTCAGCAGAAGCTGGCACTGACCCAGCGTCTGGAGGACCTGGAGTTTGACCATGAGCAAACCTACCGTGGACGGGGCGCTAAAGTGGCCAGGATCAGGAGCAGCCCACCCAAAGTGAGTCACAGTCCGTTACTTGACATTCCACAGGTCTGCTGGTTAACTGATAATGTAATGACTACGTTGCACCAAGTTATCTAGGATTTCATTTACTCACAGCGCCCCACAGTGGCTGAAAATATGAATTACAACAGATTTATTTAGATGTTTATTGAATCTGTTTAGCCATTTCTTATTTAATCTTGATATAATCAAGACAGCCATCACTGAGATTTAAATTTTCACAATTTTAGTGACCTGGACAATATATACAGTACAACTTCCAATGCTAATTTATCGCCAACCAAGAACTCATAACAGAATACATATAACACATTTTATTTGTTTTAATCATGCATAAATTGCAATTAGTCAGCATATATAATTTAGCATAACATTAAATATATTATAATACAGGTTTTCTTGTCAGTGTGGTCAGATGAGATTAGCTCAAGGTTAACTCAACTGCAGTGCACAAATACTGCTAGCATTATTTCAATCAATTATGATAGATTAGATGCTAGATTAGATGCTACATGTCCAAAATGCTAGGGTCACAAACTATGAGAATGCTTCACAAATAGTGCGCATAGCCACTCGCTAAGGTAAGTTAGGAACTAGAGAGGGCAGTGGAATGTGCACACTTTAAATAAAATGTAATTAGATGATTAAACAAACAAGATTATAAATAAATCATTATTATTTTAAAATCTTCTAAATGAAAATATTTTCATCCACTTTCAGAACCAAAGTTTTCCTAGTGTAATGAATGCTCCAGTCAGTCCTTCTCTCTAAGCCACTGACCAGACTTCCTCTTGTCCTGCATCCTCTGTTCAAGTATCTCAATGCTGTACACTAACCCTGGCTGTCACCACTGTATATCTGTCTAATGTATCAGTTTCTTGTAGATTGTCAGCAGCCTACTGCCTCAGTATCGCCACTCTCCCCACAACTAAGGCGAGGGCGAACTTCCTTAGCCCACAGGTAACAGCTCTAGAACCAGTTAGCAGCCAGCGCTAGCAAATAGCTAGCTTGCTGTCGGGACACTGAAATCCATATTTCAAAGAAAATAATCTCATATCATTGTCCATATAGCTACCTAAAGCTACATTCAGATTTGCATTTACATCTGCTGATTAATGTAGCCTAACAGTTAAAGCCTAAAAGTGTGAATTCAGATCTTTATGCTCACAAGTCACGTTTGACCATTTCATTCATGAGTCTGTAAAGTCCTAAGAAACACTCCTATGTTTCTGTATTCTGAATAGCATCCCTCATATACAGTTCATCACCTGCAGTGCAGGCTAGTGTTGCTAGCAGCTGTGGTTCAAACCAAGCAGGGTCAAACCATGTCAGATATCTTTCTCATGTTTCTCACTGTGTTGGCTTTAAAATAACAACTGTTTGTCTATCTGCGGTTGTGATTGAAGAACATGTCCTTTTTATACCCACTTACCATCTCCTCTGTCCTTATGTTTGCAGTCTTAACACTGCAGCGGGCCTTCAAGAACAACAACGACCAGCCTTCTCTCCCCTTCTCTCACCCTGCGACCCTCGGAACTGCCTGGTGGAGCAGCCCCGACCTCCCTGCATCTAAGGCTGCCACCTAGTGTACAAACCAGGCCTCTGCGGGGCACCCTTTTGGAGACTTAGTATTAACCTCCCCCCGCCGATAGTGACCCACCCTGGTGCCTGCTGATCCCTGTAGGGTCAGCATAAACACTGAGGACCCAGAAGAGGCCCAGCCCGATAGCCCTTTCTCCCCTCCGGTTACAAGGGTCGCAGAGCCCGAGCTGAGCACTGCACACCTCACATTAATTGAGACCAAATGACATCATATCCTGGCAAGGTAAAAATGGGACTTAATTACAGTGCGAATGCCAGATTGGTGCAATTATGGTAATATTGTCTCCTATTTATTCAAGTATTTATATGTTTTATTTCTATCTATTTATGATTGGTTATTTATTTACACATTGGTTTGTTATGCGTTATATCAGATATTTATTCATGTTTAATACATGTTTTGTTTTGCTGCGGTGTTAACTTCAATATGACTATTGACTGACAAAAAATACATGGTTCTGTCTGTATTTAGTGTTGTTAAAATGGTGTGTTAGTGTTAGACACATATCTAACACTAAGCATTGGTCTTTGAAAATTACGTATGTAGATTCAGTTCAAATATTATCTCATTTTTACTTTGTAGTGTTAAAGTGTAGTAGGCTAACCTGAATTTCACATTGCGACAGACTAATGAAAGTTAGGATGAAATTACAAGGAAAAGTGTTTCTTGTGGTGATTGGTGGATTTAACTACCATTCAAGTCATTTACCAGGATCCTTGTTTCTTTTTTCTTTTTTTATACAAACTTTTTGCAAATTAAGGCTGTATTTTATACGTTCGTTCATAACAATTTTACTTGCAGATTCTGGTGAGGAGTATCATTTAGCTCAGATGTAGATGAGACTGAATTGTACTGGTTTACTTGATCATCGTATTTATTTCAGCAGCATGGAAATTCTCTTATTTGTTGTATTATGCTTCACCCGAACAAGCCGCTCACCAATCAGGTGTGGGAGGGGCATGCATTCTCTTTCAAACCAAAACAACAATTGTGATGCTGGTATGTAACACTGGCAACTTCTTTACTTACCCAAACTGGTGCGCCCTGAATGGAGTGACACACTATGCATTAGCAATATTACTGGTTTTACAAATTATATTTGATGTCATTAAAGGTATCGTAAGTCATTCTGGAGAAAGCTTGTTGATATTTGAACTCCATGAAAACAAAAACATCTCTCTGTTTAATGCCTCAGAAGTTCTGCCACACACATGGGAAACACATTGTGAAGGCTATGATATTGCTGTTGTGTGTAGTGGTATGCATTCCTATTTACAGAGCCAGGGCTGTGTAGAAATACTGGATTTTTTTCAGCACACACAGAATAGTAAACTATCAGATATTTGGGTAATTTGACAAAATGTGTTTTATCTTAAAATCCCTTACTATACCCTTTTAAGATGTAGAATGTCCAGAGACGTACAGTAACAACACAACAATGTTGTCAGAAGGTTTACTGTGGAAGTAATTAGCAGTGTGCATGATTGATTTCCCTGATCCAAAGATCCTACATGCCTCAAGACTTATGTCTAGTTTGATTTACTCTATTTTCACACACATTGTACATTCCTTTACCTTTATGAGCGGATAGATTTGCTCTCTAATGGTGTATTCTTGTGAAAATGGTATCCATGGAGGACGATCACTAAAAGGGTCTACACACATACAGAATGCATGTTTGCTGCAGCAGTGGGAAATCATTTAAATATTTTTGTTCTGCTATTGTAGTCATTTATAGGATTTTGAATGTTAAAATCCTGTATTTTACTGGTGTAGGTTACTATAGCACCCACAGTCATGAAAATATTCTGAAATGTCCAAAAGTGTCTACTGAACTTGGGTCATTAGTGACCATTTTATCCCATAATGCATTGGTTTGTTTGCACAATATTGTATTGGGAGATTTTCAGCAGAGAAACAAATAAGAAAATTACATAAACAAATTATAACAACATAGAGCAATATTCTACAATGGGTTTTACACTTTCTATAATTGAAAACAGTGTTCAATAGTAAATAAACTTGTGTCCTTTAAGTTGTATGACATGTTTTTTGAATTTGTAATTTTCCCCATTATGCTCTCAAAATATAGTAGGCCTATACAATATTATACAGACCACAGCAAGTACAGGATATGGTTTCTGTCACATCAATATCACTGTCATAATCTAACCACACAGTATTTATCAGCGCATTGTTGCCCTATTTCTAAATGTAAAAACAATTCACAAAGCCTTTACAGAACAACACTGCAACTACTCCGCTCCACTCCTGCAAACGGGAATGGCCCAAGTAACGACTTGACCAATCAGCAGAGTTGGGCGGAGACTCCCTCACATTAGGTGATTGAGGCGAGATAAGCTGGTGATGATTAAAATGCATATTTCACCGATCAGTAAAGTACACATCTACCAAACAATAATGTTACTTGTTTATGTTTCAGAGGCAAGCGATCCATATTTATATAAGTATATGATGCTTACTGTTTTCACGTGGGATTAGTGTGACCTGAGTAACTTTGGTGGGTTTGGTGAATCGTTTCAATGCTGCAGCGGTAAGGGCACGAGAGAAGAATGGACGCCTTCAACAGAGTCGCGTTTCGTAGAAAACAGCAATCCTTGGACATGGAGCAAAAAGAAAGTAGGTTGAAGTTATTTGATTTATAAGACAAATATAGTCTGTCTAATGTAGTTACAGCTTCACACGATGTTTTCACTTCGCTTTCGTGAAATGCGTTTTTTTTTGCCGATGTCCCTCTCCAGTAATAAGAAAGTACAGTTACCTGTCTGAGTAGCCTAGACAGGTATGGAATCCTTTCAGAATAATTTGGGGCGGCGTTGCAGCTACATTAGACGTGCTGACGAGTGTGTGTTCATGTCATGAGGTTTATCATATGGATAAGACAGATGCACATACTCTGCTGAATACCATGGGTTTTTAGGCTACACATGACCGACTAGCAATGCTGACACATGGCTGCTCAAGTGTGCAAAGCATCTTAACTACAGTATATGGAGTAGCTGTGCTAGACGTGCCGAGACCGGCTGAGACCTGTTGTGTAACCATCGCCCACTAGTTAAGGGCATGTCTCTTCCATGAGGGGTCTGACATGAGACGAACCAACAATCAACAGTTCCTTAACACAGTTCTAACGTCTAAGTATTATTATTATTATGATGATTTTTTTTTTTTACAAATGTGTTTATATATGTATGAACACATATATGTTAATATATGTTTTAATATTTACTTTAATATTTACTTGACTAATGGTAATGAATTTGCTTAATAAAAGCAGATTGCCTACTATTATGCAATAGGCGACTGAAGGGATTCAGCTTGTCTGGGCATGAAGACTACCTGGAATAGGCCTACTTGTTAGGATTTTTTCTAAAATGAGATTACATTCTTGTTCACACATATATCTATATATAGATATTATCTATAACGTTTGGTTAATGTAGGCTACATTAGACCTATTTATGATACAAATAACAGATTCAGATTAAGTATCTCCTGTCTAGAAACTGGCCAACATAATAAATTTTCTTTGCTGCCTTGCTACAGTAGGCTACTGCATACAACTTGGCGTTAGCCTAACTGTATCCTGTAATTACCCAACATTAGCACCTTAGGCTAGATTTTGTGTCTACTGTATAGCCTACTATATTTCTTGATTTCAAGTAAGGCCTTCTATTTGACAAACAGTGATTTAATAGATCCCCAGTCTTCTAAAGTCAGTCTGCACCCAATGAAACTCATTGTGTTATTGTGCATTGTTATTTGGACTTCATGATGCATCTGTCTCTGTTAGGGAATTCAGTGAAGTGAATGAAATGTTTTTAGTCTCAGAGCTACTGTACAGTAAGTAGTCAGCTGAGCTCCACTCATTCTTATTGAAGATTATTTTCTGTAGTGCTATGATTATTGATTAGTGTTACGATTGCCTACATGGATTAAAGGCCCCAGAAAGCCATATAGCTTTTCCCCCCACCATCTGCAATACAATACTGTAGCATGTGTCATGTGATCCAAAAATTTCACAGGAACCCAGCTAAAAGCTAGCATCTGCATTTAAACAGAGCATACCATCAAAACATGTTTTTTAAGATCCCTAAATGTGCTTGTTGACTCTTAGACTGCAGTCTATTTAATCAGTTAATTCCAACAAAAAATACATAGCTAAAGTGTTTTTGTTTTATGAAATAGCTAGATTGCATGGCGTTTTGTGAAATGGCTAGATTACTCTCTTCATTTTCTGTTTTAGTCTTTTGTGCCTGCCTGGACAATGGAAGGGGTTGTTCTGTGTCTGCTAAGAAACCAACAGTATGACTGTATGAATACGTGTTTCTGTAGTCTGCTAACCCACTAGTGGCATTATTCTGTATTACATCACTGATAGCCTTTTTAGTAAACAAACTTCAGTACAGCCACAATACAAGCACTGACCTGTGAAACATGGTTCAGCTTCTGATGGCTTAAAGGAATACTCATTCATTAGGGTGGGTTGTAATATAAGACCAGCATTACTGCAGTGTTCTGTCTGTGTACAGCTTGTCTTGCACTCAGCTCTACTCCTACCCTACACTGTCATCTACCCCTCCCCCATAGCCATGTTTGCTTTTGTGCACATTTTAACATAAACAGTGAGCTGTTTTTTTAATGTTCTACATATTGTATGCTGAAAATGGTGCATTTGAATTTAATTTAAATGAAGCCTAATTACTTTGTTTCAGAGTGGTCTCAGTATGATTGACTGAGCCAGTGGATTCCTTTGGCTTCCAATAATGTCCAACACTCTATCAGTTAACATGTCACTTACAACTTGTACCTGACACATTAGTCACTGTTGGGATGTTGAATGCCGATTATAGGGCACACTCAGAGGATGAGGAACAGAACCGGTTCCTACAGTTGGAGGTGCCATATAACAGACAGCATGTTGTTTTTGGTTTGGCTCCTTGAAAACGACCGTATGAGTGAGTAGTCATTATTCTCTTATAATCTACGTTTTCTTTTTATTATTGTGTGTATGTGTGTTCTTTGAACTTTGGGAACAATCCAATGGGCAGTCTCCAACTGCCCTGATTGGTTGACTCAAATGCTTATCGTAAAACCCATCAATAAATTAGCTATCTGGTATTTCCTCTTATCTGCAGTGAAGGGTTATGCCTTACAAGCAGCGCTATAGACATCAAGCAACTAGACTAGGAAATATTGTGTAGCGTGTGTGCAGACTTAATGCAAAAGTACTGTATGCTTGAATAAACAGCCCTGTTTGCTAGATCATTTGCCAATGTTGATGTAAGATTATGGTGCAATTGTGTGAACTTGGACATTGTTGAAACCAATAAGAAAGAATGTGTCAGGTATCCGGTCCACTGCTGTATTTGAGTGACTGTCTTTGCCCCTGGCCTGTACTGTATGTTAGTGTATGTGGCTCGAAGTGTCATTTGTTACAAGCAAGGTTGGGGTCTTGCAACCCTTTACATTGGTTGGTTACATGGTTTTCTCAATGTTCTGTGCCCGTCAGCTCCTCCGTATTCAGTTGTCTCAATGTTTTAGAACGAGAGTGTGTGTGTGTGCGGGGGTGTGTGTGTGTGCGCCCTACCTATAGCTTGCTAGGGTATGTATGCTCACACGCCCATGTTGTGTAGGCATATTCTCTTGGTTGACCTTTAATCCCAGCAGGTATGTCTCCAGCAGGAAATAGTCCTTAACATTTATTTCTCTCTCGCTCTCGCTCTCGCTCTCTCTCTCTCTCTCTCTGAGAAGGGTCTAGCTGCAGAAGGGCACTCTGGGGCAGGGGCACTGTCGGGCATGTGGGCGGGGCAGGGGCACTCTCA
>JAODUH010000021.1:4089945-4105258 GCA_027564835.1 Typhlichthys subterraneus | reverse complement strand
TATATATATATATATAATGCTTATATATTACTTGTATTATCACCAATCACAAATATGTGTGTGTGTTCATGTTTGTGCGTGTCTGTGCGTGTTCATGTGTGTGTGTGCATGTGTGTTTATGTCTGCCTTTGTGTGCACATTCATGTTTGTTTGTGTGTGTGTGTAGATATGTTCATATTTGTGTGTGTACGTGCGTGCATGTTCATATTGGTTTGTGTTTGTGTGCGTGCGTGTGTGTGTGTGCATGCGTGTGCACGTGCGTGTGCAGCCACCTTGCAGCCTGGTCGTAGAGCCAGGGCAGCATACCAGGCGTCGTGGCGGGCCTTCCACAGGGCAGCACGGGTCTCTGCATCCCGAGCCCACTGGAAGTCTGAGCCCCCGTTGGCCAGGGTGATCTCCTCTGTGCACGGCACAAAATAACAGCATTCATTGAAACTATCCAACCAAAGACATTGATATTTGTTTTAAATTCCATGAACATTCATGAGTTAAATTGGGGTAAAGTACCAAACAGGCATTGCCTATCTATCCATCAATCCATCTATCCATCCATCCATGCACACCTGTTGTAGAAACCTGTTCCTCCAGACTTTTCTCTGTGCCGTGGAACTCCAGGAAGAGTGTCGGGGCGACCGGGTAAGACATGGAATTGAACCTGTTGCACGCATCAATCATCACATCGTCCAGGAACTCTGTCAAACACACCAAAAGCCATATACTGTAGGTTAACACAAGCTTTTAATTCCTCAAAAATGACTGAAAGAAATAGTTAATACAACCCCTGGCACATATTATGGAATCACAACACTTAGAGGATGTTCGCCCAGGTTATTTACTTCACTGTAAATTAACACATAACATATACTGTACAAAATAATTATGTTTAATATCTGAACATTTTGGCTTTATGACACATACCTTAAACTAATTAAATTAAATAATCTTAAGGAATGGCATACTTTCGACCAAATCAACTAGAGGAAAAAATTATGTAACTGAAGTAAAGAACCTGGGTGAACATCCTCTAAGTGTTGTGATGCCATCATTTTTGCCAGGGGTTGTATTACAGCATACAGCCTATTTAATGAAGCAATCAAAAATATGTTTGTTTTATTTTTAATTTCTCCACACAACACAAAGCAACTTTGTGTCCGACAGGTACAACAAAACTGAGGAGGGTAAGGGAGCGTTCAATCAACAGTGGTGTGTACACGCTCATGGCGTCATGACAGCACTTTTAATCAATAATAAACAAATTATGTCAAAACACCTGTGTGGGTACAGAAGAGCTTTAATCACTAATAAATATAATGTAATAACTAAGAAAAAACAGACAGAGTGAAGGGTAAGGGGAAATAGGATCGGAACGGGAATCAAACCTACCTAACTATCCCACTAGCCACCAGAGAGAATACGTTTTTTTCAGCATGCACATTAAACGGTAAGGTAGCTAAATACAAAGAGATGTTTTTGAGTTTAACAAAATGCGTATTAGCTTACATTTAGCTTGCAATAGCGGACTATACCTTTATATACTTTTTGCTAGATTACCGTTCTCTGTGCATGTTGAAGAAAAAAAAAGATACTTCTACACCCTGGCTCTGTAAATTGGAACATAAACAAAGTGGTGAACGCCGCTCGTATCAACAAAGCCGTAGCACTACACAACAATGCATTTTGACGTGTGATGCGCCGCCCCCGGAGCGATACCGTTTTAATTTGAGCTCGAATTTATTAAGAATGACTGACCATACCTTTAATAGTTAAAAGTCCGAGGCAGGTGTTTTGAGTTCATGCTTTCCGGTAGGGGTGTGATCACACGGCTGGGACACTCTTTGATAGTATAGGCAACCTTTGCATTGTAACTTCAAACAGACAGCCTCACCCACATTCTCACCGTCAGCCTCACCCAGCCCCTCCCCCAGCCTCACCCCCCTGCCTCACCCAGCCCCTCCCCCATACTCCCCCCAGCCTCACCTATACGAGCGATGGGCACCCCCGCCTGGAGCACCTGCACGGTGCTGTCAACGGCAGCCTGGACAGACGGGAAGGAGCACACGGCCGACAGCACCGCCTCTGGGATGCCGTACAGGCGAAGCGTTGCCTTGGTGATGATGCCCAGCGTGCCCTCCGACCCCACCAACAGGTTGGTCAGGTTGTAGCCGGCCGATGTCTTCCTGAAGGTCAGAACTTTAAAGGTTCAGGCAGTGATTCAGGAGAAAGAGCGCTTGTTGATGTTTGAACTCTATCGAAACAAAAACGCCTCTCCCTTCAATGCCATAGGCTGGTCACTCAGAAGCTCCGCCCCCCATTCCCTCCCACATTGGACAAGCTGCATTTCCAAGGCTGGGATAGTGTTGTTCTGTGTGCGTGATGAAAAAAGAATCTGGTGTTCGTACACAGCCATGGCTCCGTAAACAGAAATGCAAATAGAAGTGGTGCAGACCTCACACACACAACAACAACAACAACATCCTAGCCAATGAGTGTCCAATGTGTGGGGTGGAGCTTCTGAGGGAGCAGCCTATTGCATTGAAGGGAGAGGTGTAATGCTATGTTTCCCCAACCCTGGTCCTGGACAACCACTGTTCTGCATGTTTAAGATGTCTCCCTGCTCAAACACTGCTGATTCAAATGACTGGGTTGCTAACAAGCTTCTGCAGTCTGCAGAGATTGGTAACAACCCATTAATTTGAATAAGGCGTGAACGCTGCTTTAAAGGCAGAGTCAGGTAAACATTCTTGCTAATTTTGAGCTCAAATCAAAACAGTATTGCTCCGCAGTCCTCCGCGGCGGCGCCTCACACATCCAAGTGCTACAGCTTTGTTAATTACCATTTTCTGAGCAGGGATGTGTAGAATCTGATAATTTTTTCAACACGCGAAAAATGCGAAAAGATATTTGTCAATTTTGACAAAATGTGTTAGCTTGAATTTAGCTTGCAATAGCTGACTATACCTTTAAGACAACACATCACGATGAAACGTTAAACAAGCCAGTGTTCCTGAGTGCGTACCTGGGTCGTCGGCCCTTCCCTGCCGTATGCAAGATGGTTCCGTCTGCAAGCACCACCTCCAGGTTTAGCACGTTCTCCCGCATGGTCCCGTAGCGCACAGCGTTGGTTCCCGAAGCGCTGGTCGCCGCCATACCGCACAGCGACGCGTCCGCGCCGGGGTCTGAAAGCAGCAGCACATAAGTTCATCGCTGCTTGTGATGCCAAAGTCTCTGCACAAAGCCTGTGCTAGCAAAGACTCCAGCTAGCTACACTGTTAGCAGCTGTAGACGCGCAAAATCACTTTCTGTCAGGAAATCACTTTTTGGCACAACATCCCGGTGTTGTGCCAAAAAGTGATTTCCTGACAGAACGTTATTTTGCGCACTCCCGCGGACGGCAGCCTGTTAATTTGATATATAATCCATTAGTAAATTTGTTTGAAATATAAACAATGATATTACACGTCTACATACCAAACACACATAAACATCGCAAATAGTAGCACATTGCCTAAATAAATCGTCATGAATTATTATAAAACTGCAAACATTTATATGGCCACAATTTTTTTTTTCAAGAAGCATTAGTGTCACAAAGATACACCTTTGCCGTTATCGTAGACAATAACTCAGATTAATTTGCACGTTTTGACTTACTGATGAAGAAAACAGCAGCTGTAGACGCGCAAAATCACTTTCTGTCAGGAAATCACTTTTTTGCACAACACCGGCAGCCCACGAGTCACGACTGACCGACTGACTGGTATATATGTATACAGACCTGTGAGTGACAGTGCTAACAGCCAATGAAAATCTACTACCCTGCTTCCTGATAGTGCTGACAAGGCCGTATCATGTATCAAGTCTCTTACAGCATATGTTGTAGTGCTTAATGTAGGGAAGACTAAATGGTGAATGGACTGCATTTATATAGCGCTTTCATCCAAAGCGCTTTACAGTATTTTGCCTCACACTCACCCATACACACACACGTTCACACACAGATGGTGATTGCTGCCATGCGACCAACCACCAGGAGCGGTTAGGGGTTAGGCATCTTCCTCAAGGATGCTTACAGGTAGGTCAACACCGGGGTTTGAACCCACAACCTTCCGGCTGGGAGCCTAACACCACTAGACCATCCTAGAATAGAAGACAGAGACTAACCCACAGGAAACCAGAGGCCAGTCTCTCGCAGGTAAGCGTTGAGGGCTTTACGTGTGACGCCCGGCTCCACGCTCACATCAAAGTCCTCCTGGTGCACGTCCGAGATCTGGTCCATGGCTCTGAGACTGAAACACACACCGCCCTGACACAAAACAAGCAATTACACCATTTATTCCATCTCTCTTTTTTCATAACAAATCATTGTTTTACAAAAAAAATGTCACAGATAAAACACAAACAAACAATCTAGGGCTGGCCCCAAATCTTAGATTATTCGGGTACTCAATTGTTGGGTATGTATTCGAATTAAATATTGGGATTCGAGTATTCGCTTTTTCACATTATGCATGCATGTTTTCCCATTAATCCCTACTGTCTCCATATAAACCCACATGTTGAAATGTAATGGTCTGCCCTACACTGTGTCATCAACACAATTGATTACAATTGGCTCTGTTTGTAAGAAGAGAGTGAGGCTATTCATTCAACACACACTCTTATTGGCTAATACAGGAGGTATATGCTATTGGACAGCTCTGACTGGCTCAATTGACGTGTCAATCATTTGGCCATTTTGAGTGCATGGTTATGTTTACATGTGTGCTCACTGAAGCTAGGAATTGAATATTACTTCTGTTATACTTCTTAATTATTCTAATACTTCTTCTTCTTACTTATAGTTGAGTGTTTTTAATGGTGTTTTGGAGAAAAAGTATTTGAATACTAGTTTGGAAATACCATCAAGTATTCGAAACCTGTAAAATGGTATTCGGGACAGCCCTAAAACAATCACGGATGAACAACACAAACCATCACAGATAAACAATCACCTATTAACAACTCAAAGAATCACAGATAAACAACTCACAAACAAACAATCACAGATAAACAACACAAACTAAACAAACAAACTCACATTCATCGCACCGACACCCCCTTCCAGGCCTGTTCCAGTGCCGAAGGGAATGATGGGAAGATTGTGGGCGTGGCAGATCTTGGCAAGGGCGCTGACCTCTTCCACACAGCGCGGGAACACCACAGCCTGTGGGGGGCGACATCTGCACAGGAGAAAACCACACTGTGATTGTGTGATTGTGTGTGTGTGTGTTTATGTGTGCTTCTTTAGACACCTTTAAATCAATAAAAAACATTACAAACAAAATGGTGTGTAAATAGCAGGCCAAGATGCAGACAGAAAAAACAACTTTAGATCGCCATCTGCACCTTCATGGTTTACTCCCCTTTACACATATCAATAATATGTAAACATTCTACTTAAAACTGTCAGTTAGGTGGCACCAGCAGATGTCAAATCATTAGCAGCTGATTGGACCCCCTTCAACTAATACAAATAAATTATTTGACGTGACATTCAATCAATCGGAACAAGACCCACCTAGGGATGATTTTCCTGTGGCAGACACTTATTAATTGCCGTTGGCACAAACTGAACCCGCGTACCTGGATGCTGATTGGTCGGTGGTCGTCTACCAGATCGAAATGTCAAGTTACAAATGATAGAGGTGCACTGTGCTGTACATTATCTTTATTTGTTAAATGGCTGGCTTGGTATGATATCAGGTTATGTGTGTGTGTGTGTGGGGGGGGGGGGATGGGGGGTCATAGTAGCAATGGGAACATTGACTTGGCATCTCTCTATGGAGACACAGACAGACAGACCTGTGTACAGACTCGTCTTTGCCATGTTGTTCTCTGACAGCTTCACCCAACGAGACGCCATTCTCCCCACACACACTCCGGAAGGCCGTGACAGCACTGGCTATGCACATGCTCTGCGCACACACACACACCTTTTATTAAGCATAACTCATGTTGATTCTATTCTGGGCTGAAATTCAATATTATTAACCATATTGTTTGACACGTTTTCTATTGCATAATTAACACATTGTTTTGTTACATAGAATAAGTTCCCAATCCAAGCGTTCCATTACCAGCATCTAATGCTGCTGTCTGGCGTGAATTTAACAAAACAACATTATGAATGTACATATTATGAATACAAATCATTTTTAAATTGGAACAACTGAACAGAGATTATCAAAATGATCCTGTACAGGACATCTTGTCCCATTTACGCTTACATAATACACAAGGCAGGGTTACAGTGTACTGTATACTGTGATCACGTACTCGTGTAGTAGGTATATGTTCTTCTCTCATTTTGCGACTCTGCATGAGACGAGAGAGAAAAGACACTCGCCGTGTCCGCGTCCAACAAAAGGACATTGTGTTCAAAATAAACGGAGACTGGTTTTATGCTTGAGATCAATGGAAAAAGTCTTCTCTGGTGACGACACAAGCTGACTGCGGTTGACCGGTCTCTAGACTGCAAGAAGAAGAAGCCAACACTAGAAAAATACTTCCGGAGCGGCTAAAGAATGATATCCCTATTTATATCGATAGGTGGCGGCAAAAACACAGTTGTCAGCATGCGCTTATAGTTCTATGCATCCAACAGCCAGGAGAGGTCAGCACTCAGCACCTAGATACAATTAAATTGTTTAGTTTAGGACTTGTATGTAATGACGTTATATTTTTATGTCATGATTATGTTGATCGCTATATTAATTTTCAGATTTCAACCGTTTTATTCTATGTATGATAAATTATTAGTTTTGCCTTATTGTTAGGACTAATATTATCAAGGAGCAGGTAAAAAAGAGAAACCTGGGCTAATATAGAATATTACTGTAGGCTATTTGAAAAATTATATTGGACCGGACAGTCACAGTGGAGTGAAACTGCTGTGTCTGTGTTGTGTCACACACTGATAAACCGTCTGCCCCTGTCTCATCAATACCTCTACGTATTTATGAGGTTACTGGACCGAAGCCCAGACTTGCTCAGAGAGAAGTACAGAACACAGACACGCTAATTGTGGGTCGTGGATAGACATGATGACTATACGCCTGGGCAGGACGACACATATGGCTGCTGGCGGTGATTGGGAAAGGGGTGAATTGAATTACAGGTGGACATCAGATATGCCTGTTAAGTACTAACATAGAGAAGGAACTGTGATGTTGAGTGAATGGTGGATATTTTGTTTTCATAAACGGTGCATACAACAGCCTAATAGTTGTTTATGCATATCATATGCCTATGTTTTTATATGTTATGCAAGTGAAAAATACTTTCTTCATCACTCAAAAAATAAGACAATCTATAATTTGACAATGTAGCCTATACCTATAGCCTACTTCACAAACCTAAGTAATTACGCCTCAGGGAGAACAGTGCTAAACTGGCAATACTAAAGATAATATGGCCAACACACACCAAGAACCAGTCAAAAACTCTTAGAAATGGGAAAAAAGGGAGGGGAGAGGGGGGCGGCGAGCAATACATAGGCTATAGGTTGACCTGTAGTAAGGGATAATATGCCAACACGTTATTCTGTATTTTCGTTCTTCTGTGAGATGTGCGTAAAAAGAAAACAGAATTGTATTTGGGCCTATCTCTTAAAGGTTGAGTCAGTCAGCGTCACTGATACTTGAGAAATATTGTTATATTTGAGAACACCTCTCGGAGCTATATCAGAAGCTCCGCCCCCCAAATTGTACATATGCATTATAAAGAGGGAGGTTCTTTGTGGTGCGGTCTGCACGGCTTTGTTTGTGATCCCGTTTACAGAGGCAGATTCGTATACATAACATGAACCATTGCTCTCATTTCTATTTGTTTCGCTGAGATTACAGTCTGGAAACCCTGTTTGCATTGCAATCAGGGTGGGAGTAGTGAGATGATGTTGAAGTGGAAGCGGTTTTGACATGGTGGTAGAGCTAGATGAGGTGATCAAAGTTGTAGCAACACAGATTGGTTAAAAAGGCTGTATAGTTTCATTAACCAGAGGTCTACGCCCAGTAGGAGGACACAACTGTTAACACTTCCCAATGAAGCATTGCCTGATCTTATTCACAGGCTTATATTGAGGCTTTTGTTACCACAAAATGATGTGTCGATGCATCACCAACCCTCAGCAACATGAATCACAGACAGCCCTTCGGTCAAGATAGGATCCATAGTGGATGTGAACAAGCACATGCACAGCCATCTTGGATAAGGTGAGAACTGTTTAACCATCAAACAGAAGAAGAGACTGTTTGAATATACACACACCCCCAGGACAATATTTCTTCTCAGGGAAATCTCTTGCTGTCAGCTCTCCGTGGTGGAAGAGTGAGAGGGGATATTATTGTACATTGAAGACTGGAAGAACGAAAGCTACAATGGAAAAAAATGTTGTTTGTGGGTTTTTTTCACACCAATGATTTCCTGCTTCTTGTTTGCAGCGGTTGTTTAAACAATAATGTATTTCTTCTATTAATAATTGTTTCTGAATTAACAATAGCCTATAATGTCGCTGTCAATAACTGGCCTGGATTGTGGACAGGCTATCAATGACCAAAGTCTTGGTAATCATATTTAAACAATATTAATAAAATCTAGGTTTCAAAACATTGCAGACTTTTTTTTGTTGAGAAGGGTCAAAGCCGTTCCACTCTATGTTCTCATTCACTTGCAACACAAAGCAACAGAGTATAATTTACATCTCATTTGCAGACGTACAGCGTCTGACATGGACATCTGGTAGTGTTCAGTAGAAACTAAGCACTGCAGAACACAACGCACACTAGAGACATTTTTAAAGCTTTGCTCGGTCGATCTGTGCTTGTGTGTGTTTACACCCAAATTACATTTAATTTCATCAAGTCTGACGATTCCACCAGCCAACCTAAACTAACAAAGCTATCTGACCTGGAAAGGTCTGTAACATGGTGCTCCTTCACCCAATAAACACCCAACTCCCCCACTGAAATTTCCTTGACATCCCAGCCCTGCGCAACAAGCAGGAAACCATCTTGTGAGAATGTGTGTTTGTGCGTGTGAGTGTGACAAAAAGAAACCAATAAACATTTAATTAATTCAGTTCATTATTTTTAACACCCTTGTTCCTGTGTCTATATAATGTTGTAGATGTCAACAGTATTTTATGTGCACATTCACCAGTATAGATCCTTGAGCATCTGTGAGACAGAACGCTTCGTCACGCTTTGTCATTGTCCTTGGTCCACGCACACGCACACACACACACACTAGATAACTCCCTGTACTTTGACCTGAGGAAAGGCTTAGTCTGTTTTCAGTGTTTCTGTGTGGCAGGCAGGCAGAGAGAGAGAGAATGGTCACGGGTCAGAATGGAGCATATGGGCATGTCTAGCAAGCATACAATCATAACAGCAACTTGCTAGACATGTTCCATTTTGTCATATTTAAGGTTAAACTAACAAAATGCTATTTCACACCCAGTTTAAGAAGAAGTGGACAGCATGTTAATTATAAGATTATAGGTTATACAGGCAGCAGATTAGAAAACCTATAACCTGAATATCAACATGTACAAGATATAGTAAAAGCCAGTTTAAACTATTTCACAACAATAGTAGAGATACCTTACAAGCTTTCAGGCTGAAATGGAGCAAAGGTTATATAGACATAACAGAACAAGGGAAGGTGTACTACTTAATAGTATCTGAATTATAACTGTATTACCAAATAAAAGAGGAAACTAAAGTGTTCAACAACAAGCTGCGCATCTGTAGGAAGTGGTAACAACACTGCAATGTTATTCAGTGTTGCAGTGTTGTTGTAAAGATAATAAACTGTGAGAAAATAGTTAAAAGGTTTGGTCAGAGCAATCATATTGCTCATATGACATTCATAGGTGAAATAAAAATGAAATAATCCCCCTCTTTTGTCCCCATTATTGACATAAACAACCGTGCTCTCCCGGTTTCCCCTACAAACAAACATTGTGTCAAGGTCTGCAGCTCTTAAAAGCACAAGGACAAAACAGGAAATGCACAATAAAGCCTGCATGTGAAACCTCTTATCGACTCCTCACACCTCACCCCCCCCAGACCTCCAGTCATTTTCAAAACAAATAATGGCTGCTCGACAGCCCATAAAAGCAGCATACAAACAGGTCAGTTTTCTCCTGATGTAAATCACTAATCACTTGCTTAACATTCTCTTAAAAAAAAAAAAGGGCAGCTCTATGCTCTATTCCATTTTTAACAATCCTTAATAATGTGCTTATTAAAACATAGTTTGCCCATGAACAATGTGATGGATCCACAACTGTGTATAAGAGAACAATTAGTATGTTGATCAGTTATAAAAAAATGGATTAAACTATGAAGTTCCAACAATAAAACCGGACACCTTTGTACCGCGATCTGTCGATATAAGGCTTACAACCTTTTTTCCCCAGTAATTAGTTAGCTGTGAAACTAGAACACACAATTCTCTAAACTGTTTAAGCATATTTTCATTTGTAGTGCTATATCTACCCATCCACACACACACACTGAAATCGGTTATTTATGTCGCAATTAATAATGCCACCCAATTTCAAATTGTAACATCCCTAATCTCTCAGTCTGACCTAAATTGCCACTGTATAACGTGTAACTTGAATTTAAGAAAACAGACACCTCTGGTGCATAGAAACGCACCAGATTAAAATACACCATGGCTGGATATTCTAATGTATTCAAATAAGTGTTATAATTTCAACATGGTTTGTGAACAAACTACATTTCTAAATGTAGGAATTCTTTTTTTAAATGCACCGTTTATTCTTCCTCATAAACATTCAAGTACAAGGATCAGATCCAGAATACACAATGCCTAACAAGTACTATAAAAACAACCATAATATACTTGTTAGCTTTATGTTAAAAATAATAATAATCCCATTCTTCCCCAAAATAACCAATTTGCTTAAGACACATGGAACTATTGTAAACATTATACAAATCAAACATTTTTTTTTCCCCTCAAATTTCAAAAGAATAAAGAAAAACAAATCTGGTAGAAAAATAGCTTTTCTTTTATATGATTCTCTCTGTTTGTGTATTTACATAACCCTCAGTACAATCATTGTTAGAAAGGACTGCACTGTAAAACACAGACAAAAACAAGGTCTTACGGGGGCAAAAGGCCTTTGGTTTTCATGTAAGAAAAAACTAAAACAAGGAATACGTCAAAAAGGCCTGTTTACTATATATTTTAACAGTGATGACTCGATCATTGATTGTTAAGTGGTTCCTGGCTGCGGAAAAAATGGTTCCACGCATGCGGAGTTTAGATTTTCATAAAAAGTTTGAAAGCACAAGTGAAGAAACAGACCAGACAGAAGATAGCAGTAGGCATCTAATGCATCTGCTCCAGTAGAAACACCAACAACGCCTGCTCCAGCAGTAAGTACAAACGATGCACCCGCTTAATACCAACAAGTACAATACATTCTCCCCTGGAGCAGTGGACCCTTAATTAACACTGATAGGACAAGGTAGCCGGTGAAGTCACCTAGGTTCGGGCATGGCTGAGGTTAGTGCTTCTACCGGGGCGGATACTCAGTCCTAATCAGTGTCACAGCAGGCCAATAGTTCCACAGGCCTGGATGGGCTGGTGGGGTGCGACACGACGGCGCCCCCAAAAATCAGGTGTCAGCGGCGGGGGCGGCGGGCCGCTGGCACAGCCTGCGGTGCGCCACGTGGGCCAGCACGATAAGCAGCATCTCCGACGTGCTGCTCAGCGCCACGATGAAGGGCGCCTGCGACGCGTAATCCGCCTCGGCGCGGCGGAACGACAGCTGCATGACGGCCAGCGCCAACAGGCTGTTCTGGACGCCCACCTCGATGCTGACCGTCTTGCGCTGCGGCGGCTCCAGGCCCGACAGCCGCGCCATGCCCGCGCCGACCAGCAGCCCGAACAGGGGCACCGTGACGCCCGCCACCACGATCTGCGGCCTGACGTTGGCCAGGATGGACGCGCCCATCAGGTAGGCCATGAAGATGCCGCCCACGATCAGCACGAAGCTGAACGGCCGAATGAGCCCCAGCAGCACCTGCGTCAGGGCGGGCAGCCGAAGCTTCACCAGCACGCCCAGCGATATCGGGATGGCGATGAACAGCAGCGTGCCCAGGATCTTGACGAACGGCACGTGCAGCGCCGCATGCACGCCCAGCAGGCGGCTGTACAGCGCCGTGGACACGGGCATGGCCACGGCCGCC
This sequence comes from Typhlichthys subterraneus, assembly GCA_027564835.1. Taxonomy (NCBI): domain Eukaryota; kingdom Metazoa; phylum Chordata; class Actinopteri; order Percopsiformes; family Amblyopsidae; genus Typhlichthys; species Typhlichthys subterraneus. The sequence goes on along the minus strand of JAODUH010000021.1, from coordinate 4,092,992 downwards.
ACCACCGTGGACACCAGCGTCATGGAGATGGCCAGCGTCACGTCGCCGCCCAGCAGCAGGCTGTAGAGGTATCCGCCGCCCCCGCCGGGCGCGGAGCAGGCGATCACCAGGCCCAGCGAGAGCGGCTTGGGCAGCGACGCCAGCCGGGAGACGCAGTAGGCGTACAGGGGCATCACCAGGAACTGACCCACCACGCCCAGTAGCAGCGGCACAGGTTTCCTCACTAGGCCGCGCAGCACCTCCACCTCCACCTTGCACCCGAAGGCACACTTGTTGATGAAGATGAGGGGCAGCAGGGAAAACAGCACCGGATTCTCGGAGAAGTGGGAGAGACCGCCCGCGTGGAGAAGCCGAGAGGCCGGGTCGTCTGCGCCAGAAGCCACTCTGATAGAGTAGTCGGTCCTCTCCTCGATCAGGAGCGGTACAGAGTCCTGCTCCATGTCTAGTAGCTGGATCTGTAGCTGCGCTGTGCCTGGTATTCCGGAGCGGATGCTGATAACGTAGCTCCTCACCGGACCTGCGCGGCCGCTGTCGGTAACATTCAGGATGGACAGAACCTCAGTGTCCAGGGACTGAACCCGAACGGTCTGTTTCCAGCTCTCTCGACCCTTCCGCGTCGTGTCGGCGCTCCGGTACTGACTGGAGATTACAATCACGCCGTCCGTGTTTTCGGGGAACTCAAATTCGTGCGAACTTCCGTCCCCGATTTCAATGAACCTTCGTATGTCCGTAAGGTTGCTGTTGTCGCTCGTCACCCCGTCCGCTCCGCCAGTGACCAGGAAGAGACAACACAACGTGAAGACCTTCCTCATAGTGACAGACGAAGGGAGCGGCCTCCCTACTGGGTCTCCGCCGCCACCCGGTTAGACGAGGCAATTAAACTTCATATCCTCCGGTGCAAAACAAGTGCGTCGGCAGCCGGCTCCACATTACGCCTGAGTCCCGTTTTCTGACTGGCTTTATACCGGAACCGAAACATCACCCCGCCCTGCTCGGCGAACACAACACAACGACCAGCTATTAAAGCGTCCGACTTAACTGACCGTCTTTTCTCTGTGTATGTAGAATAATAAACGACAAACCGAGACTTGATGTTTTCCGGGTTTATTGTGCCCAGGCTGATGGGAAATATTATTAACCCCGCCCCTCTGAACCGTCTTGTAATCCAATCACACGATGCTAAAACTCCCACATCCCTCGAAAATAACGTCTGATGTCACGTGGTGTGTGTGTGTGTGGCGGGGATGGGATCTATAAACGGGAGTGTCTGCATGGGAGGGGAGGGGAGGGAGGGATGTGTGGGGGGCGCCGTGGGTCCACTGGGAGACAGAGGGATTACCCTCCCCGACCCTCCCCCCACCACACACACACACCACGTGACGTTATTTTCCAAAGGGGGCGTGGGAGTTTTAGCCTCGTGTGATTTGATTAATTAATCAGTTAACTTACAAGTAACTGATTATTACATGTAATCAGTTACTTCCCTACCCTGGCTGTAGCATATAGTCTACCGGTTAGAGTGCTGCCACGCACACATCCATTGTGTGACTGACATTACGTCACATTAAACAAATTGATGAATAATTAATGCATCATATAAAATAGGCTACATGTTTCTTTTTAACTGTCTGTCACCTACATCAAGCTGTTTTCATGTTACCCCTCCTCACGACCATTCTTCTGTATGACGTGTCACGTATAGCCTATACGTCTTTTCTGCTTCCAGATGTTTAGTGGTCTACTGAACCAAACCTACTTCTCTCTGACAGCCACCGTGGTAGGACTACGATAGGCGGTGTTAGTAGGCAAGAACAGGTTAGGCTAGCTTTCCAAATGATTCAGATTTCATTGTCCATGTAAGGTAACATCCATTGTCACGTCGCTGAATTTGATCGGTGTCCTGACTCCTGCATGCCTTGTTAAACAGTATCCGACAGTCACTCTCACCCTGAAAGCAGATAGCCTATCTGGTTGCAGCCTGCCGCCAAGTATGACATGGATTGTTTGAAACGAAACAGATAGGACAGTGAAATCACACTGCCATCAATCTGAAGCATATAGCATTTAAGCGAAACTCAAACTCAATTTTATCAAACGTGTACCATAGCCTACTGTGTAGCCTATATGCTATTCCTTCACAGCGAATTTTTCATCACCTCACCATGCGTCTAATTTACATTTTGTCAGTCAGCACATGCGTATGCAAAGCGACATGCCCACATACACTTGTTTGATAGCAGCTGAAACTACCATGCATATTATCTTGTGTAAAGGCATATACAACTAGGACAGTGACACCGGCAATCGCTATTGTTAGTGAGTAGCGTTCAAGGGCATGCACATATTGTGTAGCCTAGACACTTCAAGTTGAATTGTTAATAACAGATGATTACATAATACAAGTTAAGCAGGTCTGTGTTTCAAGCCATAATACCAGTCTCGTACTGCCGTACCGCCCATGTAAAAGCATATTTATTTTTCTGTCACGCCAACTTGAGGTTGCATGCATTCACTGCAATGCTCATGCTGGGGTGACATTTAACTGCCATTTGCTCAGGGTTTATAGCAGCTGTACCTGACATTTAGTCTGTTTTCAATTGTGGTCTGGTCCTTTGACAATGGTGTGATACAATATGCTGTACCTCTCCATTAATTGTATTTTAAGGGAAATTAAATAAAAATTGAAATTATCAGATACTGATATACTAGAATAGTGTTGGCATGCACATAGCTGTAGCAACCATACATCTTGCACCAGACCAGCATTGTGATTTAAAGTGAAGCTGGACGATTTTACATCAGTGGGCAGTTTGTATTTTATTTTATTTTTACAAGGTAAATATACAAAAAAAAAAAAAAAAAAGAGTATAAATAACCATCCCTGTGTTGACATGCAGGAAAGTGGAACATTGCCCTCCGGGATGAAGGTGTTCTGTCAGAGACATCTTCTATTACTGTCTCAGGATTATCTATAGCAGGGGTGCCCAACCCTGGTCCTGGAGGGCCCCTATCCAGCTTGTTTTAGATGTCTCCCTGCTCCAACACAC
>JAODUH010000021.1:4065903-4089845 GCA_027564835.1 Typhlichthys subterraneus | reverse complement strand
ACACTCCCTGTCTTCCACCCACCCCCCGTCCGGGGTCTCCCGGGTCTCCCACGTCCCCCCCCCCCCCTTCCCCCCCCCCCCCCCCCCCCTCTCCCCCCGCCAGCTCCAACAAGGCTTAGGAGGAGTCGGGGGCATCAGCGACGAGGATCCTCGAGCCCCGGCGTCCTCCCTGCACTCCACCTCCACCTCGTCGTCCTCCTCCAAGCCGGCGGTGGCCTCCTCCACGGACATGCTCCACAGCAAGCTGTCCCAGCTGAAGGAGTCCCGGGAGCTGCACCAGCAGGACCACGACGGCTCGCACGGCCAATCCCAGAACCACGGGGGCGGACACGCCCGCTCCGCCTCGCCCTCCGCCAACCTGGACGACCTGAAGAAGCGTCTGGAGAGGATCAAGAGCAACAGGCAGTGAACGTTTGTGGGGTCGGTGGAAGGTGTGGGATAGGAACGTACTTTGATTGCCCCCAGACGCCTGTGTGCACTCCAGCAGGCGCTCTCGGTCCCTGGTTCAGCTCCCGCTGGGGGTGGGGAGTAGGAGACGACATCGTCCTCGCTGTGAGGAGTCCGTGTTGGTGTTTGGTGTATGAGTGTAGAAAGCCCGGCGTGGCTTGGACCCTGTAACCCTCTGTCATTACATTTCACTGTTAACAAAACTCACGCATTGTTTTAAAAAATAATTATTAGAATAACGCAAAACCTAAGTTGAGCTTAGTTGGGTTGTACAGTGTATTCAGGCTGGATTGTACATTTTTAAATGTAACTGAACACACACACACACACACACACACACACACACACACACACACACACACACACTCGCGCACGCCTAGGTTTAAATGTTTTTTCACAGGACGTAAAGCATCAGAATTAACTTATTTTCCAGCTTGTATAAAGATATTTATCTCACTCTACAGGCACACTGAGTATCTAGCCTTTGCATTCATGTCCACTCTGTTTCCAGATGGAACCCTGTGTCCTTCCAGCAGTTGTGTTCTGAACGGGCTTAAACCTGTGTAATTGGGTGATGGCGTCAGTGTATTGCTTCAGCTCTGCCAGGCAGAGGTGTTTAGCGTACAGGATCACATAGTTGGCTAGCTTTAGGTATTTTGCACAACATAACATTTACAACTAAATAAATATTAAAAGTAAAAAATAAAATCCTCCTGATGCACCCCCATACACACACACACACACACACACACACACACACACTTGAATAAAAGGAAAAAAGCACTGTCTCGTATTATAATAATAAGTGGATTTTTTTTCTCTGTTTAGTATTGTGGCACAATATGTTTGTATATACTTGAAGTTGCTAACCACTTAATGACAATTAAGCTCTTCTCAACAGATAGTTTGGGTGGAGAAGCATACGGGCTGTTTAGACCATGCCACCGCCTCATGTTAACTCGCTAAAATCACGTCCACCATCTCTGTAATCTTTTGCAGCCTGTGAGGTTCCTGTACAGAATCCGGCTGTTCCCCCTTACATACCAAAGATGAGTTGTACCAGAGTTAAACCCAATTTGTGAGCCGTCTCTCGCAACTGGGTCGAAAAATTACAGTTGTGCCTTTCACACCAATGGCGCAAACAGGTTTCATCCAGGTCACTGTTTCAGTATGAAAGGGGGTATATTTTTTAAAGACTAACTAACCATGCCACCCCACCAGTGAAACGCTATTTAAGACATGGTTCTGACAATGTTTTTAAACCTGTAGTATATGTTAATTCATAGTTCCCAGCATTCTTTAGTTCTCATTGCGTGTTCTCATAGGATCAAGACCGTATGTTGTCGTCCTCTAGGAACGGTAAAGAGAAGATGGTTGATTTTGCGTTTTGTGTTAATGCAGTGTAGCTATTGTAGATACTGCCGCAGTGGACGGGTTGTGGTGAATCGGCTCACTGACAGTGCTCGCTTTAATGAAGGACCTACTGATTGCCAGTTCTTGGACCAGATGCATTTATTTGATGTGGTTTTCCACTGAACTTATAGCTTCATCAAGCAGTCAGTAGTTTTGTTATCGCTCACATTTACCTTTCCAATTTGTCCTGGCCTGTCCTGTTAACCAATTTGGTTGTGGTAATTTTGTGGCGCTTTATTTCACATAATGTACTCAATTTAGTCACGGACAGAAAATGGCTCGGCTTGCACAAATATGTTTGTGCTTAGACAAGACTATGTATTCTTGCTGTAATGTAAATATTGGACATTGTCCTCCATAACACGACACTGTTGCTTGGCAACGGTCACAGAACAGGGGTTTGGCACAAACATGGCTGCTACTTTACCAATACCTGCAGGTGCCGCAAATGTTACATTGCAGCTCTTTATCTGACTGAAGGAACTACATTACATTGTGTTTTTAAGGTTAAAGAGCATGGCATGAAGTGGTTGTTTTTATTTGTGATTGTAAATAAAAGTTTGCATAAATAAAAGCTGCTTCATTAAATTTCTCTTTTTTTTTTTTTATTCATTCGGATGGTCATCTGTGTTACTAGATGAACGATGAGGAAAAATGGAGGAAAATAATATTGTTTTGTATTTAATTAAAAATGCAAGTAGTCTTACATTGTTGCTCTACAGTTTTCTGTGTATAATCCATAGTGGAAAATTGCAATAAAGTCTTGTTTTTTTTTTAACAATCAAGCAGTGTTTGCATTGTGTAACGTGCTTTACTAACGTGTTGTTCCACTCATTGGTCGAGAGTAAGGTTGTGGCAAAATAGCCTGCTTGTTCCTGATTGGATGACATCCTATTTAGCCACCTGCACACCATACATTCTCGAGCATGTTTGGTGCACAAACAGGTATAGCATTTGTTAAAATGGATAGGGTTACCGGTACTTGGTGTTTGGTGGGTCTAGGTTTAGGAAACCCTGGATTAGAGCACAATTGGGCCAATCATAACCACCAGTGCTGATTTTATACACATAATGAATGGGTGAGATAAAGGTTGACTGATAACGTGGAAAAATCAAACTAGCTCGTGACCTCAGGATAGTATCACCAAGCTGGTATCATGTTGGGACCAGAACAAATATCTATGTGTGTGGGGATGTGTGGTTAGGATGGGTTAGTGGCCTGGCTGTTGGGCTCCCAGTGTGAAGGTTGTGGGTTCAAACCCCAGTGTAAGTATCTTTCTGTAAGCGTCCTTGAGCATGATACCTAAACCCCTGCTCCTGGTTGTTGGTTGCACTTTGCATGTTAGCAATCACCATCAGTGTATGAATGTGAGGTAAAATACTGTTAAGCGCTATATAAATGCAGTCCATTTACCATGTGCTCTGTACAACATTTTCAACGATATAGCGGAGCAATGACGTCTTGCTGGGTGTGTGGCCCAGGAAACATTTTGTTTGAGATACTGGTTTGCTCAGTATGACATCTAGTGGTAGAAAATCATATAGAGACACTTTTGAATCTGTGTTTACGTACAATGATATCAGAGCTTATTACAAATATACCTTGGGAAAACCATACAATTTCTAAGATTTATTTGAGAAAATATGCTTATCAATACAAATATTTCTGAAAACATTTTAGACATTTAAGACGCTACATAAAAATATTAGATCTAAAACATTGTGATCTTTAATTTTCATAGTATATCTAATTTAGTCAACACTGTACAAAATATGGCAATAAGGGAGAAAGCTTATAAAATACAGCAAAAGTGACATTTCACAAAGTTCAGGTGCAAATGTTGCTGTACGTTTTGTGAAATCTATCTCCATATACTTCACAGATGACATCCTGTACAATCTGGCTCCCACACGGTTATTTACTGGCACTACTTCACTGGTGTCTCTGGGTGTTTTCACTTGGACCTTTTAGGAAACGGTAATTTCTTCGTCTGATTCTGAGAGGTCCGACTGTTTGCTGGAGCGTGACGGGGAGCGAACAGCAACGGGCTGCGGTCTGCGGGCACCTGGCTCGTCACGGTCGGCCAGTGTCTTGTGAGTGTCGTGGTTCAGCCTCAGGAGACAGAGCTGCCCTTGCCCCATCCCCTCCTCCTCCCGCCCTCCTCCGCAACATGCCCCGCCCACGTCGGTGAGGTCAGGGTGGGGGTTGGCCTTGGTGGGCAGCGTTTGCTGCCGACAACCCCCCGTCGACAGGAGCTCTCTCTCCTTGGAGTTCCTCCACTTCATCCTGCGGTTCTGGAACCAGATCTTCACCTTCACACCAAAAGACAGAATATGTTATTTACCTGAAAATAACTAATTCTTCCAGTTGACTTTAGGCATCAACACGCGTGGTTAATGTAATGTTAACATTGTGTGAAGCTTCTTGACATTTAAATGGTCTGCATTTATATAGCGCTTTACATTATTTGCCTCACATTCACCCATGACGAGGTCAGCCATGCAAGGAGACACCTGACCACCGCAAGCGTTTAGAGTTAGGCGTCTTGCTCAAGGACACCTCGACACTTGGTGAGGAGTTAGCAGAGTTCAATCCAGCAAGGTCTTGATCACCTATCGCCACGCTTTACCACTGCACCACTTGCCGCCCCAGTATTATGTTGCTGTGGTTTGAGGTCAAACTTCAAACAGTGTCGCTTGATGTACAAATGTTGATGCAAATATTGCATTAGACCTAGCCTAAGTTCAATCTAACGCAGCAAATAGGCTGTAGTGAATAGTCTGCTTTGTTTCTGTATCCTCAATCATACTTACATAGCAATAAAACAAGTTGGAAAATTGTTACTTTAATAAAGAACTTCTTGGAACATACAGTACAGGGCCGATTTCATGGACATGGTTTAAGCCTATAGTCCTAGACTAAGGACTTTGTTCAATGGAGATATTCATTGTATTTTTGTTTTAGACCTGGACTAAATGTAATCCATGTCCAGCACTTATAGTGTTGTTATTACAGTGGAAATATTCTTACTACCTGGGAGTCTTTGAGTCCTAGCTTGCTAGCCAGTTTCTTTCTCTCTGGTTTGCTGATGTACTTTTGCTTCTGGAAGGTTCTCTCCAGTGCCTTCCTCTGGAGGTCTGAGAAGACAGCCCGCCTCAGCATACCCCGTCTGGGCTTTCCTCTGGGAAGTAAAGGCCACGAAAATGTCCCGGGGACTGGAACAACCGAGGAGGAGGCTGTAAACACAAGCCAACACAGACCAACACATATGCTGAGTGTCTGGCTTCAAGGATCACCAAATTCTTAACCGTATTGGTGAGATTATCCAAAGTGCAATAAAGCAATGAAGATTCACCTAAATCTAGTATAGCCTGTATAGGGCTCCTTTTGAAGCCTGCAAAGCCTTCATTTGTCTGAGGCTGAAGCCAGACACTCTCCTCTCCGCAGCTCACGAACACTGACTCTAATGAAGCATGTAGGGGGGTTGTGCGGGTTGCGCTTGTGTAGAAAAAGCTAATTGTGTAATAATGAAGTGAGTGGAAAAGGCTGCGGACAGAGCACTATATTATATAGGTCTATAAAAGACAGACCCATATATTATGTCCTATCAGGGACTCTGAAGTCTTCAGACCAGGTTTTGTGGGGTGATTTAGTGTTGGCATGGCTGAATGATGTTATGATGTTGAAATCATGACAAAATTACCTTAAAAAAACACTATAGAGTAGCTTGTTCAAGTTATCCTTACTATGTCCAGGAGCATCAAACTTAGGTAAATGTGTGTGTGTGTGTGTGCGTGTGCGTGTGCGTGGTGTGTGTGTGTGTGTGTGTGCGCACGCCCGTGCGTGCGAGAAAGAGAGACAGAGAGACAGAGAGTCAGTGAGTGTGCGTGCGCGGGAGGGTGGGAGAGTGTGTGTGTGGTTTTGGCTCCTATCGGTCACGGTTCTGAAAGCTTTGTCCGCGTGCAGAGGCCTCGGTGGGAAAAAAACGAAGCTGGGAAACGACCCGCCTCACATTTAGACCATGACAAACCAAGCTAATATATTTAGGCCGTGACAAACCGGGCTAATTTGTAGATTAGGACAACCAGTGCTAATGTCAGCAGTCAGTGGGATACTAAATAGGGCATCAAATTGCCAAATCTGATTCCGGGCTGGCCAGGGAAGGGCTATTGCCTTGATAAAGACCCAGCATGTCCCCTGAATGTTGGAATTTAGCTATAAAATGTAATTATATTTGTTTCCTATTAGGCCAATAGGCCTACATGTTCATTGGATATTATATATGTGTTGGTGGAGTGAAGTGAGCAAAAATACCTAGACTTTATTTTAATTAGGATAATAATTAGTAGATTAATATTAGGCCTACATATGCACACATGACAGTGATCTAATAGCTAAATATTACTACGACTGTTAAATAAAACAATAAAGTAATAAAGACAGCTTGACTTCAACTAAACAGCCTTGAAATTTCTGTAGGCTATAGGCTACAAGGAGGTTAAAACTTTAAACCTCCTTGCTGTTACAGCTATTAGCCTACTAACGAAAACACAGTTATTGTAATTGTTTTTAATGTTTAGTTGTTTTTTAATAATAATAATATGTGGCTACAAGTAGTAGCATAGGTATAATGCCAATACAATAAGGCCATAAATGTTTAAAATCAAGATAAAATGCAGGTTATATATCTTACAAGGAAAATGCATTCCAATACACCAGAGTAAAGTGGCATTGGTATAATTCCATTTACCTGTGAAATAAGAGGCTCTGATGAAAGGTTGCAGAGTTCCATCAAAGAAAGGAAAAGAGGGTTTAGTCTGCAACCCCTGGCCTGCATGATGAGGAGAGGAAGCTGGAACGACAAATACAAAACCACTTTTAAATTCAATTGACAGATTAAAAGCAAAAACATTCGACTGTGGAATGGAATCTTTCATGGGCTACAGACAGAAGACTTGAAGGGATGGTGTGTATGTTTTATGTAGTAAAAAAAGAAAAAGAAAAGAAGAAACGCTTAATTTATTTCCACAATTTCTGGTTCTAATTAGGACCAGCTTTAGCCTGTGCGTAAAATGTGACACACCCGTGCGTAAATGCGTTACGCATTGAGAATGTGTTTTAGAAGAAATACACACATTTTACACTTTTAATTAGAGACGTAGCATACTCTATGATATCTATCATGGGTGGGTCAAATTGTTAATACATATTCAATTAGCGGACCTCCCATCAGGCCCGTGCGCACAGTATAACGTGGTGGCAAAAGCACGAGTATTATTATTATTACGAGTAGGATTATTATTTTATAAAATAATTATAAAAAATATAAAGAATTAATCATCGTTATCATCAATCATCTATCAGTTGTTAGGCTCACCAACGCGTGATGATGGGGCCAGAATCGCGCTGACACCAAATTTGAGGTAACTGGAGTCGGGGCAAGTGGTCTGTGAAGACCCAGGGCTGATCCGGTTCGGCTGCGCGGAGGACTGAAGAACAGCGCGGTCTGTGATGTGCCCTGCAGCGAAAGAAAAGACTCCGGGTCCGGGACTGAGGGACAAGACGTCCCCCGAACTCCTAGCCCCGGGACTTGATAAGGACAGAGTCCCGTGTGTGTAGCGGGAAGGTTGACTGAGGCGGAGCAGGTCATCCACCAGGAAGCTTGAGGGGGGGAGGGATAACGACAGGCCTGCCGGAGGACGCAGTAAGCCCGGGTAAAGCGGAGGAGGCAGGGCGCTGCAAGGAAACATCATGGTGGGTCCCACAGGGAAAACAGATGGACGACTAAAACGATTAGTTTTCCGGTGAAAAGTTGTGAAGCAAATACGATTTTACGCTATCGCGGTCTGTATATCTCTGCGTGCCCTGCCGTTGGTTTTATACAAGGGACACCCGCTCCTTCTAAACACACACACACCCACACGCACACTCACACGCACGCACGCAAACAAACAGGCAAGCACAGATAGATACCCAATCAAGTTCAACCTTTAGCCAAACTCGCTGCATGGAGCTTTTTCCACAGTGGATAAGAGGCTAGTGGATTGGTTGACAGCATGTTCACTTCTGATTGGATTAAAGTCAGGAAGCTGTGCTCTGCGATGTCCTTTGCGAGGTCTTCTGCGCCAGGAATATTAATTGCTTCTCACTAATAAACCGCATAAAATAAAATACCAGGCCTAAAGTCTAGTACGGTTATTTTATTATATTGATTAAACTGGGGGAAATATGTTAATTATTTTAACAGTTTATATAAACCCTTTCACACAAAAGAAAGAGAGATTAATGGATTTTAGGTGAGTTTCAGGTAATATTTATGAAACCTTAAGGAAAGAATACATGTTGAATGTTGAAACCATTATTATTATATGTTTTATTAATATATGTATTATTATTAGGCTATTATTGTTTTTATTATTATTATTATTATTATTATTATTATTGCCTGCTGCGACCATATTTAGACGTCATGCCGTTCAAGCGTTCTCCTGTATGATCTCAGACCGTCTCGGGTCTAATCCCGCTGTGCTTTCTTTCATTCTGTCTTTTTGTCTGTGACACCAAAAATCTCACCATTGAGTCCGTTGTGAAAGGGTCTGGAGCGCGTGTGTCTGTAATGAAAGTGTTTTGAGTTGTTGGACAGCACGACGGACGCGGTGATGAATTTAATGTCAGGTTTTATGTGGCCTGACCTTTGATGTGACGCATATGACCCTGTAGTTCTGATAAAACTACATGGCTTTTAAAATGTAAAGAAACCGTTTTTCCAGTTTTAGTAGGCCTAATTGGCAGTCGATTTCTTTATGATATTCTATAGATTTATTTGATTCACTTTTTGCGCATTTAGGGAATTATAGTTCTACCTAATAAAGTTTTTCTATATTATTCCATAACTTCCTAATAAAGTTTTTTCATATTATTCCAACCGTTTTTCTAAAGCTTTTGTTTGGTTGTTGACACTTGCTACCCTGCTTTGCGTCAATTGCAAGAAGAAAATAAATCAAACTGTGCCATTAAGAGGACACTATATGATTAATGAGAAATCACTCCAAAACATTAAAAATAACTGACTCCACAAATTAACTAAAATCTGCTAAATAATATACCGTACTGGTTAAATTACCTTGATTATCCGGACTTCCACCCATATTCAATAATAATACACAAGTTACATATTTGTAAGGTGTCTGTTCCATTAATAAGGCAAAAAGTGAAAGTCATTGTCTCGCTGGCCAGGCCACCTGCTGTAGTACACGTGGTGTTTAACTTCACTGTGTCATTCAGACCCAGAAGGCTTTCACTGTGGCTTGCTAACGGCAGGGGACGCTGACTGACGCCTGTTGACAGACAATATGGAGGACAGAAGAGAAGTGATGAACAAAGGCTGTTTGAAGAAGAAGATTTTGTTTGGGAACTGAAGAGGCCTTTGGCCCTTTAGGTGAATCCTAAGACCTGTGACTAATGCAGTTTGACTGCTTGGACTCTCTCTCTCTCTCTCTCTCTCTCTCTCTCTCTCTCTCTCTTTCTTTCTCTCACCCTCTCTCTCTCTCTCTCTCTCTCTCTCTCTTTCTTTCTCTCACCCCCTCCTCTCTCTCTCTCTCAATCTCTCCCACCACCCCCCCCCCCCTCTCTCTCTCTCTCCCCCCTCCCCCCCATTCATTATTGTTTATGTCTTTGGTTATCTTAGTGTCTTCTTTCCAGCTCTCAACCATCTGATCTGGAAAACACGTGAGAGCAGGCCAGAGACACACAGAGACAGATGGGCAGAGACACACAGACAGACGGATAGACAGACAGACATGCAGACAGAGAGACAGACAGACGTGCAGACAAACAGACAGACAGGCAGTCAGTCAGACAGACAGACTAGCTGACTGAAAGACAGACAGGCAGATATTATCCTACATTACTGTAAAGAGCCCTTAACTCTGTCTAAGAAGTTTGTCTGGAAAAATGTTCAATATTTTCAATTTTCCTGATATAACATCAGATTATTACCTTTTACTAAAATAAATATTATAATATGATGATATTAAAATATCTATATATAAATATAAATATCATGATTAAATTGCATTGTAAAGAAATATTATGAAAATAAATATTGTGTTAACTCAAGTACTTTCCTTTCCATTTCTGCTACCTTAAATTACATTTTTGTGAGTTGATTTGGATTAATTCTGAAGAAAATCTAAGTTTCGATAAACATAGTCTTCCTTGTAAACATGAGAAATATTACTTATACAGTTAACAACATTAAACATGCTTTGCGTTCCTAAATTTGCCTGAGAATTGATGCCCAGGGAAATCAATAGAACTAATAACCAAGTTATATATCATCTTATTTTATATATTTAATTTAACAAACCAAACCAAAATTATGGTTTTGCACATATTAGGACACTTTATATTATCATAATACAATATGGTGAAAAGATAATACATTACATAACACATTGTAAGGATATAAATGTGTCCATCAGTTAATATGAACTTTCCTGAATTGGTAACTTTCTTTATATCCTGAGACTTCAAGTCTCAAATGTGAAGCGAATGTTCTAAACAATTAGCCGAAGGTGTTCAATTACTTTATTTTTCCTGTTTACATGCCTTATAAATGTAAATAGATGGGTGGGGAGGGCAAATGTTTAGGCCGTGCACAACTTGTTCAGGCTAATAGCTTTAAAATGAGACTTAACTGGTGTGTAATTTACCGACCGGCTGTTGTGTTGGTTAAGAATCAGGCCTCAGGCCTGTCTATCTGCCTATCATTCTGCCTGTCTATCTGCCTGTCCAACCAGGAGCAGAAATTAGTTCTGCTAATGCCCATATTCCTGTCACAGTGAACCATCTGCTGCACTTGGACACAAAGGAGGGCTTTTCTGAAGGAATAAAATGCTTTGAAAGTAACAATTTTTGTTTGTGAAAAGGTTTTGGTTAAGGTGTCTGCGTTCCCAGTGGGACTGCAGTTAAAAAAAAATGTTCTAGTGGCAGGTTTAATAAACAGTTCCTTTTGTTGCGATAGAGAGGCTTTCATGATGTTATCAGGATGAGTGTTTTGGCAGATTCGAGTGTAGTGTGTGAAACGTCATAAATTTATACTATTGTGTGCCTTTAAGAACCCAAAAGCTTTGCACCATGACAAATATTTTAAGGAGAAAGTATCCACGTGATTTTGGGAGTTCCCTGACCATTTACAGTACATCGTTTATGAAAAGAACTAAATGAGATGTGAACAATAATTCCATATGCAGCCATTTATAAAATTTGTGTGTGTTTTCCTCCATTCCAGTTGTTCACAAAGCGTTTAGAGGCATATACAGCTGTAAACTACATTTTTTATTTAAATATAGATCGTTGGGCATGCCAGGAAACTACTAATTTGCCATTAACAACAGCCATTAAATGTTAAAACTAAAACAACTTACTGTAAATACTGTAAAACTAAATAAAAAATAATATTATACTATATTAAAATATTTTGTATATGCACACATTGTTTTATGTGGAAAATGTAACCATCGCTCTCTCTCTCTCTCTCTCTCTCTCTCTGGAGCAGCTGTTGGTCGTCAGTGTGGAACAGAGTGGATTATCTAGCCGTTGGGTGTTGCAGTACAGCGACAAGGTTTAAAACCATATTAACTTTCCATTAAACATCACCTCTTTCCCTCGGATAAAGCCCAGTGTGTGTGTGTGTGCATGTGTGTCTGTGTGCGTGCGTGCGTGTGTGTGTGGGTGTGTGTGTATGTGTGTGTGTATTGAAAGCAAGAGGGGGAAAGTGTGTGTGAAACAGCTCTCTCAGCAATCCCACAAGGAGAGTGTGTGTGTGTGTGTGTGTGTGTGTGTGTGTATGCGTGTTGTGTGTGTCTGTGTGTGTGTGCGCGCGTGCATGTGTGTGTGCGTGTGTGTGTGTGTATGTTGCACCTGTTTCTGAGGGTATGTAGTTATTGAATTGTTGCTCATAATTTACCTAAATATTTCAACACTGCAAACTTTTGATTGTCAAAAAATCTAAAAATAAATCACAATTCAAATAAAAAAATTGTTCACATTCAACATTTTTTCTATGTGGTTTCATAAATGCATTAAAAAAATTATGTGCCACCCCCACAACACTCAATTTTATACAACGAGGTACTGTTTCAGTACACTGTACACTGTGAGAATGTTTGTTGTTTATTTGACGTTGAATTGGAAGTTCAAATGCACACAACAGAACAAATAATATATAGGCTTATGTATGCAATTAATCTGTAATGCTAACAGTTTCCCTTACCGCTACTACGGTAGAAGGCTAGCGATCCTAGCTCGGAGCAGTGTCTACATAGAACACATTCACTCACAGAGCGCTTACTGAATGCTCATAGAATGCTCATTAGTTCTAGATTGGTCATGGGAGCTCAGAACACATCGTCAGTGTGCTAACAGTCTTCCCTATTCTATTTGCTTCCATTCTTCCATTCAGCGGCCATTCTATCCTAATCGTATCCCAGTCTCATAACGTTCTGCCTGCCTTCAGTGGGAAGCTTAAAGCACCTGGCAGGTTGTTTAGAGGAGAGCTTGTAAATGCCCGCGGCTCAAATAGGCTTCACGACCCAAACACAAGCCAAGCGCCGCCGGAGAAAAGGAGGTGGGGGGAACGATTTGGTTGTCAAGTTGGGTTTATGTGTTGGCCTGTCTGGGAGCGGAGATGGAGAGCGTGGCCCGTGGCTCATACCGACCTGTAGATTCCCTCTCTCATTCCTAGGACCATTGCTGGTTTTTCCTTGTGATGTAAATCTTGTAATTATCATGGAAACACCAGCAAACATAGCCATCAATATGCTAATCGGTTGGGACAACCTTGGGCTACCCTCAAACATTTTTAGCTCCAGAATTGATTCTTCTTACTGTAATGAAAAACTGATTTATTGGCGCTTGGCCAGGAAATGCTGTTGTTGTGAAACGCTATGTCTAGGCATTTAGCCCACGTTGTCTAAAAGTCACTGTGCTGCCGTTACAGTAGTCTTAACATAATATATCATGTGGAAAATACCCCATCTATTTGAAGGAGTGTAGGTTTCTCCAAAGCAACTTCCAATGCAGGTAAACCATCCTGCTTGCAAAATCTATGTGGGTTTATTAAAGCAAATATTCAAACAATCAAATAATTATCTATACAATTTTTATGGTAAAAGTGATGTACCCTCTCTGGGGAAGATTAATAAAGATCATACTTTTGTTTCTCAATAGTTTCTCAAAAATACATACTAAGGGTAATACTTAAGGCATTTAACATTTCATTCTAGAGCAAAAATAGAGCTGAAATGGAACACTACAACAATTTTGAGCATCTTTGTATAAAACTTTGAAATGTAAATCATATTGCAGATTGTAATTAAACTGTGTATAAACAGTTTGTTGTGAGTTTATTTTGCAGGCACGCACAGTCATCAATATGAATATAGTTACGGTAACGCTGGGGTATGTACCATCTCTCTGTGTGCCATTATATGCGGCCTGCTTGCCGGTTGTATTCACCGCTATAGTAGAAGAGATTTAGTGTCAGCGTTTCAAATGGCCCGGGAGAGCGCTAAGATGCCCTCTGTGAAGCATCGCTGGGCTGCGCGTGGGGTTAAGGGCCTGGGACGGGGCTATCTGAGGCACGGAGACTAAGGCCAGGCCCGCTCATGGGCTCTGCATAAGGGCCTCCTTATTTTCTGCCGCTGGCTCAATACAAGGACGCCGACATGGCGATGCTTGGCGGTCAGGTATTGAGTGCAGTCCACGCCACATAATTGGATTGAGCAGCGGCCACAGTATTTATGTCACTTCTCGTCTTGTCAGTCCCGCGGCGGGCATGGCAACGGCGTGGGGCTCTCCCATGGCGACGGAGCTTCCCTCATTCAGCGGTGCTGGAGAGAAAAGAGCCAAGCCTCATTTAATTCACATTTAATTCTCACTCAAAACGCTTTAAAAAACGATGTTATTAGCATAACAGGGAAAGGGGACTCTGCCTTTTCAATGTCCCTGTGTGTGTGTGTGTGTGTGTGTGTGTAAGTGAGAGAGAGAGAGAGAGAGAGAGAGAGAGAGAGAGAGAGAGAGAGAGAGAGAGAGAGAGAGAGAGACATTGTCGCCAGGCTGCAGAGACGGGTAGCCATCCACCAGCCTCAGGGAGGAACATTCATAAAGAGTCCACCAGTGGAGTCTTTTCCCGCAGAGAAAAGTTAAAGTGCCACATTATGAGACCCCAGGAAATGGGGCCACAGACCGCATGCATATTTCAGAAGCTTGTTCGCAGGGCAGCTTTTGCAAAATTTAGGGCCCGTGATGAGTGTCATTTGATGGGAGTGAAAATTTGCTGTTCGTCGGTAATGACTAAAATGGGAAGTTTGGCGCGGGAGATTAAGGTTTTTGAAATATTGTTTTCTGAAATATTGAGCAGAAGTGGGATATTCTTCCATTGCATGTGAGATTCTCTCCACTTTCATTTGATCCCAAACCTCTGGGTCAGTTCACTGTTTACTGTATGTGTTGCAATACAACTATTACTGTAACAAAATGCAGTGTAGTACTGTTAGTAGGTGTGATCCTAGCAATCGAGTGTACATGGCACGCACAAAAAACAATACAATTCATAGCTTGGCATGCTCAGTCAAGCGGAGCTCTCAGTGAATTTACAAATCTGTGTTTGCATATTTCTAGTTTCCATAATTGTGCTGTGTTTGTGTTGACCAAATATTGTGACAGATCTCTGAAAAGCCATTGGAAAAGTCTTCTTTCAACAATAATGGACATAGACACCCACATACATACACATGCTCACGTACACTCTCACGCACTATATTGGTGTGGTCAGGTGTTTTGGGGGTTGAGTGATGACGTTTGTGCTTTAGTCATAAACACCGTAACTCAGCAACATAAACAGTTGCCACAATTCAATCAGCAATGAAATGGCAACAGGTTCCGCCAACCCCCCATTGCCCAAGCCTCAACAGTTTTGTTTTACTTGTTTACTCGAGAAGCAGTAAAAAGTGCATTAAAGAAGTCAGAGTCCTAGAGAAGCAATTTCCAATGAGTGGCTTTTATACAGTAGTGGATTTCAGGGTCTCAAGTTAGCGTCTCGATGACTCTCCTTGTCTTAGTTTATCTCTCATCTCCTGTTTGCTTTCCTTATGATTTCTGATAGCTACGGCGAGCTTTAAGAGGGATAAGGTACGAGGTGATTCCCCGCCATCTGTACACTTGTGGCGGCTGTGTTAGCATGCTAATAGCCTGTGACATTTTCTAAACGCACAACCAAATTGTAACGAGTGTGTTAGTCGACACGGTTACGCAGGTTGGTGACACGTCGTTACTGCCTCTGCCATGGCTAATTGCGCCCTAAATGCTGTATGTCCCATCGTGAATTAATTCACCGTCAATGTGACTTTAATTGCTGTTAAAATGGCATGCATAATATTTACATATCTCATTCTGAGTGGTATGCATTTGCACAAGGCTCAACAGGTTAGCATGCTTGTTAAGTAAAAGCCATGGCTACTGTATCGTTATGTTGCTGCAATGCTAATGGCTATGCTAAACAGATTTGACACACACACATGCGCGCATGAAGTTGAGAATGACCGACACATCAGACGAGATTTTAACCAATTAGGCAATAGAGGGACCATGGAGCTTGCATAAAAAAGCTTGTGAATCAAATAAATAAATAAATAAAAGATATGCCTAATGCTAGGCTTTCCAAACCATTCCTTTAAATTGTTCCAAAGGCCTAATTGGGCCCGAATCTGGACAAACACTTCCGGCGTTTGCTCCAGAGGATTCATAGATGTGCACCCCGCGTTTGTTTTTGCCCCGCGGCCACTGAGCCCATTCACAGAGAGACGCTAAGCTACTCCCTCTTTATTACTGAAGAAGAAGAAAAAAAAAAGCAATTGCTTGGAAGAAAATGCCAGAATGGCGCTTTGAATTCCTGGAGGGGCCCGTCACTGCGATGCAGCCCACAGAGCTGAGACAGCTAGCATCTGGAGCAAAGACATGGCGGTGAAATAGGAGGGTGTGTGGGTGTGTGTGTGGGGGGGTGGGGGGGACGTACGACTCATAGGGGTAAGAGGGCAAAGAAGAAGTGAGAAGGGTTAGATGAAAATGGAGAGACGAGAGAAGGTCAAGGGACAGCACAAAGGTCGAGAGAGAGAGAGAGAGAGAGAGAGAGAGGAGAGAGAGGGAGAGAGAGAGAGAATGAGAGAAAAAATAAATGGAGAGAGAGAGGGGTTCCCTCAGACAGTGACAAAGAGAGAAATAGAGGGAGAGAGACAAAAAGAAAGAGAGAGAAAGAGAGAGAGAGATGGAGAGAGAGAGAGAAAGAGAGAGAGAAAGAGATGGAGAGAGGGTGAGAGCCACAGAGAGGGACACAGACATAGAGTACGAGAGAGGGTTGCGAGAGACAAATAGAGAGGGAGAGGGAGAGAGACCTTTATAGAGAGACAAATAGAGAGAGAGAGGGAGACAGACCTTAATAGAGAGACAAATAGAGAGAGAGAGGGAGAGAGACCTTAATAGAGAGACAAATGGAGAGAGAAAAAGAGAAAGAAGGAGAGAGGGACTGCACCAGCGACGAGAGAATCAACATACAGGCCGAGCGCGCTCAGTCGCTCTGCCATTTGGGGAATAAAGGCAGCTAACACAATGAAACAGTAGGCGCGCACAGACTGGCCACGGAGTAGCCGAGAGGCTCTCAGAAGTAGAAACAAATATTGCATTAAATGAGACAGAAGCCATTTGTCACGGCGGGGGGGTCTGAGAGGTAGTTAAGCGGCGGGAATACAGAGACGCGCGGCCGCCGGGGCCGAGAGGAATGTCACTACAGGGAGGAAATTTACACCGAAGTCAACTCCGTTCAATCAATCGTCTGGTGTCCTTCGATGACTCCTGAATCTAACAAGGTAACGGCGGTCAAAAGTTTCACCGGCACAAGTTCTGAAGAACACTTGTTATGGAGGTCTCACGGCTCGTAATGCCTTCCCCTGCAGTTCTCCCGCAATCCACTCAGTTTTTGACAGCAATGCCGCCTTCTCTTTCAAGGACATGTGACATGCACGCTGACAGACACAATTCAAACCCGATGTACCTGGATGATAAATTCGGTGGACATTCAGGGACTAGGTGACAGCTGCACTCAGTTTGCACTCTGGCATCAAGGAGAGCTGAGATGCCGATATCGCTCCAGTGATTGAGAGCGCAGTGTCACAGGTCAGTCAGTCACTGAGCCAGTCATTCACTCATTCAGTCTGTATTGTTTGGCAGTGGGCCACAAGTTTACACCAATTTCAACCCGGGCTTCAAAATATGATGGCTACATTTGAACAGACAACATTTATTTATTTTACCTCCCTGTCTCTCTGTCTGTCTGTCTGTCTGTCTGTCTGTCTGCCTGCCTGTCTATTTGTCTGCCTGTCTGTCTGCCTGCCTGTCTGTCTGTCTGTCTGCCTGGCTGTCTATCTATACCTGCCTGCGTGTCTGTCTGCCTGCCTTTCTGTCTGTCTGCCTGCCTATTTGTCTGCCTGTCTGTCTATTTGTCTGCCTGCCTGCCTGCCTGTATCAATCTGCATTTGATTGATGTGAAATTTGTGTGAGTTTTGCATCTTATGTGTGTTATAAGGTTATTTATGTTGCCCTAGCAACCAGTGTGGGATGCAGACATGGTGAGCTGATGTGTTGCTGTTGATAAGATATAAACATTTAACAAAAGGCTATGCGTATTTGCGTGTGAGAAGACACGCATTGTGCTCATGTATAGTAACAGAAGGGGAGATGTTTGTCCTAGAGCTCTTGTTGGCTTTTAGAAAAGAACACAAAAACGTACTCTGCCTTTCCCAAGGAGCTGTGCCATATAGTAAATGCAGTTCTGTAGTAAATACACGCCTGCTTTGAACGTATCGTCCTGACAGGCTACAGTAGTCCTCAATGGCTATACAGTACTAGTCAGTGCGAGCACGATGGTTTGTCCTGTCTTCCTTTGCTTTGTTAGATTACAACTAACGCGGTTATACAAAGGATCATTATCATGGTGCAGTTGCATGTGTGATACACACTGCATATGAGAGAGAGAGAGAGACCATGAGGTTAGCTTTGCTCACAGAGTTTGGATGCATTCCAGTCAACAGCCCACAATGGAAAAAAACAATAAAAAAATAAATGCAGTTATTTCTTCGACGTGCCGAATGTTCCTCAGCCTCACACTTCACCACACATCTCTCCCGTGGACCCCCGCTCTCTCTCTCCCCCTCTCTCTCTGTCTCTCTCTCTCTCGCCGACCCCCGTTGGCAGTGACAAACCTCTCCATTGTCGCAGTGACAGCATAACATGCAAGCTACCCCTGCCTCTTCAAGGCCGAGCAGCTCATAATGGCTCACAGCAGGGCCCCCGCACGTATAGGCTTCAGTGCTGGTGATAAGGCCTGCATGTCTGCGTGATTTAGCCGCTGAACTTCATGCAAATGCTCGGCGCTGAAGAGAACCCCCGCAGCGAGGGAGTTCAGCGTGGCTGTCACTGTATCATGGACGGCAATGCTTTTAGATCATCGATCTTGGCTAATGTTTGCGACGTAATAGTGACGTTATTCCAGGACATAAGAACAACAAAACAGGTTATGATTCCTAGTTTGTACAGCGACCCTCGCCAACCTTCCATTTAATCCTGGAGTACTGTATATCACAATGCAGTTCTATTGATTGAGATACTGTATAGTAACTTACCGTGTTCTACCAAGTTATTTGGCCAATTCCTAACGAAAGCCAAGCGTAGAGTCAAACATTGTTTGATAGAGGAGGGGGTATTTCACTTGAAATAATCACGGGAAGATGCATGTTTCTTTAGTTTTTCAATTATACTTGAGGTTCTTGGTAGCTGATGAATCAATCGTACAAACGCACATAAATGTAATTACTTCATTCGTCAACGTCCCAGAGGGGGCGACGGGGAGCTGAGCTCAGCCAAACGCTACTCTCCGTGCCTGGTGGAGAACAGAGGAGCTTCCCCTGCAACAACACACTGCTCATCTGAAGAGTCCTGTCTGGTAGGACTTAATCACAGCGATGGCTGTTATGTAAGAGAAAGCAGTTATCACTTTATCAATTTCCACTGGCCTGTGGAGGACACTGCAAGGGCTGGTTTCTCTCTTCCAAGCTTCAAACTACCCAAACTCCCTATTGCAGGAGTGTGCACACACGCAAACACACACGCGCGCACACTCTCACACACACACACACACACAGACGTACACACAGATGCACACAAGCGCACATGCTGTTAACAGGCGCTCTTCCAGAGCAGCTCATGTAATATTCAACATCATGCTATAATAAATTAAGGATGCGTTGTGTTAAATGCGTCTTGGTGTGCAGCTTATTGATGTCAGTTGATCAAACTATGGGTATTTATTTAATTCTATTTTTATTTTAGAGTTATATACATATGGAAGAAAACATTTGAACGAATTGGGCAATATCAGTGTTCAGTACCATGGACTGACAAAAAGGGAGATGTTTTGTGTCACACACATACACACACACACACACATGATATGTAAACTTCCACATTACTGTGCTAAATGAAATACACACGTCAGGACTTGTTTCTAAATGGAAGTTCGCATTCCAGTAGAATCATGAACATTATTTGCCACATCTGTGTTGTTAGAGATTCAAACCAACCATCTTGTTTTCTTTTCTCTGTTTTTTTTAAAGGTTCCATATCCATATTCAATGGGTGTGAATGGGTATTGTGTGGAGTGGCGTTTGGGTTATAAAAGTGCTATACTGTAAATTATTATATTGAAGACAACCATGTGTTAAAGTCTAAAAGAGCTCTTAATACATTTTACATAAAACATATCCACTGCGAGAATAAAAGTAGGATTTTAGTGCTGGGAGCACCATCACATTGCCATATATAAATATATAGATTATTATTTTTTATTTTTTTTAATGGGTCTCCAAGATATTTTCTCAATGCTGGCTAGCGGCGTAGGCTAGTTTTTATAGGCTAGCATTAGTTAGATAGTTGATATAGGCTAGCATTAGTTAGCTAGTTGTTATAGGCTAGCATTAGTTAGATAGTTGATATAGGATAGCATTAGTTAGTTAGTTGTTATAGGCTAGCATTAATTAGTTAGTTGATATAGGCTAGCATTAGTTAGTTAGTTGATATAGGCTAGCATTAAAAGCAAACAATGCTGATAAGTTGCATACAATATAAAACAAAGATCATTGCCAACAACCTATTAGAAAAGTGTTATGACTTTAGATGAAAAATATATTGAATGATTCGCTTCGCTTTTTGTAAATAACTCCACCTATAGTGTTCTTCAAGACAGAACATAGTAGAATGTCCCATGGTAAAAGAATGGAATGAAAATAGATGAGTACATTGAATGGCCATAAAAAGAAAAACAGAACCTTTTAACCATGCTCTATTCTAGTGTTAACAGCCTTTGTAACAAGGTCAAATCCAGTTGTTTCTGCATGGCTGCTGGAAACTGACTAAGAAAGTTGGAAAAGAGTGAGGGTCAGAAATGCAGGGTATCTTTACAAAACATTTGGACTGTGCGGGCTTCTCACAAAGTGTGTATGTTTTCAAAAATGATTTTAACAGACGGAGCAGAGCTTAAAGTGAACGAGGTTGGAATGCTCATTTGAATGCATTAAGTGTGTTTGGAAGCAATATTGTTGGAGAGCTAGACGGCGTTGGTATGAACATGGAGGCAGTTGGTCGCATTATAAGAAAGGAATGAGTTTAGCAGTTGACACACCAGCGTGTGAGCACACACACACACACGCATGCACACAAACTCTTTCTTCAACACATTTACTGTAGTCAAACTTTCTCTCTTTAGTTTTCACCTGACTTTCTAAAACCCAGACCCCCCCCCCACACACACACACACACACACACACACACAAACACCACTCCACCTATGGCCCGGGGAGGCAGACAGTAAGTCAGAGCCATGGGGGTGCTATAAGCGTGAAGTATTTTCTCAGCGCAGTGGCTTCAGTTCAGCAGAGCCACTAATCTAATGCACACATTATTCAGAGGGCCCCCCCCCCCCGCATCTATTAACGCAAGGCCCGGCCAGATTTATCGCCCAGGTTTAACTGTATGGTAAAATAGCACATTAAGCAGATGATATCACGGCCGCATATGAAGTGATTATGCACGCTTGCAGATAAATGGTAGAAGTGGAAGAAGAAGACGAAGAAGAAAAAGGCTAGCTTAGTGCGAGCAGAGGGTCTGAAGGAAAGCAACTTAATTAAATGCAGGGGTCGTAGGTCATACATCACCCGCTTGCACGCACACCGCTTAGCTAAAACCGAGAGAGAGAGAGAGAGAGAGAGAGAGATTTTTCTCATTGCCTCCCTTTTGACAGAACAAGTAAAGAGCTGATTTTTGCTGTTTTATTCCTCTCCCCCCTTCCCATCTTTGTGCAACACCTCTGCCACTTCCTCCCCTCCTCCTCCTCCTCATCCTCCTCCTGCACCTCCTCCACGTCCTGCTGTGCAGTGTCATCCCCAGAAACCGCTGCGAACCAAATTATCCCCTCCTATCTCCTCCTTTGTGGAGGATTTATTGCAGAACCAGAGCGGATTGGCTTCCTACGCGTCCCGTTCAGGCAAAACCTGTAATTTCACCGTGAGAGCTCTGCTGCATTTGGGTCGCTGTAGGAAAAAGCCTGTGTGGTTCTGCTTCCTCGGCACTTTGTTCCCGCCGGCTGTCATTCGCGGTGATTCTAAAATTAGGAGGGGCGGGATGGAGGGGTGGGGTGGGGGAGCGTGAACCCCAGGCGGTTAATGGCATGAACTGGGCCTCTGCACGTTATTTGACGTTTTGTATGCTTTGTTAAACAGCACACACCAACAGTAACACAATGGGCCCTGTTTTAATGGTCTAAGCGCTCGGTTTAAAGGACAAGGCGCAAACTGCATTTATGGCGTGTCCAAATCCACTTTTGCTAGTTTAACAGCAGATAAAATGGTCTTTGCGCCAAGTGTATCGTTCAAAGGGGTTGTTCTTACTCTATTCATTGTTCGTGGGTGTGTTCGGGGTGTAACATACAATAAACCAATCACAGTGTCATCTCCTAATCATTTACAAAAGGGAAGGAAGAGGAACAGGATCCACCAAGATTCCTAAAATATGATGATGTAGGCTACACACTAATACTATTTCACATTGTACTGTAATCCTATGCATGTTTGTGCTCTCCTGTGAAAGCTTGTTGTGCACCTGCCATAGGCACTACAGTATCTTGATAATGCGCCGCACCGTTTACTTTAGACCAGGTTTTTGTTGGTCAATCACGCAATCACTTTCAGCTGCCTCAAGGTAAAGATGTTCCAGACCACATCTCACATTTATGTCTAACACCCACGGGCACGCAAATGGGCACAAGTGTATTTGCTATTTAAACAACGTGGGCGCCAGACAAGAAAATTATAACTTCTTCATTCTGAAAGACACTTTGCACTGTGTTAAGATAGGGCCCACTAATTTGACATCCATTTAAGGCAGAGTCAGTAATTCTCGAGAATGCTTGTAACTTTGCTATGGAGTGATAAAGACAAAACAGGAGTCTATACACAGGGAGGTGATTGGCGCTGTCTGACGATTGGTTGATTTGACAGGTGCAGGGTTTATTAGAAAACTGGGTCAATCTGGTCTCCTCCCAGCCCTGTTGGTGGTTGTGACAGTAGCTGCGTTTACATGGACCCTTTTATTCCGATTAGAATCGGGTTAAAAGCCTAACCCGAATGAAAATGCTCCATATAAAACACATGACCAGGCCAAACCCGCTTGACATTTTATCCTGAAGCAGAGGGGTATTAAAACCCATTCTTCTGCGCATGCCCCGTCTTAGGCTAGTGTTGTTTTGTGCAATGCCAAATTGATTGGATACAAGGCTGTAGGCTAATTCTGCACAGCCACTGTACTAAATCTGGACACAACCATTGTGTCACGCGCAAATAAGTAAATGGGAGCTAAACGGTATCTTGGACTGGAGCCGTAAATCTCTCCACCAGTCACACAAACACTGTCCCTGACTTGTCTGCGACAGAGGTTAGCCGGTTTTACTGTAGCATTTTTGAAAACTGGACACTGGGACAACTGTGACAGCTCATGTAAACACGACCTTATTAGATAACATCCCATGTACTGTAAACAGGTAACCCACATTTTTCAGTCGGACGGATTCCATTCGGAAAGGATAAAAAGTGTCCATGTAAACCCAACTGTGAGCAATTTTAAGTGCTATTGGCAAAATCAAGAAATGGTCAATACCTGGGACATGCCCTGGTAAAATGTCATATTTTGAGAAGAAATGCATCAAATCATTCTCCGCGAGCAGTTTCTAAGTGCACCATTAGGGTTCACGAGGCAACAAGTTACTCTGACGTATACTGTCGCGTTTAGCTGTGTACCGCGCTACTCAATAAAACACAGAAAGCAGCTGCTTTTTCATGAGTGCACAACATTTAGAGTACCCTTTGGGCAAAGACAGATTTGAGCACAGCATGTCAGCCTTTAAATAAGTTGTAGTTCCCCCTCTATGTTTGCTCCTCGGCTTAAATAGCTTCCCTGAGATAATTCAAGCAGAAATTAATGCTCAGTGCAGATTTTATTTTTCCCCCCCATCGTGTTCCTCTGAGCCATCCCACAACATCTTTATTGAACAGCCCCAGGCGCCATAAAATGGAAAGTGGGTAGTAAGGACCACCAACGCTGTTGAAAATGGAATGATGACCCCCCAAGGGCAAAGACACGAGTATGCGCTTCTTAGGTCTCACAGGTGTGGGATGTTGGTGGGAGTACATTCATTACGTATTTTACATTTAAACTGACATATACGGTATTCCATATTATACATAAATTATGAATATTCCCCTTTTTCCTTAAAGGCTAGAAAATAATCATGTCAACCCCTATTACAGTATTTCTCATTCACTTTGGTGCATTTCTCAGATGAGAATTGACATTCTCAGAACTACGTGTTCAACCTCCACATCATCAAGTTACTTGTGTGCATCATAATGGACATTTCTCA